>CM034150.1:209212929-209812929 GCA_019776745.2 Taxus chinensis
CTAATGGTACACTTGTGCCTACACCTGCATTTGTATTTTTTTATCTCTTCTGGATGTGTTAGCACTTGAAGCATAGTGGTTTTCTAGATGCATAGGGGATTCAAAATCTAAGGCATTACCTATCACATGAGGTCATATAGGAGTTTTCAATATTAACCAAAATGGACCAACTATGTTGCCCCATATAAAGGGGTATACAAGATTAAAGTATAAATGTTTTATAAACTATATTGGGGGGAGTATATGTCGTGAAATAGGGAAGAAGGAGAAGTTATTATGGGGTAGATGAAGAAGCCCTACATTCAAATAATTTTCATTATGGGTATTGTCAAAGTAGTGGCATGTTTTAGATCTAAACAAAATGTATTTTTTTAGAGTAGTGGTACTACATAACAATCAATAGCTGGGAAATCCTTCAAATTATCATTACTAATGATTTTTTTGTCATTCGATTTAAATTTTCAAGGAGAATGAATGTCACAAAGATTAATAAATTTAACTAACAATAATGCAATGGCATATGACCCTTCTATATAAAGTTTAATTAGTGTGATAAATGTAGATAGAAAAGAATGGAAGAGAGATATCAAATTACACAATAATCTTAGGTTTATACTTTTTGAGTCCAATATTAATTTGATAAAGGTTTTAAGTTTAAATATAGTTATACATGTGAAAATGTAAGACATTGAATCCAATACTGAAGGGATGGAAATACAAATGGGCATTAAATGTCAATGGAAAAATGGGTAGTTTGGATAAATTGCAAACTAAGGGATATATTGTAATTGAAAAATTATATTTGGAGGGGGTATTAATAATATAAAATTGAGATATAAATATGAAAATAGGGGTATTATTCATCATCCTATAAACACACATGATATAAAATAATTTTACATAATAAATCCCCAATGGATAGGCACAAATTATACATAAGAGGATAAACATAAATTATTGAATTTGCTATGTTGAGTCTATTTTTTATGTGTAACATGTGCTATCAAAAAATGGTGTTTTAAAACATGTCTCAAAAATGGATTTCATTTGTTTATCCTTCAACATATATACATCATTTTAATATGGAGTAATAACAAAATATAATTAGGTTCTTTGTATGGGAAACGTTTTTAAAACCTCAATGAGGTTATGTCCCATACAACCTATTATGATTAAATGAAATGTTCTATTATTATTTTTTAAAAGATTCTTGAGTATGAGTATGTTATTATGTTTGTTTGTATGAGTATAATTCTGAAATACCTGATTACAATTTAGTGTTAGTTACATTTATAGAAACATATTTTTGGATAGATGCTTATTTAATATAGTCTAGTGAGAAAAGTATTTTTGTTAATTATTCTACACATGCTTGTGGATTTTTTGACACATGAAGCCTAGTTTTTGTAAAGAGATAAAATTAATGTTGCTGGGAGGATTATTTTATTAAAGAAGATATTTTTTATCACCCAAATTATTTTTTAATGGGAAAATCAATGTAAAATTGCATAATTATAAGAAATTTATGGGGACACTTTTTGTTACAAAAATTTAATTTTTGGAGCCACTTCAAAGGTCGTGTCAAGGTCCCCTTGACCCCACTTGGGGCTTCCACCCATAGACCCTGCTGTTTGGTCCACTGTACAATATCTTCCTGGTGCCATTTTGTTCTTGACTGTTGAATACTGAAGGGTGAGGCCCGGTTTGATAGGTGGTCAAACCCCCTCACAATACAACAATTTTTCTTCCTTCTTGCTTCATTTATGAAGCTAAACTACTAGTTCGGAGCTCCCATAGTATTTCTTCAGAGATACGCATATTGGTCTGGAGCTAGGATATAAGATAAATGAAGGACTCCATAGTGTTTTGGATGCATTTTTAGGAGAGCTTGAAATCCTATAGTTTTGGGTGTTGTGTTATTGCATTTATCATGGATTCATGCTCTGATATCTCTGCTTTATAGTCTGAGAATGAGATGTTCTTTACTTAAGTTTATTCCACTCAAGAGGACTAGTTAAATTTTTGGATGAAAATAGATTGCTTAAGAAGCAAAATTATCTTCTACAAGCCCTCATCCATGGAAAAGGTGATCTTATAGACTCCATGTGATAAGAAATTGCTAGCCCATGACATCATCCTCACATTGTGGACTTTCATACTACTGCTCCTAGTCCTAGTCCATCTACAACTATTGCTCCTATACACACTACCCTTGATTTTTCAGTTTCTAAGACTACTCCTTATCCTTATACTAATAATCATATTAGACTTGTTACTGCATCTCCTACTTCCGCACCTAAGACTATTGCAGTAACACACTCTGTGTATCCCATTTCAGCTCCTACTGCTCACTTACTTGGCTCTTTTGAGAAGCATACCACCACATTTGGTTCTCGTAGTCTCTATTTGACGTGTTATTTTGGAAAAGGTATTGAAAGAAATTCACAAGGTATTTATTCACCTATACAACCTGTTAAGTGGTATTCTTGCCAAGGTATTGGTTTTTGAGTAGGTAATTCATTGTGATCACATGATGATAGAGCTTTAATTTTTGTTCGCTTGAATCTTCATGAGGATCATGAGCTACACCTGAGTTTTGCACTTTCACTTAGGCTTGAGAAACTTGAGATTTTAGTTGTTAGGAATGATCAACCTGACACATATTTTTATGTCTCCTTGCATACTCCAGCTGTGCATTTTACTCTAAATCATATGCATGTATCTTATTCATCTATTCTTGTTGATTTGGGGTGGATTTATGATCACTCATGGCGGTAACATAGGCATTCATTGAGAGGATTCTATAGGCATGGATCCTTCACCATTTGGATTCTTGCTCCACTTTCTATACCATTTAAATTGTAATGCTCCTTGTTTTGAGAAATTTTCTTTAGCAGGTGTAGTATATCTCTCTTATTTTTTTGAGAGATTTTGTATCTGATTTTTTGATATTTTTTAGCATGTTGACAATATTTACTGTGGGGGGGCTATTCTGGTGAAGCATAGTATTATTTTTTCAGTATTTGAGTAGTTGTTTTGACAACTCATGCATATTTATAGTGTCAGTCCACCCATTCAGCACTATGGGAGGGTATGGTGTTGATCCTGCTTCTTCAGGTCTTATGTCCTTTCCTTGTTTCCTTGGTTTTCCTTGGATCGTGGCACTCCTATTGCTTTGGATTATTGTTCTTGGATCGTGGCACACCTATTTGTAACAGTTGATTACATTATGTTTGGTGTTTTTTACACTTTCGACATCACTCCATTGACAATATACTTGTATGGAGCTATTCTAGTGCAATCTAGTGTCAAATATTTTTGAATTTTATGATCGATCAATGGATTCATAACATAGTGCACACAAAAATTCTTCAACATTGTACAATTTTTTTGAACCAAGCTTCTTGGGATGCCTTATAGTGGGTTATTGCTCTCTCTACTTTGTTATTACTTGTTTTGGGTACCTTGTGGTGTCCTTTTTTCCTAGTTATTTTATGTGGATACCTCATTAGGATTTATTGCTAGGACCCACCTTATTTTCCACCCACGTAAGCTACGCTTACGAGGGTGTTAATGTAGGTTATTATTTATCATTTTATTTGTTTATTAGAATGATTATTGCACTTGTGTCAACTCTACACTTATTTTTTTTTCTTTCTTAGATGTACAAGTTGTGTTGAGTTATCTTATCAGCTATGTTGATTTGGATTACTAGTTGTGTGGAGTCAGCTTTATTGCCAGTATCATTTACTGAAAGTTATTCACCATTGATCTAGGTGGTAGTTGCACTTTCCTCCTCTTATGTGTACATCACTTACATCATTCTATTATGTAGCATTGAGTTGATTTTCTGTGCACTTTTCATGGTTGTGGTAATGTTTATTCTTGTGGAGTGATCATCGGATGCTTCTCCGACATGATGGGCATGGATTCTTTATAAGATGTTAATGCTAAATGTTAAACATACCTTAAAAGAAAACATGGAGCATTATAGAGTTTTGATGGTTTTTTGGGTTGTTTCTTTATGACATGCAATACGTGTTAACAAAAAAAAATTGGTTTTTTTCAAAATGTGCAGATATGGATTTTGTTTGTTTATCCTAAGGCATTGCATCTCATTTATTTTGGTTGAGTGAGAATAATATACTAACAAGAATGGTTAATATGCATATAATTCACACACAAATGATTTACTTTATTTAAATTCAAACTACATTCAATGAAACATTATTATAAAAAATTAGTCACATTTAACCATATCATATGGGAAAAAACAATCTAAAGCATACAATTGTATATCTAGTATATTCAATAAATTTGTACAGATCAACAATTTCATTGAAAAAGGCATATGATAATATGGTTTATATTTTAAATAAATGACTTACATGGCATGACATTAGATTTGAATGGAAATATTGGGGGTGTAAAACAAGATCCATCTCCCATAAAATATCATTCCTATAGAAAAAATCTCAAAGTAATTATCCCAAATTCCCATAGATTTTATTCTCACATTTGTTTCAGACATTTTTTTAGGCATCAATTTTATAAATTTTTCATCAATTTCAATTAAGTGAATGGGTTTTCTGTGCAAAATGGAAGTAGGTGTTCTAAGAGGTAAAGATTCATTAGCAGGATCACTTTCTTCATTCAGTGTTTCCATGCAAATTTTAGGATTAACATTGGGAATCTCACATAAAGGTTCAATATTATCATTCATACCAAATGATTTATCCATAACAACATTATCATTCAACTCATTATCAATACTCATTACAAAATTATTATTCTTGTCAATTTCATTATTTATTTCATCATCATTTTCTAAAACATCAAGTACATTTGACATAATAGATGTACCTTTCCCTCCATGAAGTTTTTGCATTCGCTTCACTTTATTTATTTTATTCTCTTATAATCTCTTTGGTGTCTTGTTCTTGACCTTATTCTTGTCTTTACATCAGATTTTATTCCCATGATTAGAAAAAATATAGATAGTGGGGTAGGGGACAACCTCAACTAATCAACATGCGTGTAGGAATGTACAAGAGTATGCAAAGCAGGTAGAGTGGGGAAAAAAATCCCTTGAAAGAGGTGGAAAAGGATGTTAGAGAGCAGGGAATGTGTAAAAAGAGGAAACATGTTGCGTTATAACGTGCTCATTTTTCCTTTCTGCATTTTCCAAGGCCCAAAGATCTCTTGCCTTGGAAAAATGCTAAAATCCATCTTCCTCAACTAACAATCCCATAAAAATGATCAACAAATTTATTTAAATTTTTCCTACGATGTCAAGAAAACTATCCTTTTTCTAAATATATGATTTTTCAATTTTTTTGACTAGTATAAGGTTTCCATAATTATTGTTTTCTAACTATGTCTTTTTATAGCTATTTTTTTTTTAATTTATACGTGCGTCTATCATTTATCGTGTATCTTTTGATTCGCTCATCCAAATTGAAAAAAAAATATACAATCACAAACTAGGACTAATTCTACACATATTAAAAGAATCTAAATTTTTGATATTTATTTTTTGGGGTAGCTAGGGGGGAACGGTCGGCTATCCCTTATTTTTCAAAATTATATATATATATATATATATATATATATATATATATATATATATATATATATATATATATATATATATATATATATCTTGAAAAATCATAAAAAATTAAAGACTCACTCTTTAAAAAATTCTATCACAAACTAAATGCTCCAATCTATCTTTCTACCAAAGGGTTTTCAAAATTACTAAATAGTGTTCAAAAAATGGGGGGGGGGCATGACCGACTATCTGCTATGTTTTTTGACAAAAATAGGATCACCTATTTGTATTTTAGATATTTAAACCACTTACACTTAACCATTTAAAAAAAATAGTAGCTTATAAACTATACTCAAAATTCTACGATTCATGTTCTTATAACATGTTACAATTTTGAGTGCAAATATTTTAAATTACTCGTAGAAGTTGAAATTTTTTATTTTTCAGAAAAAAGTTTCCACTTTAGACCCCCTTTTGGCCCCCCATTTCCATGCACTTACCTTGAATGCATCTCTAATTTTATCATTAGCTGATTCTCGTGTGCTATAATTGATTTCAAACATCATTTCAAAGTGTTGGAGGACTTATTAGGGTCTTATAAAAAGGTTTATAAACATTCACATGCATTCACTACATAAACTTGAGGCCATTTTGGTGTATATTTATGTAGCCAATTCTTAATAGGTGGGTGATGTTGAAATAAAACTAATCCATTGATTAATTATGTCAGTTATTCTTTAGTAAGTTATGGTTGCCTTCATGGCATCAATCGATGGTTCTCCTTCTAACCGTCCAGTCTGCATTGTGTATTTAGTTGCATGATCATTGAATGTTAATTCAAGGCATTGAATCATTTTTATTCTTATTTCTTCCTTCATTGATCTCAGAGCATAAGTGGGGACCAGGGGAGGAAGACCAGTATTTTACACACATGGAGAAGTAAAATTCTTCTCCTATGTGTGGTACATGAACCTACATTTGTTTCTCTCTCCTACACCTGTGACTACAAATTTAGCATGGAAAAACTATTCAAGAGAGGAGGACATCGACCTGTTTGCATGGGATTTGGTGGCTTAAGAAAGGTCCTCAGGACCTGGAGAAAATAAATCATGCGTGACTGGATTCACCATTCAGTGCAAACAAAGCCAAGCGACTTGGATGTGGCAACAAATGCAGTCAAGGAAAATGTGTCCATAGCATTGAAAAGAAAAAAGCATTATTTCCATACGTGGAAATACAAAGACCTGCTTGTAGAAACTCAAAATTGCACACTCATTTCTTCAATATACCACTATTTCTTACACAAATCCATACACTCACCACATCATATTATTCTTATGAAAATCATACATTTATCACACCATTTAATCACACCATATTATCAAAAGAATTTATCCTAAGTTTAATATTCCCTGTGTTTGAGTCTGCTAGACCCACTTCATTATCACATCTAATTCTTATATTAAGTCATATAAAATCTACACCCCTCATTACCCTCATCCTTACTTAATTAATTAATTAAATATATGAACTCCTTCATTTTTCCTAAGTCATACACCATACCCCTTTATCTTTATTCAATCAATTACTTAAATACATCGATATTTCATACCCACCATTTAATCACACTATATTATTAAAATCATTTATCCTAAGTTATACACCATATCTCTCACCGTTGTCTAATTAAATTAAATATATCCTTATTTAATTAAATCAACATCCTGTATCCTAAAGCCATCCTTATTTAATTAAAATTAATATCATATCACTATAATACTTATTTCATGATTATCCTTTCGTACGATTGATAAATCCTACTTAATCACCTATAATCTTCTTAAAACTAAACATAAATCAAATCATTAACCAAAATCAACTCATATAAATCTAAATTCATATCCTATCAAAACAATCTAAACCACTTACAATATTCCTAAAATCAATCAAAATCCAAAACATATCTAATCTAAAATCTCAATAATATCTAACAATTTTTTCGAACACGAATAATCATTTTTCTAATCACATCTAGCCTATCATTCAACCTCCTTAACCATTATCCACCCATAGAATACAATCCTAACAAATAAAACACCTCATCTCATTCGAAAAATGAAATTCATGACCTCTTATCCCTTGAACATACATTCAAATAAACGTATAACCACTTGGGAAATTGTTGCAACTATGAGCTAAATAAAATCAAAACAAAACCTATAAACTCTCGACGATTCGGTAACAATATTTCCAATGATTATATAAGCATTGTTTCCTAACACACTCCATTAATTTGGACAATCTTCTCGCATTGCTCAAAATTAGAAATTCTTTGTCACCCTTCCATACTCACCAATTGCAAAATTTTATGGCAATTTCATTAATCATAAGTGCCAACGATAAAAATTAATCCCAAATATCAACCTCTTTGTGTGGTTATTCTCACACTTTGGAGGATCAGAAGCTCCATTCTCATGAATTCTTTTTGTTCATTTTGGACCTGTGAAACTATTGCTAGAGAATGGCTGAAAGTATAGCAATTCACAAACAATCGCCATTGTTATCATCTATCATCACTAGAAAGTATCTTGGAGCCAGTCTGGATCATTGTTGCTCGCTCCTTGTGGTTTGCAAAATGGAGCTACGGTTCATCAAGTTATGGTCTAAAACATCAAATCAGGTTGGTCCCTTTACATGATCAAGAGCTTCTCCAGGTCAACAACAACACATCATTATCATTAGCTATCCACTGTCATCAGAAACAGGTTCAGAGCTTGTTTGGGAGCCAACGTATCATCTTCATCCTATAATATTATTCACTTCATCGTTTCAAATTTTGGAATCAAGGTTTTTCATTTTACCTTTGTTAACCTGTGTATATTCTTACATTCTAATATATCCTTTACCAGTTTCTCCAATTCATATCGTAATCAAATTTCAAATTGTCTATTAGATCCCTTTACCGTGAAATCATGACTATATTTATATCCATTACCCCAATCTTGATTAACCCATAAATGCTCTGTGAGTCTCTTAGCCAAACGCTAGTGACGCTCCAGTCTAATCCATAACCAACTTTTCTATTGCAGTCTGTCCTTTGACATTATCTCAATTAAACACATCATCTCACTTTCCTTTGTGAGTGTATAGACATATCCAAACACTAGCCTTTAACATCATTCTGCCTTTGTAGGTGCTTATCAGACCTTTTTGAGATCCTTTAAGTCATCTATTGTGTTTTATCACTTATCCAAATTCGATTCATACTTGCCTTTGCAAATCATATACAAGTTGGTATCATTGTTCCTTTGAGCCATACTGTGATATCCAGAATCCCTTTGGACCAGGAATCACCATCAGACCAACATATAACCCTGGACCACATCATCCCCTTTTCCTTTGCATTGAATGGTTATATCATCTTCTTTTATTTTATTATCAGATATCAATTTATCCTATCATTATCAGATTAATTTCTCAAAATCGGATTGACATCCTTGCAAGGAAGTCCATTGACTTCTGGGGACTAACCTTTGCCAGGTAATCCGCCATATATTTGCTTAATCCTGTTTTGTGTAGTGTTTATGAGTGCAACATCATTATCGGAACAAGAGCTAATTAATTTGATACATGGAGCACAATAATCAAACGTAGTCCATCCACATCCATGGGTACCTCTAAACCCCGCCATTTCAAGGTTTAGTAAGTTTTATCATCTTGCTTATTAGGTTAAGTTGAAGAGGTAAAATTTACTCTGAACATTGTTATCTTGTTATTGCGTACGGATCAGAAGGAGGACGTGAGGATTGTCTTGACATGGAAGAAGTTTAGATTGAATGTGTAGGTTAAACTTCTCTTATTGTTTCTTAGTTTTAATGGAAATTATCGATAAATATTTTGGTTTAAATTTTCATACATGGAAGGTTAAAATACAAATGTAATTGATGCATAAAAATTTGTAGGGCATTGTAAATGGGGATGAGAAACCACCTGATGATGCAAGCAAGTTATTAGAGTGGAAAATAAGAGATGACAAAGAAAAAGTTATTTTTGGCCTTGCACTTCTAGATTATGAGCTACATCACGTGGATTTAGAAAAATCATCCAAGGAAATTTGGGAGATGCTTAACAAATTGTTTGGGGCAAAAGCGGTAAATGCCCAATTTTCACTGAAGCTGCAATTATATAAATTTAAAATGGATGATGGAATTACTATGTCAAGCCAGATAAAACATCTAAGGTCTCTTATTAGGTAGCTTGCTGAGGTAAAAACTACAATTGAAGATCAGAATGCTAAAGCTATTTTATTGAATAGTTTGTCATACAAATATAACAATATTGTATTTACTCTTAGCCAAATACTGTCACAATCTCTTGATGATATGATTGATGCACTACTCACATAAGACAAAAGGATGCCTACAGAAGATGAGGGTATTTCACAAAATGAGAATGCACTTTATTCTCTAAATTTTCATAAAAAGTCTAATATTGATAAAAAGGAAATAAAATGCCACTATTGTAAGAAGAAAGGTCATACAACATGGGACTGTCCTATTCGAGTGAAAAATGTTCTCAAAGGAAATTTAAATTCTAGTGAAGCTAAAGTTGATCAAGTAGAAGAACCATTAGATTCTTATGAAAGTGAAGAGTCAGCTGATGAGATTTCCTTCACTTCACATCTCGTGCTACGAAGTATGTAGTGGAAAATTACTAGAGGCTGGAGGATACAATATACATAGAGGTTGGAGGAAAATTTGCGTCCTCTCTTCAATCACCTACGATGGGATCACATCATTTATTTGGTGACATTTTTTGTTAGTGTTTGTTTTTTTTTTGTGCATGGTGTTGCTTTGTTGTGTGTTGTGTGTGTTGTTCAATAAAGATGTAGAGCATTTTCCAGTTTGGTACCTCCTGAATGAAGGAAATTGTGAGGGGGAAAATCACTAAAGTAGCGCTTGGTTCTTTTGTAAAGGGTTTGTGGAAATTTAAGAAACCATCAAACATGTATAGTTGAGACATCCTATCACCTCCAGGTTCATGGTGAACATGCATTCAGAAAACCATAGGGGTTCGTGGTAATCCATGGAGACTAGAAATCACCGAGGATATACGCAGAGAGATGTACTCATGTCACTTCCAGGTTTGTGGTAATCCTGCAGAGAAAAACCAAGGTGTTACCAATATCATGAAGCCACAAATATGGAATTCCACCTCAAAAGTGAGCAGGCTACATAGAGAGTGTAATAAACTTTTTACTATGTTTGGAATAAGGGGGGGTCCACTATTTGGAAATATGATGTTTGTAAAAATAATGTATTAAGGGGGAATGTTGGAAAAAAACTAATCCATTCTTCCATTGATTAATTGTATCGGTTATGCTTTGGTAAGTTATGGCTACCTTTGTGGCATCAATCGATGATTCTCCTTCTAACCTTCTTCCCTCTTCTTCGAACCATCTAGTCTGTACTATGTATTTATTTGCATGATCATTGAATGTTAATTCAAGGCATTGAATCATTTTCTATTCTCATTTATGCCTTCAGGGGATTTCAGAATTAGTCTGGATATTTGGACTTATCCCTTTTCACATTCACAAGGTACTTGGAAGAAAGGTTTGTAAAAAGAATAAGCCACTTAAAAGATCACAAATGTTATCATATAGCCCAAATACATGGAAACATGTATACCATGTGCGAGAATTGTGTTGTATAGTTGAATGCCAAAAGACAATCAACCACAGGGTGATGAAATTACTATGCAATTTTTTCTATCTCGGGTAATTGTCTAGAGCACATTCCCATATCCTCATAATTTTAAAGAAAAATTATTATACTCTACTAATCCTAATATCATAGTTTTTCAACATGTTTAGATATGTAGACCTCATCAAATAAAGCAATATTTATAACCCTAACCCTATTTTATTTATATAGATTTCAGATGCAGTGTTTGGGGTGAAAGAGAAAAGTTTGTCCCATATGATCAGCCAAAAATATAACCCCAAAAAATCACGTCAATAACTCTATGGGTGTTTGGGTCAACACCCCTTTTCCTTAATTCCCTTCTCACATATTTTACATTTTTCTAAATACAATTTAACATAATTAGCCATAAATGGGGTTAAGGCAGACCCCATTACGAGTGAACCCACTCAAGTGGCACCAATGTGGCCTTTTTTTCCCATGAAACCGATCTAGAATATTAACATTGACCTAAAGATGCCACTTTAGATATCACATATTTAATCCTATTAATTAGTTAATAAAATTATAAAATATACAATTAAAATAATTTGCTTATAAGATTTCCAAAAATATAATTTTTGTGCTTTGAAATTAATCTTTACTATTTTTCAAATTATTAATAAACTAAGGTATTTTAGGAAATTCAACATCTTCTCATTGGAGACACTATAAAAAATAGTAAAACATTAACAAAAAATTGAAAAAAAATATCTTTTTTATGTTTCACGGTCTTCTTTCCCATGATGAAAAACAAAATCAAATTTGAAAGAGTAATAAATAGTTATAAACATTAAAATCCTTTTATACGTAAATCAACTAAGGTGTTAAAAACAAAATTATTAAAACCAATATTAATAAAAAAAGTCACAAATAATATATGCATGTTACACCTTGAAGTCTAGTATATATCTAAAAAACCTTGAAAAAAAATAATACGTTTTCATGGCTTTACTCACCATGGGAAAATTGTCACTCTACTACTATTGAGAAAAATTAATAAAAAGCAAAAAATCTATTATTTAAAAAAATAAAAAATATACATGCTTTATGTACTCAAAATGCGACATCTCGCTAATTTACAACATTTTCAAATTATGTATGGTCTACTAGCAATCACCTTTGCAGTTTAAGAAATGTCAAAACTCGTATTTAGAGGTACAAAAGTGGCAAAAAGTGGGACACACTGATGCTCTTTGAACCTTTGACTGTATTTTATCATCGCATGAATTACAAATTATTTACGTACTATTTTTCTATATTTACAATTTTGAATCGTAGTTCAAATATTGAAGTAATTAATCTTAATTACATTAACCCTAATTTGGAGATTACATTTTGGTGAACCCAATTGATTTAATCTTTCCAAAAAAATCCTTCATTACTCCCCTAAGGGTTTTAGATTTCTATGATATGGTATTGGTATTCATATTACTTCTTTAGGGTTTTTAACAAGTACATATAACTTGTTCATAATGACAAAAGATAAGCTTTTAGCATGGAATATTGAACCGAAAGATAAACTATTACAACTGATCTCTATTGACCCTAATAATATTTCATGTATCTATACTACTCATATATTGGACCAGAGTAAAATACCAATCATAGAGTGTACCAGATCATCATTAGAGGAAAGAGGAGGCATAACACCATAAGCACAATCTACTTACATATTATATTTAGTTTTTTTGTGATCATAATCTGGGTCTTTGAAAAGTAGTTTTGTACTATCATAAGTAGTATTAGATGATTCATTGGGAATGTCCAATTAATGGAATTAGCATAGATAATATCTTGTATCACAAGATGAAATTTAATACATTGATTAGTAGAATGATGAACACATATATGATAATAAAAAAGGCAGTAGGATTGAAAATTTTATCGTGATACTTTAATTTATTAACCTTAAGAGCCCGAAGGAGAGATACAAGATTACACTCAAGTAATTTTATAACCACTGGTTGACGTGTGGAGGAAAATAGTTTGAATTACCATTGAGGAGCTTGTAATTGATGCTTTATGGCTTGAGATAAAACACTAACAATAAATCTAGCTTCATTTTTTATTAAATTAGATTTTATTTTAAAATAAGATTTTCCTTCAAACTTAAGATTAGATGTGTTATAAGAATTGGTAACATATTTGATCTTTTCCATGGTGAGAATATTAGCTTCATACTTTTTTAAATGTGATGTAAGTTATAAAGTGAGTGAAATTTGTCAAGGATAACAGAGTATCAAAGTGGTTGAGTAATATAAATTTGAGTAATAGGATATTATATCTCACTATCAACTAGAACATTGTTCATCTTAGAAAACATAGTCTTGTAACTTATAGAACATAAATATTATCGTGTTTCTTAGAACCTTATCACATTTTATACATTTGAGAAAAGGATAACTTATCGCCAATATTGATATGGAATTGTGCAAGAAATTGATTATCTAAAGGGGTAAAGGATTGATTTGAATGAATGATAATATCTTATAATCATTGTAAAGAAAAATTCTTATGGCTTTGAGGAAAGATCTTGGTAAAAATTATGTCACTCTAAGCATAATATGAGAAAATGGTATGGAAAGGACAAACATGGTCTTTATGATCAACTTTTCGAAGAAAAATAAGAATATTAGGAGTGATAAAACCCATGGAAAATTTATATGGAGCCACTTTAAGTATATTCCATCTATGATTCAATTGAGAAAGTACAAGACTTGAGAATAAATATAGTCTCCTTGATGTATTTATAAGATTTGATCTTGTAACCTATGCAAAATAATTTTATAATGTTGTTGTTAGAATGAGAGGAATGAAAATCACTATGGGTTTATATAGGAGATGCACAAAAAGTAATAGACATAGGAAGACACATAGTAAAACTATGAGGAGGGGTATTGTGTGACCTTGAGAATATAGGCATCGAAGAGAAAACACTACTAGATGTATATATAATAGAACATGTAATAATAAACATGGGAATCAAGGATAGATTAAGGTATTCTAGTTTAGTTGATATTGAGTAATATATAAATGTGAAATGATAGCATGAGGATTGTGTTGTTATAGTGTGTATATTGTATCTCAATATCCTCATGTATACTATGGGTATGAGTATAAGATACAACATGGTATCCTTCTCCTATGTAATTCTCAATAATGATAGTAGAGATGGTGTTAGTGAAAATAATTATTATGATATGTTCGTTCATAAGTATCCTCACATGTTTCATCATAGTCATAATGAGAAAAATCATCAATATCATCGTATAAACACATAATGGTGAATGCTAACATGTATTTCTTAAATTGATATATGCATGATAAAGTTATTATAGATTAATCCATGAAAACACAAAAATTAACAATCCTAGAGCTCAAAAAAAGGACCATACACCATAGAAAAGAATAACACCTAGGGAAGCTAGGGTTAAAGTGATAAGTTTGATCAAGTGTTAGGTTCACCATATGCTTAGACCTTAAAATCAATAATAAATGTGTAAGGGTTTGATAATAGTTCATTCCTTTTATTTTGGAAAAAATATTACTTGATTTAATATGCAATTTAGTAATATTTATTCTAATTATCATATTTGTGTTCTATTATGATCCTGATGTGCGAATTCACTAAAATCTCAAAGTTTTGGTGTAACTATTTGTTACATTCGGTATTAGAGTGACATATCGTGTTTGAATCCCACTCTGTTCATTACGAAGTGTACATGGGGCCCATGGGTCACCTAAAATTTGTTGAAGCGGAGCTCATACATATGGGAGTGTGGGTGAAAATTCAGCCCAGGGTTGGGATCTGTGCAAACGTGGTGGGATGTTATGATATTGGTGTGCGGATTCATTAAAGCCTCAAGGTTTTTTTAAATGGTTCGTTACATGTTTTCTAAAAATTATGGCTTATAACATCTACTAAATTTTTATAGAACTCATGGAAGAAAAGGAATCTTGATATATTTTAAGGAAATACTGGGGTCTTTACTAGATTTCTAAGAAAATACATTAGCATAATTGTCTATTACAGGTATATCTATAGTTAAAATTTCTAAAGGATCATCTTGAAGGGTTCTTAAAAATAGGTTCACTAAAAGTAACTACTAAACATATCATTGTCCTGGGATGGTATATAAGATTTAGTCCCTCCCCAAATTGGCATATCCTTCTTCCTATAGATAACTCAATCAAAATTTTGGATTATTAATGGGATTTAATCAAACACTAATAATTTGACCGATGCATACGTGGGTAAGTGCAACAAGTTTTTGGAAAATTACATGGACATAAAAACTCAAAATTTAGGTACCACAATCACAGTTTCTAAACAGCGCTCATGTAATTGTTTTATATAGGTTTGGTGATTTCCAAACCTAAAACTGTGATCACAGTTTGAAACTGTGAGCATGGTTTAAAACTGTACTCGTGGTTTCAAACTATGATCACAGTCCTCTGAGACAAAAAAATAGACCCACGACTCCTCATTTTCCCCCATCTTCCTGTTAGTGCAGAATCTAAGCACCCCCAAATGAGTTATGGATATGATTTTCTAAGGCAGGGTCATTTGGTGTGATTTGCATAACATTGGATCATTCCCCAAGCTGTGGGACTTGCAAATGGGAATGACCCTCCAGAGAAGGATGGTTCCTCTTCCTAATCTACCTGCCACAAGCTATTCCAGTGTAGGCAAGCTAATCTAATCCTAATATAACTTCCAAGGATACAAGGAGAGAAAGAAAACAAGGAAAAAATAGAGCCTACACTAAAACGGTGATACACCAGAGAAGGAAAGTGTTGATCATCTACCAAAACTGCCATGGAACAAGGAGAGGTGAGCAATGGAAAGGATGGACAATTGCATCACAGACCAGGAGATGGATTTCACACAAAAAATGTTCCAAAACACCAAGAACACAACTCCCAGATCTGCAAATAAACATTCAAAACATGCACAGATACCCTGTAATGAAGAGAGGCAAGAAGAGACAACCAAAAATGAGCAAAGGATGGAACAAATGCATCACAAAACATGTTTTTTATTGCTTCAGATATTTTCACAGAGCATAATTGTCGAGCAAGAGGTAAAAAAATTCCATTTACAGGGCATGGGAAGAGGTTTGAACTCCTTTTCGACCCTAGGGAAGAAAAGAAGGTAGAGGCAGAGAAGAAAAATGAACAAAAACTAATTAACCTCTCAAAATGATGCCTCTGTTACAATATATAGAAGAATGGGAGAGATAAGAAGGAAAGAATCGAATCCTAATCCAACCACTCTGAGATATGCATTAAATCCCATTTTGAAATCTCAACTACTGAAAATCAATGCCTTCTAAATCAGATCTTTTCTAAAATATGTCACTCTTTGGTTCCCTTGAAGTAAGAGGAAACAGAGGAAATAATTGAATCAGATCTGGTAGTTGAAGAGATTGGATTCATGCGTTAATGGCCTCGAAGACTTTTCTTCATTTTTCTCCTACCAGGGCCTATAAAAAATTAAATTTTATATCCTTCCATGGTGTAGAGGACATTGAGATCGCTTCCAATGGTGTCAGATTTGCTATATTTTGAGCCCTAAGTCGAAAGATATGCCCCTTCAAAGTTTGCATCGATTCCGTACAAATGGGTGGGAAAATAGTTTGAAAAATGGGTCCCTCTCTTTAATATGGGACATGTGGCAGCTAGATTGGAACAAAAATCAGGTCCATGGGCTCAGAACTTAACTTTTCTCCTTTTTTGCAAAATCACAAAATCTTAGAGAACTCCCGCAGCCCTGCTGCTCTGCATGGATATGTGGCACCTTTTTGGTTGGTTGGGAAATGCGCTCCATATTTTTCTTTTATGCCTTTTGGAGGAAAAGGCAAATTTTCACTTTTTTCCCCGACTCCCCACCTTGGCTTTGACTCGGGTCTAAATGTTGACTTTTTCCTCTTGGTGGAGTCACGGGTCCTTTTGTAACTTTTACTCCTTTTGAGGAAAAGGGTGAAAAAACTAACTTTTTTCCCTGACTGCCCCACTTTCCCCTTGGACACATGTCAGTTTGGCGCTCGCTTGGAACCTTTTCTCCTTTTAACCCTTGAAACAGTGCCCTTAGGACACTGGCAGATTCCACAAGCCTGGCTTATGCATTGACTATTCAACTAACTCTGCCCCCTTATTTAGGACATGTGGAGGCACCGCGCTTGCTTGCAACTCCGACCCAAAATTTGCCTTTGGAGGATCATCAAGTTGACACTTGTCGGCCTCTGTTGCTCTGTGGAATTTTTAACGGTCCCTCTTACTTTTTTAGACTTTGGGCTACATGGCGAGCTCACACTCATTTGGGTCTCTACCTTGGGACCAACTCTTGGAGATGTGCCACAGGCTGACACTTGGCACTCTCCACTAGCACATTCATACTTAGCCAATTTTGAAGCTTTTATGCCCTGCTCCTTGAATCTTTTTGACCATCTTGCTACATGGAGGGCTGGCACAAGTTTGAGTTTATTTGGATTCACTTTTGGAGAAGCATCATTAAGACACGTGGCTCTCTCCACTGCCTCCTCCATACTTAGTCGATTTTGACCTTTTCTAAACTTTTTCGAGCTTGAAAACTTCTAGACTTCTCATTTCTTCTATTTCTTGCATTTGGCTCTCTGTGGCACTTCCTTCTTCTCTGACCCTGCTAATTTCATCGTTGAGTCTACATGAAGCTTGCAAAATAGATTTAAGACATTAAACGGCTTGACGGAGTCATTTTCTTTGCATAGCATCATTTAATCATTCTCTGCCCCCGTCACTCTATTGTTGAGTCCTCCCTCAACCCTTTAAATAGATTTATGAAATGGAAATGCTCAAAAGAACTATTTCTTCTATTTCTTCTTGTGCATGGTCGAATTTGACTCTCTTGGGCTTCTGTTTTGACTTTTCCAGTTCTGAAACATGAGCTCGTGGATCTTATCATCCCTTCATGTTTCTCTTCATGTGTAGGGCTCGTTCTGACCAAATATGCCGGGGTGAATTTGGGATAACAATTTGGTGACTCACGGGGACATCTTCCTGCTAGATGAAGAGACCAGTGGCCTTGAAGCATCCATTGGGCATGGAGTCTGCTTGATAAACATGGAACTGATCCTTGAGCCACTGCGAGTCTGACTGCAAGCCTTTTCTATGTCTTGCCTGTCCCCGAGCCTGCACTCTAAATTTTCATAAGAAAACCTTGAGACAATGATTTCTGAGAGTAGAAAATTGATTTGACTCATGGTTTTCATCTGTCCCTCAAATGGACTATCTCGAAAAAGATTTTAGTTGCTCTGCATTTGTTTCCTATTTCAATTTGCAACTGTCACAGGAGAAAATGGGCCTTCTTACCTTAAATAGTTTAAGAGCCTAGCCTCATGCCCCTCTTAAGCAATACAAACAAAACTTATATACAAAGATCAAATCATACATGCCTCAAATGAGACATGTAGAGTGTGCATAAGCACTTCTTCTGCTGAAAACAAACCTACCTACACTAATCTAACCAAGAGCAAAGGGAGCTCAAACAAAGCCTGCAACTGGCAGGGAGAAATAGCTTCCCTTCCTAAAAAATGGCAGCCATGAAACTGATTTGGCATTGAACATGGCTGGTTGGATGAGTGAAAAACTAACCACAAGTTGATCTTCCACCCAAATCACCAAAGTATCAACTGAAGACAAAACCAATACCTCTTTTATTTTCTCTGCATTTGGATTGAAGAGGTATGACAACTGATCCTTGGTACTTTGTAGCTCATCCTCATGCTCTGGAATGGGCATGACTAGTTTTGGCTTCTCCCTTGGCTCCAATGAAGCCAAATACCTGATTGGGCAAGGTATGGTCCTTTGAATGTGCCCCTTGTTCTAAGTTTCAACTCCAAAAATGGAGTCTTCTTGTGGACCTTACTAGATGGATGGTGTGGAAATAATGGTGGGATATTTCTACTCTTTCTCTTCCTCCTTCTGTGAAGAGCATGGAAGGTTTGAGTCTCCCAAACTTGAGTCCAAAGAGCTGCTGTAAAATGTAGGTTGTTCCATTTGAATGCTCTCCTCCATGACAAAAGGTTCATGTGTTTGGAAGGTGGATGATGAAGGAGAAAACAATAGGAACTCAACTGGTTCTTCCTCATCAAAATAGTCCTCCAAATCAAATAGATAAACTGCCTCATTGCTTCCCTATTGCAAATGTTCAACCTCTTCCATGATGTCCTCCTGATCTACAATTTGATCACCATGGTTCTCCTCATCCTCAAACATGAAGTTTGAAAGATCAAACTCCTCCTCAACATTAGAGATTGAAGGAGATGAAGTGGGAGGAAGAATTAAAGGTTCCTTTGTCGGCCTGCTCCTCACTTGGAGCCTCTAAAAATGTATGGTCCTTCTCCATCATGGGTTTATTAACCAAATAAGGCCCTTCGAATGAAAGAAAGGAATATTCAATGATGCTTTCTTCATTGAGTGGCCTCAACTCTAATTTGATCTCTCCCATCTACTCCTCTTCAATGGGACTTGGAGCTGATTGTCCCTCCTCTTCAACTAGTTGTGCAACTTGGGTTAGATCAGTATCTTCTTTAGGAAAAGTGCCATAAACAGACTACCGATTCTTTTCCTCTTGTTCTTGTTCTTCTTCTGCTGCAAAATCAGCCTCAACCACCACTGTTTCTTCAACTCTAACCTCCTCCATTGGTTTGACCATCAAGGGGATCTTTGTAAACCCAAATTTGGAATCGCAACTCTTCAGATTGTCTGTCATTTCTTTTCTGTTGGGATCCTCTTCTTGTTGTTTTCCTTGACTAGTTTCTTGGGTCTCTTGCCAACATGGACTTGGGAAAGCAAGAGGAGTGATAGGTTGGGGTTCAACCAGCTTTGTAATTGTTTTTAGTGGGGAGGTAGGTGGAACTTATTGTTTGTTTAGAGGGGATGACTGTTTGGAAGGGAAAGGGGAAAAGGAACTGAAATGGGGTGGAAGACTAGGGAATGGAGAAATGGAATCAACACTTGGGGCAGTAACTGGGAAACTTGGAAATTGGGGCTTGGGTTGAAATGGTGCTATTTGAGAAAGAGAAAAAGAAAAATTATGAGATGGTGGACTTACCCCTTGACAAGGTTGTCTTGAATCCAACTCATAATCCTCTATCTCCTCAGTCCATTGTGCAAGTTGGGGCAACATTTCAACCATGAAGTCTAGCTTCTCCTGAGGGTTGTAATGTCTTGGAAAAGGGCCTTCCCATGGACAAAGTTCCCTAAAACTAATCTGAAATGCCTTCATTTGTGTTATGACCCTTGACTAAACCATGCCAACCTCCATCTTTTGGATCCTCTCCAGCAGAATAGTATCTTGTATTTGATTGTCTTCATTGTTTGCATACCCCTACTCTTGGAAAGCTTCATGGCCAAAATGACTTTGGCTCTGATGTTCATAGAGGTAAGCATGCTAATTTTGAGTCTACTCATTATGTTGATTTGAAGGAGTTGTAAAGTACATTGGAGGTTGAATATATTGTTGTTGTAAATGTGAATTCCATGGTGGAAATGAAGTCATGATTACACATCTTCATGGAATGGAAAGGATGAAAGAGATGGAAAGAATAATGAAATGGAAATGGATGGAAAACATGGTCTACAACTCATAGATGGGTTGTAAACAAGATGGATTCACCAGATATGCAAATTTGAAGCTTATCATAAGCTAGAAATTGTAACAAGTGCACATCAACCTTGTTGCAATGAAATGAAGACCTCTAAGGTCCCACCGGTGCCATAACTATTAGTGCATGGTGGTGTAAGTTTTTTTGTTTTAACTGAAACTAAGAGAAGATGAAATATCTATAGTGTCCCACTGTGCCAAAATTGTTAGTGTCAAATCACAACACCCCCAAATGAGTGGTCATGGATATAATTTTCTAAGGAAGGGTCATTTGGTGTGATTTGCATAACATTGGATCATTCCCCAAGCTGTGGGACTTGCAAATGGGAATGACCCTCCAGAGAAGGTTGGTTCCTCTTCCTAATCTACCTGCCACAAGCTATTCTAGTGCAGGTGAGCTAATCTAATCCTAATCTAACTTCCAAGGAGACAAGGAGAGAAAGAAAACAAGGAAAAACTAGAGCCTACACTAAAACGGTGATACACCAGAGAAGGAAAATGTTAATCATCTACCAAAATTGCAATGGAACAAGGAGAGGTGAGAAATGGAGAGGATAGACAAGTGCATCACAAACCAGAGATGGTTTTCACATAGAAAATGTTCCAAACTCCATGAACATAGCTCCCAAATCTATAAATAAACATTCAAAACATGCACAGATACCCTGCAATGAAGAGAGGCAAGAAGAGACAACCAAAAATGAGAAAGGATGGACAAATGCATCACAAAACATGTTTTTATTGCTTCAAAGATTTGCACAGAGCATCATACATGAGTAAGAGGTAAAAAAACACCATTTACATAGCAGGGGAAGAGGTTCAAACTCCATTTCGACCCTGGGGAAGAAAAGAAGGGAGAGGCAGAGAAGAAAAATCAACAACAAATTTTACCTTTTGAATCCTGCCCCTGTTACAATATATAGAAGAATGGGAGAGAGAAGAAGGAAAGAATTGAATGGGTAACTCCAACCACTCTGAGATATGCATTAATCACATTTTGAAATCTCAACCCGAAAAATCCATGCCTTCTACATCCGCCCACAATATGTTGCTGCCTTGAAGGAAGAGGAAACAGCGGAAACAAATCAAATCAGATCTGGTAGTTGAAGAGATTGGATTATTTTTTAATGTCCTATAAGATTTTTCTTCATTTTTTACCTACCAGGGCCTTCAAAATTAAATTTTCATATCCTTCCATGGCATAGAGGATGTTGAGATGCTTCCAATGGTGTCAGATTTGCTATATTTCGAGCCCTGAGTCGAAAGATATGCCCCTTTGAAGTTTACATCAATTATGTACAAATGGGCAAGGAAAAACTTTAAAAAATGGATCCCTCTCTTTAATATGGGACACATGGCAGCCAGATTGGAACAAAAATCAGGTTTGCGGGCTCAGAACTTAACTTTTCTCCTTTTTGCAAAGAATCACAAAATAAGAAACTCCTGCGATGCCTCGAAGCTCCTGCATGGGTACATGGCACCCTTTGGTTGGCTGGGAAAAGTGCTCCTATTTTTACTTTTATGCCTTTTGGACGAAAAGGAAATTTTTCACTTTTTCCCCCGACTCCCCACCTTGGCTTTGACTTCGGTCTAAATGTTGACTTTTTCCCAATGGAGTCGTGGGCCTTTTTGTAACTTTTACTTCTTTGGAGGCAAAGGGCAAAAAACTAACTTTTTCCCCAACATCCCACTTTCCCCTTGGACACGTGTCATTCTGGCGCTCATTTGGGAACCTTTTCTCCTTTTAACCCTTGAAACAGCACCCTTAGGACACTTGGCAACTTCCGCTGGCCTGCTTATGCATTGACTATTCAACTAACTCTACCCCTTTTTTAGGACACATGGAGGCACCGCACTTGCTTGCAAACCCAACCCAAAGTTTGCCTTCGGAAGAGCGTCAAGGTGACACTTTTCAGCCTCTACTTCTTTGTGGAATTTTCAACAGTCCTTCTTACATTTTAGACTTTGGGCTATGTGGTAAGCTCACGCTCATTTGGGTCTCCGCCTTGGGACCAACTCTTGGAAATGCGCCCAGTTGACACTTGGCACCCTCCGTTGGCACATTCATACTTAGCCAATTTTGAAGCTTTTCTGCCCGCCCCTTGACTCTTTTGACCACTTGCTACATGGAGGGTTGGCACAAGTTTGAGTTCCTACTTTTGGATTCACTTTTGGAGAAGCGTCATTGGGACATGTGGCCTCTTCCACTTCTTCCTCCATACTTAGTCATTTTTTTCCCTTTTCCTGAACTGTTTCAAGCCCGAGGACTTCGAATCTTCGTTGTTCTTCCTTCTTCTTGCTTTTGGCTCCTCTGTAGCATCTTCCCTTATTATCTGACCCTGCTATCTTATAGTTGAGTCTACCTGTAGCTTGCAAAAATAGATTTAAGACATGAAATGGCTTGACAGAGTCATTTTCTTTACATAGGGTTGTTTAATCGTTCTCTGCCCCTACCACTCCATTGTTGAGTCCTCCCTCGACCCTTTAAATAGATTTAAGATGTGGAGACACTCAAAAGAACCATTTCTTCTATTTCTTCTTATACAAGGTCAAATTTGACTCTCTCGGGATTTCTATTTTTGCTTTCCCTGATTCTGGAACATGAGCTCGTGGGTCTGTATTGTTTCCCCTTTTTGTTTTCTTCATGTGTAGGGCTCATTCTGACCAAGTTTGCTGGGGCGATGAATTTGGGATAACATTTCTCTTTCCAACTGTGATTTCTCCTAGACCTTTGGCACTCGAGATTTGAATACCACCTAAAAATATCTCTTCAGACTTCTGGATCGTGATATTTTCAACCATGCCACAAAGACAAAGAGCTAAGCCCTCGATTTTGATATTTTTTTTTTGCATTTTAGGTTTTATTTTTTGTGATTTTCATGGGTTTTTCAATTTTTTGTTTATGTATACAATTTTTTTGTTTTTTCAATTACTCAACAAACTCGTAATTCCTCATAAACCCTCCAAACATATTCCCTAAAACCCTCCAAACATTCCTCAAAACCCTCCTCCAAACATAGATCCACCTCCTGTGGCTCCTTCTATCCCCACGGAACCAACAGGAACATAAGCTGATATTGTTGGAAGAATCTAACAAAATAAAATTGTCATTAAGAACCTTATTCAGACTATAAGACAAAATCATGCCACAAATCCATCCCACATGACTTTAGCCAACACATTGCAAACATTGATTGGTGAAGTCGACTCCGCAACCAACCAAATAGACAGATGGAATACCTTTAGAGGTGATTGTAGGTGGTGGTATGCAGATAAATTATCCCATGTGGCCGTAAAAGACAATTTTTTTGGAAAAGACCACATTTGTGCATTATTTACCTGACCCAAGAACCAATGCCCCCCACAGCTACTTGCAAACGGTTCCCAATCCATTGGTGCCATGATGAATGAATCAAGAACAATTTTTGGGACCGATGGTGGATGGTTTTTGATTATCCACCATGCAACAACAATGAGGTTCCTCTCTATTTTTTTGAAGAAATTATATTGCGAGTTCGTGCTTAATGAGGTCCCAAATTATTTTGACTTTTCTGAGTTTTATGGGTGAGGAGGTGGCTCTGCATAGAGTAGACCTGGTGCATGCGTAGGTCAACCAAGAATTCCCCATGCCCCAAAACCCCCACTACCTTCAGTTATCCCTCCTACAGTGAAGGAGGTTGTGGAGATTGACACACTACATGCATTGAGGGAGCTCACTGACACTCTGACCCAACATAGTGACTAGATTGCATCTGGTGATGTTGGTGGAGGTGCCAGTTCTAGCCACCACACCACTGTGGATCATGTGGTGTTGTATGCACTGCGGGCGAGACATCATTTGTTGGATCACATGATTTATTTTCTCTAGATGAGATGATGGCGGATGTTTTTGGAACTGGTGCAAAGGATCTTGGTCTTTCACAGGTAAATGTCAAATAAATATTATATATATATATATATATATATATAATAGTTTAATTCATGTTTGAGATTTTAATATATATGTATTTGATTGTACGTCATGTACATACATGTAAAAACTAATTTTTTATTTTATTTCAAATAGCAAGAGCCGGTGAAGGAAACATCTGGCGTCGACATGCTAGCTACTGCAGCTAGGTGTGTTACAAACATAAGTTTCAAGTTGTACTTAAATTTAAAATTTCATTTGATTGTGCACTTTTATTATTATAATGTTTCACATGTACATGTACATATTAATATATGTTTGTCTTTTATACGCAGGAGCCTGGTGGGTCATCATCTGCTTTGGGAACTGAGGCTACTAGCATGCCTCATGTGACTTTTACATAGGTTAGTTTCTCTTTACACTTTGTTTCTAATTGTGGAAGTTCACGTGGATTATGCTTTGGGTCTGTTATGTGGCAGTCATGTAGATTAATATTTATTTGTACATGTTTTTTGTATAGCTTATGACTGCCAGAGAGACTCCTCCATATATGCAGACTATGGAGGCTACTGTAGATACTGCCATAACATCTGTAGATCCACTAACTGAGGTACAATTTTTCAAATTTGTTAAATTTTGGAGGAATTATTTCTTATTACTTAAATCTAAAATATCAAATTTTGTACATGAAATATTTAATTTGAAATTTAATTATTTATATGTAGCTTACCCCTCGTGAGTCTATTGTTGTCCCTGCAATGCGTCAATGACAAATTGATAGGGATCATGACATTGCGGTAAGATTTCACATGCATTTTAACTAAATTCTAAGTTTCTAAATTTTGAATGTATTTTTAAAATATGTGTGTTAAAAACTTGTTGTTTATGAATGTGCATGTTAGGTTGCAGGCCTGCTTAGAGACGACTATGACCACATGGATGAAATCTGTAGTGGTATCTCCCTCCACTACATCCCTAGGTTGTGGACATGCTACTTCTAGTAGGGCGAAGAGAGGGAATATGTTTCATGATTAGATTCATAGGACCTGGATGTACATAGATATATATATATATATATATATATATATAATATATATATATATATATGGGCCATCTGGTCCTAGTTCACATGATTCTTCATATAGTCCATTGTATATATAGCCTTATATGACTGTACACATGTGGTCCTATATGTATGATCCAACACACTTAGTTCAAGATGTACACATGTTATGAACTTATATTTTTTAGAGACGTGCGTCCAACACACTTAGTTTGATATATTATATATCCATGTGCTAGTTTTCATAATGATATTACTTCTATGTTTGATTTGATTTCATTGCACATGATATCATTCTATGTATATTAGTTCTATATGTATGTTTGATTTAAAATTAAAAAACCATGTCCTAGAGCACTACATGGTACAATTGTTAAGAAAACCTATTCCATTAAGAAAAACCTATGATAACCATGCTAGGTGAACTACAAAAGGGCAATAAATAATTAATTTTTTTTACAGTAATTACGTAGGGTGTATGTGTAACTCTAATTATTTTTCCCACATCCTAACAATGTGAACATCTTTGAAAGAATGGTTCTGAGGGAATTTCTATAACTACCATTTTTTATTTTAAAGGTGACACTCATCTATTGCATATCAAATAATGTGAACATTTTTGGAAATAAGTGAGGTAGAGTTCATCTTGAACTAGATGAATATAATGTTACTATGGTGTAACATTGCATGGTACAATTGTTAAGAAATTAAAGGAAACATCTATGGTATTGTTTTAGAGATTATCCCATTAATAGAGCTTATCCCATTGATCAATAGATACACCTTAATATCTCTTTATAATTTGGTGCTATGTCAATCAACTAAGAAGTTACACATGATATTGATTATCATAAGTAGATTCACTTCCCTATTAAGTCCTATATGTTTTTGTATTTAAACACACACTTTAAAAACCACATTTTTTGTATACCCTACAATCCTTCTTGTCAAAAATACAAAATTTTGTGAGGGGGTTTGTCAAATAATTCACATCCTTAACATTCCAAGGTATTTGAAAAATTTTCAAGTTTCTTCAATGAATTTTAAAATGATATATCACTTGGAATTTGTGAACATTCTTTACATATTTATTTAGGATGTTTGTACATATGTTATGACATATCAATCTAGATAAGAACACATAAATATGTATGTAATGTATATTGTCAAATAATTCACATCATGACAGGCTTTTGAATTGATGTCACACTGACCCAATCCGGAGGCATTGCTCAATCGTTAGCAGGTATCCTTGTCATATTTGCGTGAAACCCTAGTGTAGTCTAATGAGAAAGTGTCAGGTATGTTCAACACGCTATATTTTGCAAACGGTGGGTCAAGGCACCGAAAACTGACTGCTCTGATCACATATCTAGGTGGCCATGAACATTGTTAGGATGTTTCATAACTGGTACATATTAACAACTTTCCAGTTCTTCCGTGTCAAAGTATGTAAACTGTTCGTTTCCGGGGCAAAGTCCCTATAAATCCTTCAGCTCAATGAACAGTTAGTTCAACGATTTGACTGGGTGTATGTAGACATTTGCAATGTGAACAAAGAGATCATTTAACACTATTCACATTCAAAAGAGAACACGATTACAATAACATACTCTTGATTTTGTGCTTTAACCTTGTTGCCACAATGTTCAGATGGGATGCTTGCCAATAGTAAAAAGTTTCAGAAGTCGGTTAGGTTGCCCCAAACATATATTTTTCAAATGGTGGGTCATGGCACCGATCTTTACGTTTTGACCCATCGACAATATATGAAGATTCACACATAAAGGTGCATTGTTAGAGGAGGCAATCTAACACGACAAGTTGTTTCTTTGGCTACCTTGGGCGCAGTCCCATAAGAGGAGGCCAAAAAGGGGTGTCAGATCGAACGGGTGTCTAGACACACTTCGAGAAGCAATCTAGAGATGTCTCAATCTAAGGATTCCTAATACCTTGGCGTGGAACCATCTACAATATGTCAGCAGTCTTTCTTCCTTTTCCATATATAACATGTGTATCTCACTTTTCCTATTGTTTGCAAAAGTGTAAAATCGATGCAGTGTTGAGTAGTGCATAATGGCAATGTCAGTCTGCATATATCTTCAAAAGGGTGTTGGTCATGAATATTCACCAAAAATACTACACTGACACATCTCGGGTGGCCAAGTGAATTGCTAGAGGAGGCATCATTTTGGTGTGCGAAAATGTCATTGCTTCTGGTCTACTTCATGTTCAAGCTTTAGTCCGTTAAGAGGCCTGTGAGACTGAAACATTGTTCAACTTTCGACGGATGACTAGAGCAAACTCCGTGGCACACCTAGATACAATCTCGCATCCTGATCCTACACCTTTAGTGTAGAGACCCTCTACAATAGCCTTGCCTCTAGTTTTTTCCTTCTCCAATCGGCGATCAGCTATTGTTTTCTCAAAAACCTAGCAGAAAGATCCAGTTTAGGACACACTGTTACAGGAAAAAGACATCAAATGCTATATTTTGCAATTGCGTTCTGGAGTCAGTGGAATTCAAATATGTAAATACACATGGAAAAATTCTACATGGCTAGCTTCAGGAATTTTAGAGGAGGTGTCATCTACAAAAAGCCCTGCCAACAACGTCGTTGGTTCCTGGCTAAAATTCGTTTGGCAGGTCACTAAGATGCACGAGCTAAGTAGCCCTGAGACCAAAATATCGATTATTCAAGTTTCGAACGGGTCACTACGCACACTCTCATACCTAGAGTAACATCTTTGGCGTAAAAATACATTTTAGTGTACAGACTTTAGATAATATCATGGTCAGGTGAATTTAAATTTCCTTCTAATCGGTGCTCTCACTACCCTATTGTTTGCAAACACATGAAATTATGCAGAAATTGAGATAGTGTACCAGGTTGTCAAACACTATATTTTGTAAATGGTGGGTTGTAATAGAACCATCATATGTCAACACATCCAGGTGGCTAGGTGAATGCTAGAGGATGATTCATTTTGGAGGGCATGACAACGTTCATTTCTTTCCAAGCTACCTTGTTCGAGATTAGTCCCTTAAGAGCCCTGAGACCATAAAAATAATTCAACTTCGACGGGTGACTACGTACGCACTCCATGAATACCTAGAGATGTATCGTTTGATCCTACACCTTATCATTTATGGTGACCCTATAGCAATACCGTGAACAACCATGTTTTTTCCTTCTCTAATAGGTGCTCTCGACTACCCTATTGTTTGCAAATGTGTGAAATAGTGCATTTTGAGATAGTGTAAGGTTGTCAAATGCTATATTTTAGCTTAAAAAAACGGTCTGTCATGTAATAACAAAGAATATGTCTAAAATTTATGTCGAGTGGCCAGGTGAACACTAAGGAGGTGTATATTTTGGTACGTGACAATGTCGTTGCTTCCGGGCTACCTCGTTTCAGGTGTAGTCACTTAATTTTCCCTTAGACCAATTTTTTAACACCTGATTCAACTTCAACAGGTGACTACGCGACACTCCATGTGTCATCAAGAGATGTATCATCTAATCCTACACCTCAATGTAGGGACCCTCTACAATATATTTTTTCATGGTTTAATTCACTATCTCAAATCGGTATGCTCTTGCTGCCCTATATGTTTAAAAACATGTAAAATAGTGCAGTTTAGACAATATTTGGCTATCAAATGCTATATTTTGTAAACGGTATGGTTGTGGTACCAAACTGAACTGCACTGACACATGTCTAGGTGGCTAGCTAAAAGCTAGCTTCTCTTAATCATGTTTTATTTGCGCGACAATGTCATTGCTTCCAGGCTGAACCTCAGAGCACAGGTGTAACCAATTTTAATGTTAGCAAGTTTAGATTTACAAAAAATGTTCAACTTTCGAAGGGTAACTACACGCACTCCATGGAACCTAGAGATGTAATTATCTGATCCTACACCTCATACATAATGGACCTCTAATATATGTTTCTACATTCCTTCTCCAATTAGTGCGAATAAATGATCTGCCCTATTGTTTGCAAATGCACGAAATACGTAGCAGTTCATGAGACAGTGTAAGGTTGTCAAAGCGATATTTTACAAACTGGTGGTTTTCCACAGTGGCACCAAACTGATTACAGACTGCAGGTGGCTAGGATAACACTATGGTTCTTTCAGAGGTGTGCAACAAATTGCTAATTCGGGCGTAGCCCCATTAAGAGCCCTGAGACCAAAAAATCATTTTTTACTGCACACTCTGGACCTAGAGATGTCTACATCCAATCCTAAACCATAGTGTAGGGACCCTCTACAAAATCTTGTTTAGTTTTTTCCTTCTCCAATCGGTAGGCTCTCCCTATTGTTTATGGAACAGGTGTCAAGATTGGTGGATGCTTTAAGATTCAAATTTATGAGTGAAAATATTTTACATCAACTAGTCTGAAACACTTGGTGGATAGGTGAACACTAGAGGACTTTGTTTTGGTACGGATGGTCATATTCGGTTCAGGTGTTGATCCGATATAGAGCCCTGTCAGAAACATGTTTCGGGTACTATACTCCATAGAAATGAAGCTCATATGGAAATAGGGAATATATGTCTCATTTTCCTTATCCAATCGGTGATCTTGCTACCCTATTATTTGAAAAACAGGATCGTGCAAATAGTGCAATTTTAAGACAGTGTAAGGCTAAATATCAAACACTATACACCACACGGTGGATCATTGCACCAAAATGATTTTTTGTGCATGACACCGTCCAATGTGGCCAGTGAATGCTATAGAGGAAGGCATCGTTTTGAATGTGTTGACAATGTCATTACTTCTGGACCTACCTCGTTCGGGCAGTAGTCCCTTAAGAGAAGACTTCAAATTATTATTCAACTTCGATGGGTGACTACGCACGCACTTCCATGGCACCTAGAGACATCTCGGTACCCTAATCCTACACCTTAGAGTAGGGACCCTATACAATCTGTATATTCTTAGTTTTTTCCTCTTTCCAATCGGTGCTCTCGCTGCCCTATTATTTACAAACGTGAAATAGTGAATTTTGAGCCAGTGTAAGGCTGTCAACCCATCTATATTTTGCAAACGGTGGCTCCCTTTGTTGCTCACTGAAAATATCTATTGCACACAAATAGGGATGGATCTTGTAAACACTGCGGTGGAGGAATCATTTTGGTTCTTCTAAGCTCCAGGTTTTTCTTATGAGATACCTCCTCCGAAGCCAAGAACCCCCTCCACAGGCACATAAATCATTGTTAATTTCTTGTCTTTTCTTTAAAATACTGAAAGCTTCTCTTAGCTTTTCGAGAATTTATGAAATTATCTACTAACAGTGCCAACCACGTTTGAAGGTGGAAATTTTTGGGCACCACTAATTTCTAGCGAAATAAAAGTGATTAGTCAAAGAAATTTAAGTTTACAAATCAAAACCATACTAGATATGATACGAAATACAAAAATATAATAAAATATATGAACTTAAATTTATTGAACTAACAAACTTATATATACGGCAAATATATATACCTAACATGAGCATTGTAAATTCACTCCAATGAACCATCATGATCAGATCTACTCTGAATAGCAGACATGATTGCTTCATGATCTGACTCTTATACCTTACATAAGAATCTGGTTATTAGGCCTTCTTCAATCTATACAACTGAATACTTGTCGCTACATACTAGATGCGAATATAAGAATATTTTTCTGAATGTGTACTCAAAGTCTTCAAACACCCATACTATAGGAGTTTTTTTAATGGATACTGTCGAAGCCAATTTTCCAGTAACTACCACAAAAATGTAGGGTACTCAATATCTTTGCCATCTATAAAAAGAGAAGTCAAATTCTTTATTTTCTTGATGCAACGAAATAAGAAATAGTTTGTTCCTTCTTCATTGTCTTCTTTTGTAATAACTGCAAACACATTTCCTATAAAAAAAAAAGGTTTCATCTCAAATTTAAATTTACATATTGATTTCAATGGACATAACTCAATACAAAAATTGTAAATAACCATTTACCTTATCACACCAAAATCAAAATTTCATCAAAGTCCTTGGATGTTGCAACTTCATCTGTAGAAACAAGTCGTAATGCTTGTGGAGGTTGATAACTGGGAAGCGGAGTTAGAGGCCTACAAATCCATCCATCCACCCATTCTTGTGAATCACACTCAGCAGTGACAAATTCGATACAAGATGCACAAAAACATGTCAACTTTCTTGTCCATGTGACCCACGAAGTAGCGTCTGAGCTACAAAATGAGTGCATATCATTGGACCCTGTGAGTGTCATACAATCCTCGTAGTTAGAAATTTGTTGTTCCTCTATCAACCAAAAATATCTATGAACTATGGAATTTTCTTGAGAACCTCAGGCCATGTTGTCAATACACCATTCCACTATGCTCTTTGCATCTTTCAATTTAGCACCATCTTTGTACTTTAACTCTTCTCTTGCAAGAGCTCTTTTCACACATGCCCCTACACCGTCATGCTCTCCTTTTCCATGTCCAGCCTCAGTGAAACTCCAAATATGTTACACACCCATCTTGACGTGCATCCTACTCATCCAATAAAACATTCGTGCATTCTTAAACTGAGACGTGAAATTATCTGACAATATATAATGTTGTTTGAAGTCGGATGTCCCTATCAGACAAGTTTCCATAAAATAACTGGAAACACCCTTGCACAAATTCAGTAGAATGAGTACAATCATCATTAATATAAAATTGATACTCTCTTAAAAAAATTCAATCATTCTCTGTACTGTCAGGAGAATGTATAAATGTTATATGCAAAAAAATGACAACTTGTATTGAGTTGTAATATTGTGATTGAACCTCCATTTGTGGTTGCAATGTGTAATTCTCTGCAAAATTGACCACTGAAACAATAGTACTAATAGGAAATGTGTCCTTGCATATCTTGAACTGTCCATCCAACCATCGAGCTCTGTGTGTATGCCTAGCATACTCATAAACAATTTCATCCTTAAATTTTCTCATAAATTGAAAAATAGGCATATGTTCTGTAACTAGCTCACACCGTTTAGACTCTTTTCCATCTTTCAACTGGTATGGTACTAATTTATATTTATCAAACTCAACTAAATTATGTCCTATTGTACCTTCAATTTGCTCATGGATGCAACTTTCCAATTTAGGTAATCCGCCGCATGTACCACAACTTCCATCTAAACAATCTTGACTATAAAAAAATTGTCCAAATTCTCTTTCACAAAATATCATAGGAATGAAATCCCTAGAAGATATTGGTGGAACTTGAACACCACATTCTGATAACATAGTTTTAGAATGAAAATTATAATGAATATGTAAAAATTTAGCATAATGCATTGCAAATTCAACATGTTTCCTACAACAAGTGGTGCGAGCGTGGTTGATTTTCACATAGAATGGTTTCAACATTTCAAAAAATGTTGACTAATTTTAATTTCTAGATGCTCTTGTTCAAACTTACAAAAAAATTGAGTTTGAGTCATATCTAAGAAATGCTTTGGATGTGGTTCACGATTAGTAGAACCAACTCTCTGTTTTACAACATCTCTTGTATTAGGTGAAACTCTAGTGTTATCATGCCAAAATTGAATAACAACTTCTCTTATAACATCAGAATTATCTTTGTCCTTACGCGGTGCTCTAGCAGAAAATGCCCAAAAATCGGTGTTATTGAGTGATTGAAGGATATTACATCTTTCAATTTCTTTCATTAGAGTTTTTTGATTAACTTGCAACATTCGACTTGTTTGCATAATCAAATGCTGTTTTTTTATTGATTCATTACAACACTAGTAGCAAGTACATGGCGCACAATATTACTATCCCTAGTGCATCTCTTGACACCAACAGTGTGATATGCATCATGAAGGTTTTCAACAATTGTAGAGGTTTGACCACGTATATTAGATGTTGTCAATCCTAAGGTGTTTAATGTAGGTCTCATTTTAATCAATTTCATCAAACTAACCAACAACTGACATCTTTGGGAATCATTTAAAATTTCAAAATGATTATCCCAAATTTCAGTGGATTTTCTTCTGATTTTCCGTTCAAAAAGTTTGTCAGACATTGGTTTCAAAATGTTTTCATCAATTTCAATAAAATAATTAGGTTTCTTACGTAAAATCCTAGGAGGTGTTTTTGTCAAATTTTTCTTGTCTACAGTTTCAACCTGAATTTCCTTATTCACATTTTCATTGTCTCCTTCAATTTCAACATCAACTACATCACGAGTATTTAATTATTCTTCAACATTGATAGTAAAAACATCTTCATCACAAGTATTTAATTCAACTTCAACATTGACAGTAGAAACATTACATGGTTCCTCATTGCTTACAATAGTAGGGATTGAAGATGAACCTCTTCTTGATTCACGAAGATTCCACATTCGCTCAACATTTTGAAATTTGTTTGCCTCTAATTCATTTGGTGTTTTTTTACTTAATGACTTCATTTTTTGACTTCGTTTCTTGTCTCCCATGATGTTTTACTTCTGGTGATAAGAAAAATGTGCAAAAATGACATAATTTTGTAGTAATTCGTATGGTAAACTCAAAAAGTAAAAATCACATGGTAATTAGAACATTGGAATGTGTGTAAATATGATTAAAGAACCGTGATCATTTACAAACTACGCTCGTGCAGTTTATAAAGCACGATTGCGCTACTTGTTATCAAAACTGCAATCACGGTTTACAAACTGCGATTGTGGTTCTATCTATATCATCAAATCCGAACCTAAGGCTCGGGAAATATTTGTTTTTCCCCAACCAACACTATGGGAAGTCATTATGGCATATAAAAGGTCAAAAAAATTCAAATTTTCTCTTCCTCAAACTTGAACCATGATGAAAAACTGAAAACATTTCACAAAAATGGTTCCATCGCTTAGGGGAGACGGTTAGCTTCGTATAAATATTGATTTTAAAGTGAATAGAATAAGATAAATACCATTTTATAATTTTTTTACTAATAATAGGTCTTTAAGACATTTTTTCCTGCAAACGTTCATGTCTACATTTAAGACTGCAACTTTTGTTTCACTTATCAAAATGTGATAAAACTTATACCATCCAAAACATGGCAAAAATTCTATACAAGTTAAAAAAAATATTTGATTTTGATATTTTTTGATATAGTTATGATGGGCAAACAGAAAGCGCTCCGTTTTCTAAATTTTCTCAGATCACTTTCACAAAAAAAATCATAAAAAAAATATTGCTCAAAAAAATACAAAATAATATCCATCCCAAGATAGGCAACTGACATCTAACTTTTCACCAAAGGAAAAAAAAAGATTTGGTCATTCCAAATCGCGGAGCAAACGGACTATAATCTTATAGGTTTTAAAAAAAAAAAAATCAAGTCATATAATTTTGAGTGTTTAATATAGCTTAACTTGTTCGTTTTAAAAAAGAAATTAGTAGTTTAGAAACTAGATTTTGGATTCTACAATTCATTTTTATATAAAAATTTTCTAAGTTTGAGTGCGCGTATTGCTAATAATCCCTACAAGTTGAGATTTCGTTGTTTTTTGCAATATGACATCCACTTATGACCCCTTTTTTGTCCACCAACTTGCTACACTTACCCACGTATAAAACCTCAGTTGTCTATCGAACATGAAACTGACTCAAAAGATGAGGTTTTGGAAGTTTACATGTATATAACTTCAATTAATTCCCTAAAAAAGTTCCTTAGTAAGATATCTATAAGGCGATAAACCTTCATTTGACAACAATATTTTTGAGACACAAAATTTTGATGGAAAACATTCATAGGTGAAAGAAGGCCATTTTTGACTCAAAATTCCGAGGTATTATGGAGGTGCTAAAGTAAATTTTCAAAAAAATGATGAAAATAAAAGAAGCAAGGAGAAACTAAAAGTATGTGGTTAGAAATAGGTAAATAACTAGAAAGTGCAAACTTGGAAAAATAAATGAAGGTTTCCATAGAGGAAAGATAGGGAATTGTGCTTGAAAAAAATAGATTTGGCCCAAATACTTTGTTCATATTTTGGAATTGTAGTAGATAAACAAACTATGATGAATGAAGAAGAAAATTTTAAAGTTATTTTCATGCTTTAGTATATGAATTACATGTGTTATATTTCCTCTAATCTTATGGAGTTTTTCTATGTGATTGTTCACTAAATTTGTTGCTATGGGTTTTTTGTGACCCATCATTTTGGGTTTGTTCTAGACTATTCATATTATCATATTGTCCCATTGAGTCATTTTTTTTATTTTTTTTTAATATATTGTAATATAATAAAATAGTTCTTTCTTTACTTATTATTACATGTAGGAATATTGCACTTGTAGAAAATTCTAAATAAATTTATCAACACTAATAATACAATCTAGAATAACTTAGATAATAATACAATAAACAATAATAAAATGATGAAATAATGACATGATATGATATAAGTGATGAATACTTAGTTGTTCAGAGAGGCACAAAAATGAATTGGATTTATATACTGTAACGCCCACAAAAATTGCCCACACGAAACCCAAGAACAACCTAAGGCAAGCTAGAAAAATTATGGAATAATTTTTTTTTTGAAAAACATGCTCAAAAGAAGGTTTCAAAATTACAAATGTCACATTCTTGTTTCTACGTTACTTTAAATTAATAATATAAATTTCCTTTTTAACCCCCATCATGATAAAAATAATAATGCCCTCAACACCTATGAATAAACAAAGTTAGTCTAAGGCCTTGTTTAATATCCCCTAAATTTTATTTTGATAAAAATTTAATTTACACCATAGTCAAATAGCACAAATTAATCTCATGGGTAAAGGGGGTCTATTTAATTAAATACTAAAGTTAATATAATCCCCCAAGGTGACAAGGCCTAAAACAAATAACAAGGTGTTATCTCGTTTTAGTGATTCCAACTAAAAATAAGATAACCATAGAATTTTTTTGGACATATCTCTTAAAATTCCCCTTTAAAGGAGAATTTCGGGTTTTCGGGCTTTCACTGCAGGAAAGCATGTTTCTTGCATGTTACATGTTTGATGTTCCCCGAAAGCCGAAACCCGATTGTCTTACCTTTGTGTTGGGTTTTTGAAACTCCCAAGCATCGGAACATGCTTTGTCTAATGCATGTTTCATGTCGTGTGATTCCCAAAACCTGAAACCCGAATGAAGCCTTTGTGTCAGGATTTCGAGACTTAGAAGCATCTTAACATCTCATGTGTCATGCTTCCTGTTTTCCAAAACCTAAAACACGAATTAAACCAAACCCTTTGTATCGGGTTTTCAGAGGCTCCAAGAATGATGGCATGTCATTAATGTCCAGTTGTCTGGTAGTTGGCACACACATCAAGTGATGTGTAATTAATGTTAGGGTTTTATAAATAGGTAATTTTCCACGTCATTTGTTACCTGGTACGTTTTTTCTACGTTGGATTTCTGTGCATGCTTCTTCCACCTCTAGACCCGATTGAGCTTCCCAGTCGATTTCACCGTCCATTCTTGATTATTTTTCGATCTAGTTGAAGTTATTCTTCTCCTCTTTATATTTTAGAGCTTTTGGGGTTATTTATGAGGTTTTTTTGTTTGGGGTTTTCTTTTCATTTTCTTCTTCTTTATTGTTTTAGGGTTTTAGGTTATTTTTCTTGTTTCTTGTCTTTTTCGTGAGGTCTCTCATTTGGAATTTACCCCTTAGGTTATTTACTTATTGTAAGCTATGGATTTCAAGGTTCTAAAATTCCTAAGTGATCATGAGATGGGATTTTTCATGTTCTGACAGGTCAAAAACCTGATATATTGATTTCAGGTTTTGCAAGGTGCTCGACATCATCCAGTTTCTGCCTTGTTTCAGGTTTTTCTAGTTGCTCGACATCTCACTTTTTCCACCTCATGTCAGGTCTTGTCAAGTGCTCGACATCCTCCAAGTTCCGCAGTGTGTCAGGTATTTCTACCTACTCGACATCATCTCACTTCCGCCTTGTGTCAGGTTTTTGTTGATGCGTCACATGTCCTAACTTCCGACATACATCCTGTCAGTGTTTTGGGTTTCTCAAGGTGCTCGAAATCCTCAAAACTCCACCAGTATTTCAAGTTTCCATTGGTGTTCGACACGGCCTAATTTCTACCATACAATCTAGTCTGTCGGGTTTTTGAAGGTGTTCTGCAACTTTCAAAACCCGAAAGGTGTGGCAGGTCTATGCACTTGTCCAACAAGCTTTCACACCCGACTGCTCTTTCAGAATTCATCAAGGCATTTCCAAGACTCCTCATGTCGAACCCTAGCCCATCTAAGGATAAGTTGGATAATTCAGGCAAAATGAAGTATAAGTACCAGAAGATGGAATATTCTTCTTATGTAAGCTGCAATTATGACATCCGGGACATGGAGCTCGGCAATATAGATATGGAAGACTTCTGGAAAAGGATTGTGGATTCTTCTCAGAATTCATGGATGAATTCAATATCTAGCAATGGTCTCCCTCTCGCAGTAAGATTTTTGATATTAGCTCAATGCCCTGAATTCATCCTGGCTTATGCTTCCCACTACGACTCAGCCTCCCACTCAGTGAAAAAATAAACCAAGGGAATCTATAGTGAAATTGGATGGAGATTACTTTGATTAACTCCTAAAGTTGCCCAACTTTACAAAATATGTTGATTTAGACCTTAAATCAGCACAAAAGGCTTGGGACAAAGATAAGGAAGATTTCATCAAGCACATAAACAAGAAGTTCTTGATCAATGCTAAGCTAGTTGCTTCTAGGTTTCCCAAGTCAGTCCCTAGAAGTGATTTTATCCTTGAATTCAGTGATATCATCACCCTGCTGAGCCGGTTATTTGGTCTCCCAGATTCAAAAGAATTCCAACGTTGGATGTACCCGTTCATGGTCGTCATAAAGAAAAATGACCAAGGGATTGATTGGGGTATCCTAATAAGTAATGAGATAGAACCCCAAATAAAAATAGTCTTGTCTATCGGCAAGTTCTATATGATGACATACGTCACCTATGCGGCAAGAGGCATGAGAAACTATCCAGGGCTAGATGCAAAGGGAAATCGAGAAATGGAACACATATACCGGTACTTCCCACAACTAAAAGTAAAAGGGTCTGAAGACCAATTTAGAAGAGTGAATGACGCCTTCTTCTATGAGAACATTTGCAAATTGGATCCTGATCTGAGGAAGAGAAGGCTTTCTGATGAAGCATGGACTGAAGTGTCAAAATGGGGTTGCATCTTCTTGTAATTCAAGAAGTTTACTTATCTTCGGGTGGTAAGGTACCATGATAATCCTTTCCATTTTCCCAGGTTCTCAGGTGACAAATTGATCCTTATGGAGTTGGTCAGACAAGTGTTGGATTTTTGCAAATTCTAACAAAGTAGGCACAAAGCCGTCGTCTCCTTCCCCATTTCCATTGGAAGGTATACATGTTCCACCATGGTTAAGGCTAAGAATGTGGTGCATGAGCTTCAGGATAAATTGAAGAAACATATGAATATGAGGGAGGGATTTGACATCCAAGGAGTCCTCAAGTCATATGGAACCTTATACCTGCATATGCCCACTATGGAAGATATCTAGGTTGATCTTCACGATGAATTTTCCATCCGAAGAAAAGACAACAGACCGACACTTGAAGAAATTCATATGTTAGATCTGGCCGATATCCCTGAAGGCACCACGGACAATGAAAGTGTTATGGAACCTAGGTAGGAACAGTCAGATGGAGACCAACTTGGATTCCCAGCCATTGATTGGTCTGTTGCTGAAAAGACTTCTATCACTGAAAGAGTTTCTCAGACTCTTGTTCACACTAAGGCATGGCTCATTTCCTAAGGAATGAGTTATAAAGAAAATATCTTTTCAAAAATAGCTACTTTAGAAGTGGGACCCTCCAAAGGAGAGAAGGAAAACGATAAAAGCCCTACCAAGAGGAAAATAAAGTTTAAGTTTGTCAAAAAAGGAGAAAATCAAGGGGCCGAATCATCTGCTACTCCTACACAAATGGTTGAGATATTGGATTCACCTCCTCCACCAAAACAAGGAGAAATTCTTTTAGAAATCGAGGTTGGTCAACCTCTTATTTCTCCTTTTGTGGATTGCTCATCAGAAGTAATTCTTTCTCTTGCTTCTCAAGCTTTGGCTTTAGATTCTTTACCTCATCTCTCCCAATCTTCCTCATCTCATATTTCTATGTCACTCTCATCAGCCATGGCTAAAATTTTCTCCAACCTCTCACCTCTCTTTGTTGGATGCACGATGGCTATAGAAATGCCTCCTCCTTCAGCCCCTTCATTCCCTAAATCTATTCCCGTAGTCACTACAATTGCACTCATTACCACTCCACAAGTAAATATTCCCCCACCTATGGATACAACCATAACACCTCCGATTGGGACATATTCTTCCACAGTACCTCAATGGTTGGTTGATCAGACTCCAAGGAAGGGGAAGGTGGTAGTTCCCCTACCAGCCTTCGATTTCAGTTCACTCAAGGCTTCTCTTGCCAAATCTGCCAAGAAACCTAAAATAGTTTATAGGGTTTCAGTGGATTCCTCAGGGCATAAGTCTACAGTGATTTCCACCCCCACAATTAACAAAACCAAGCAGGATATAGCTGTGACTGATTATCAGATTACAAGGGTTGATCTGGGGAAGGTAACAATAGAGGGAGCACAACTGGATGCGCAGGATGCCATGAACGTGATTTTCCAGAAGCTAAAGGAAATAAATGTAATAAGGGATTAGCTAAAGGAGAAATTTGAACAGTTGACAGAGGTATTGCTCAAGCTTTCAAATCCTTCTCAGTCAACACCATCATCTTATACCCCTACTCCTATAAGGTTCGATTTCTCATCATTTCCTATGATTGAAAAGATCAACGAGAAGGGGAGAATGGTTGAAGAATGGATAAAGAGGCTACTCCTACAAGGAAGAGAGGTCATAGATGACACAGTGGAGGTTTATAAATCCTTGGAGGAAATAAAGAAGGATGGCGATAAAATGGATGATGAGTTTTCACAGGAATTTGGGAACCTTGAATTAACTTTGGAAGCCCTCAATGCACTGAAACAGGTTCCATCCCAGGTCTTAATGGAAGAAGGAATCATTCCACATGGAGATAAGCATTTCCAACTAGCCAAAGCCATTAGATTCAGGATAAAGAATCTCAATGAAGCTTGCAGCAAGTTGAGGGAATCTAGAGATCAGCTAGCTTATTCCACCAATGACATAGAAGAGGAGTTGTCCAAGATTTTCATGAAGGTTTTGGGTGAAAGCTCAGAGATTCTACCTCCTAATGATATCTATAAAAAAATTCAGGAATCAATTCAACACGAACCGACTTCCATCTTTGATCTGGCAGTCATTGATAAATTCATAAGGATCGAGAATGTTTTGGAATCACTACGAAAACTCAACAAGAGGTTGAAGAAAATTCCTGGTAATGCAAGTGATACTCAGGAAACTTGCAGGTCGTAAGTGATTACTCTAGTGCACCAGATGAAGATGAGATGCAAGGCATAATCTGTAAGTTCCAAGAATTTTGAGACAAGCAGGCTTCGCTGGAAGGAGACAAGGACGACAAAGCATAATAAACATAATGTTCCATGTAATTTCTACCAAGAAATTGTCATGTCTTTTTCATTTTTGTTTCGTCACATAGGAAGAAAATTTTGACTTGTTCTCCTATGTGAGAGTCAAGCAAAATAGGACTCTCGTTAAAAGACTATTTTCTAGGATTTATCTTATTTTCTCTCTGATCTCTCTAGTATAATAAGGGATGGTTGTGCATTAAAAGGGGTAGAGACTTTTTGAATATTAAGAGCTATTGTGAAGAAGAAGAAAGAAATTGTATTTTCTTTTTAATCATTGAAGAATAGGAACAGGTGTTATTTTATGAACTTTGTGTTGTGGGATTCATCTATCTTGAGAGATTGTTCTTACGCCAAAAATCTTGAGCTATTCTTTGTTTAGTATTCTTAATCATTTTAATCGTTTCAAAATATTACACTCATTATCTAGAACTTGTATAAGTATTTTGTGATCTTTGTTTGCTTGAAAGAAAATATGTTCCTCTCATTCCCTTCCCGCTTTGTTTCATCTATAATATTTTCCCTTCTAATTCTTTCTAATCTAAAGTTGTAACATCCCCATTTCATGATGATATGGATTTCGGGATTGCATCCCAACCCCAATGGTTAGAATAGTGTGGATATTGTATATATTATTTTTGTTGTGTTTTAGATTAGTAATAAAAAGGCAGGCTCACATGTCTTTGAGGAGAGATTTAATCCCATGCACTGTGATTGAACCTCATATTTTGGCTTGACAAAATATCCAACCAACACAAGGTCCTTAATTTAGCACAAGGGTTAGAAAATAATCCCACCCCCTACACAACTAAAGTGGCCCCCTAAAAAGTCAACCCATGCATTTTAAATTTAAAAATTTGAATTTATGTCACCCACTGCCCACCTACTTTTGTAAGGGGTGAATCTCATCCATTGGATGCATTCATTTAGGGCCACAAGATCTAGGGATACCACTAACCCTAAGTTTTCTTATGAAAGGCTTCTCTCTCTTTGTTTGGCTTATTATTTCTTTGTTTTGTTTTGCAGAATGGTGGAGGAGGATGAGGAAGCCATGAGAGACCACCTCAATATTTTGGATGGATACACATGCATAATCTATTTTCTTGTTTTATTTATACCCTTACCAAGGGTTTCAATGTATTTATCTATTTTATTTCTCTCATTATTTTAAGATTTTCCCAAATGGGCATATGGGTTTTGCCCCATTTTAGTGATATGATTAAATCTAGAATGATCTTTCATTTTTGTAAAAGAATATATATATATATATATATATATATATATAAGTGTTTGACTGCGGCTAAGAAGTTTTAAGTAGTCCGCAAAGAAAGAAACGCAAAGATTAATGTAACTATGGGGGGTGTTTGAATATGTTTAGCAGCCCAAGTATTTGGGTGGGTTTTATTTAATTTAAATAGGGGGAGGGTCACCGACCGCACCCTCCATCCCATACACTATGGGGTGGGGTGTGGGGTCGGCGACCCTCCCCCCTTTCCCCACAACATTACACAATCTGACCGTGGGTATAAACCACAACCCCTTTAGATTTCTTTTTATTTTTTTTTATTTTTTGGCTTAACATTATAACATTAATTTAGTATTAAATTACTACAATATAATATAACATATATATATGTCACAATATTATTAGTAATAACTATATTAATAATAATTTGTTCTAATAATATTTTAATAATTACTGATATATTAATATTAATATCTTTCAATATTAATAATATTTTATTATTAATAGAATTCTAGTATTAACATTATTTAAAATATTAATACTATTTTAATAAGCAATAATAATTTTATTGTTAATACTATTAGCCATTTATTCTTGCACAATTTTTTTTTCTTTAAAATTTGAGAAGTATACCTTTTTTTGATAAGAGGTCTTAAATCAAGCCCAAATTTCACTCGATGTTACATTAATCTCACTAGGTTTTAAGGTAAATTCATAATCACTTGATAATAAATTTATATACTCCAATGGAGCTAGAGTCTAACTTGTGCACATGCAATTTCTTTACTCCAATAGATTAAAAGGGAAATATGATGCATTTGTTGACAAAACCCCTAATCAAAGAATTTTTTTTGAAACCATTTCCATAGCCACATATGGGTTTTAAGCTTTTCTTGACCAAAGAGTAAAAAAATAAGATCTACTAGCCATCAAATGTAAGCATATCAATAAGAATGAATCTTTCCTTTTTGCCAAAATAAGTTTAAAATCATTCCCACAAGCAATTTATACAAGATTCATCATGGTTTTAAAATAAGAACTACTAATTTTCCAATCAGAAATACACACCCAATTGAGACAAAAAACCAACTAAAATGAGGACAAAGTAGATTTACTTTCAATCTAAATTTCATTATACAAAACTTAACTCACTAAAATCGCTTCTCTATCAACTTCATTTCCATTTTATCAAACTTGTTTCACTAAAATTACTTTCAATCCCACATACTTTACAACCTTAATAACCAATAATCAATACCACTTTTCCTTCAAAAATAATACAATAAATCTTCCACTTGAAGTGGGAATTTTACAAGAAGGTAACTACTATAGAGGAATGTTTAGTCTTCTACAAGTGCTCCAAGTATCAAATCTCCAACATGGTTCCATCTTCCTTCACTTGATCACAACAACCCAAAAAAAATGGGGGAGAGGCAAAACTCTCCACCCAACCAAAACTCTAATGATAAGAAGAAGCAATTCTTCTCATTGGCACCCAAGCCCCAACCACAAGGCAATAAGGGATGGATCCAACACATGGCAACTTTACAATGCTTCCACACTTACTTTCAAACAACAACACACAAGAAAGATAACCAAAAAAACATTAACTTTTAAGCACAAAAACTTCCCAAACAATGGCTCTAAAATAGCCAAGTAGAGATAGGAACATGGGGGTGCCCTTGTGTCTCCCAAGGGTTTAGATGCCCACCTCTAAAAATCCTCCAAAACACAATCAACCCCAAAATATCTTATGCCTCCCTACAACAACAAAAATATGTCTCTTATTCCTCCCTCACTCTTATGCCTTCCAATCTCTTATGGCTCCCACAATGCACAAAATAACAAAAGAGAACACTCTCCCTCCTAAACACACAAAGAAGATCTTATGTCTACCAACATATTTCATCCCCATTTCACCATCTCATCACAACCTAAATCCATTCTACTACCCAACACTTCAAGCAAGAAAAAGCATCCATACAACACAACATATAAGAAAAAAAAGAAGGAACAAGGGTACAAGACCCTTCCTTGCCATGGTAAAGTTCCACTTTCCAAGAAAGTCCCAAATTCTTCAAACACAAACAATTTCCAAGAACCCTTCAACTCCAACAAGCAAGCATTCCCAAAAATGAGAGAGCTCCAAACCAAGTGAGTAACCCCATTTACTTCCCAAAAATTCCAATAAATAGAAAAGAGGAGGAGGGAGATGATGTGGCTCCATGTAGGATGCCACATCATTTCTTTTCTGCCCCACATCACCCAATTCAAACCCATACTCCAAGGGAAAATAAATGGGTGGTTGAGAGGTATGAAAAACCTACTACACACACCACTCCAACTCATACCCTTTTAGAACTAAAATTTAAACACATGTAAGAAAGTGCAATTAAAACTCACCTTTTTCCTTCCAAAACACATTATGGGGTCTATTTTTGACCCCCTAACCCATAGGTAGGGTTGGTATAAGAAATTAAAAGGTGTGGGATAGGATTAGCTTGTCCCACAAACCTCCAAAATTGTCCCTTAAGACCAAATCCGAATTCCCAAGATGAGGTAGAGTGTACAACACTCAAGATCACATACACTCAACATAAAACACATAATTCAAAGAACCATCTAATCTAATAAATGAATTCTTTTGTCCCATCCATAATTAGTTTAGTAACATGATTAATTTACTAATCTAGACACATAAATTAATTAATGATAAAATGAGAATTACATCACCAATTAAATCACATACACCAAAATTAAATAAAAGAAAGGAAAAGAACTACGCACACACCCTTGGTCACAATTGGAGGTCATCCCCCCATAGGGGCCTCCTAACAACAAATAAAACACACACAACATAACACAAGTTTTAATGGTGACCATTGTCATATCCACCCACTATTCCATTGTGGTTGGTCTCCAATCCCCCTTTGATTGTTGTGATATAATTACCTCCAAAAATATCATAATACCCCTCTGGCCTCATGGCCATATTAATGACCTCGAACTAATAAAACGTTTATATCCACATATCAATTTTGACATCAACTATGATAACTAATATTGTTAAGACCAAGTAATTCAACAATTTCTCCAATTTTCAACATTTCAATTCTACTCATACATCAGTTTGCAACTAAGATTATAAACCAATTGAATCATATGATTTAAGAAACAATTTTACTCGTTTATAATTTCTCCCATTCTTCAATATCAAATAAATCACAAAATAAATTTTGAACATCGTAATAAAATCAATACAAAGAAAAATTCAAAATATCAATATATATCTAAGATGACAACACATCATTGTCTTCCCTACTGAGTATCTATCAAAAGTTAATTAGTTCAGTCACAATGATGTCTTCCCTTTGATTTCCATATCAAAATCAGTAAATTTGTTCGTCTATTAATATCTGTCAGTAATAATGTGCAATAGTGTCTATGTGTCCAATCACAGAGATACATCAAATACAACAAAGCAATATTGAAGAGTAATGACATCACAATTAATTTATAACAAGGAAAACATTCTAGGTCATCATCATATCCTTAAATTCTCATCAAGTCCACGATACAACCATATAGTCAAAATAATAACCAAAACACAATAGTAATCATGTTGTCCTACACATTTTATTTGTATGCTAACTAGAATAAAACATCAAGGTGCGAGATTATAATCAATTGGAAATTGATAACATGGTTCCTCCAATGTTGGAGAGGAGTGGGCATTACATCTCCCTCTCCTTAGATTTTACTTCCTCCCGGAAGTCACGGAGAACGAGGTAGGAAATAATGCAAAAGAAATAGGATCACATCCTTTTTTGGAATTCCTTTGCTTCAACAAATGTTGGTCTACATAACCCAAGTTTGGTCCAATGTAATTCAACAAGAAGAAGGGAGATTTAAAGGGATGAGTCCTAAACTTTCTTCAAGTAAGGTTGAAAACATTTAATTCAATAGAGTAACTCTACGTGATCAACCAAACTCTAGCACATAGCGTCAAAACATGAAATGGTCAAAGGAGTCTCAAAAATAACCACCAAGTAAAGGAATAATCCGGATAATTTCATGAATTCGAAATGACCATATAGTCTCCCATGGATCCCACATATTGCAACAACAAAGGTTAAGGCTTCCACTAAGGTTAAGTTACACTTTCAAAGTTCGTTATTTAGATAAGACTAGTAAATATCAACCATGACCATCCATTCATATGAGAAAACAATACTATTTGAAGGTCTCACAATTTTGAGATCACAAAAGATGAGGTTTAACAGCAAAGAAGGTCATATAAGTTAGCCAAAACATTTAAAATCGAGGACTACTCATGGGAAGCATTCCTATAACTCGAAAGGGGTATAATTAAATGTTCATGGTAATACTGAGATGAATCATTGCCACAAGGTTTCCTATAGCCTGATTTTACACTTAAAATGAACACACAACACTGATCTGATTTAGAAACGTCAACCATTTAGAAAATGTTTCCTTTAGAAACTAACATATCAATACAAGGAGCACCACTCACTATAACACAATGGGCTTATTTGAACCTATAAATGCTTCTATACTGAGACTGTAACCAGAAATTTCTCTTCTTTGGAACCATACAACTCTTTTTTGGGTATAAAACATTTTGGTATTAATTGATAGGGTTTTAAAACCTATGAATAATGGAGTTATGTAACTTTGGGTGTCTTTCACTAGTCTAGAACTAGAATTTTCTATCTATTACTGAGGTTTTCATATATTTGACACCATTTCAAATGACTTGCAACATAGAGAAATTCCTATATACCTATAAAAAAATTCATAGAATGATTATATAACAAATTCATAAATTCATATTTGAGCGAGGTTAGACTAACCCTAACACTCATCCCATGCTAAATCAATATGAGAATTGAAATACATCCCATTGAGTGAAATAAATCCTTGTGTAATTCTCCTAGTGTTAGTGAAAATAGTGTATGCAATCTAATCCAACTCCTTACCATTCCCTTGTGTCTCTTGACACAAAGATTAGTAGGAATAACCATAGATTGAATAGAGATTTACGTTTCATGGTAGTGATATTGTGTGATGTGCTTCAAATGTTAAACAAATTCCCTTTGTCTTTTAAGACCTTTGGTAATTCTTATTAAAGTGAGTTGATTTTTTCTAACACATAGCTCTAAGGCAAAGACATAGCTCTAACGCCCTTAAATGCTTGGTATCTCAAACCTATATGTGGTGCATGTTCTCAAGGGCATGCCTCTACTTTTGGAAGATTTAGGAGATTCACGAGTGCCTTATTATTACTGTTTTGTAATGGGAGTGCTTGATACTCTTGTGTGAGTTATGAAGTCAATTTGACTTACTTATATAATCATATGTAGGTTATATATCACATTAAGGTAAAACTAGTGGAGATGAAATAATGCATATAAGTTATTAAAATTAATTAAAGTGCAATTAAAATGTGGTGTACATGATTGTATAAGTCGTCCAATACCATAGTACAACCTAGTCCTACATTGTATGGTCACATACAAGGACTTAGTGATGAAAAACCCAAATTCCAAGAAATATCCCTAGGGATAAAGTACTGCATTGGAAAATTGAGTTTGCATGAATGAATGACACAAAAATATATAGATATTATCATTTCATATGGGAGAGAGAAGGATATCAAATTAAGCTAAGAATGTGAGCATAGGTCACATCATACCTGAATAAAACAAAATGTTTTATTGCGAATGGATAAGTTACCAAATTTGAATGCTCATAGATTAAAGTGTGATCCATAGACCACCTACAATAGAGCTACTTAAAATAAACATCATCTCTCTATGAGCTCTCCCAAAACTCACTATAGGTAAGAACATGTTTAACATTTGTGGCTATCTTTCATGTAAATTCGTTTGAATCTATCTTAGAGTCTATCCATTATTTTCACATGACCACTATGTAAAGATGACAATCAGAAAACAACTTTCTAAATGAAAAGTTAAGGGAGAAAAAATGAAGTTATTAGAAGGTGAATAATATTGTGTACTTATTACAAATTTCATGTGTATGACACATTTTGATGAATATTCCAAAACAATATTCATTTTATCTTATGTATATTACACATTTAAATGATTTTAAAATACATAATTAAATGTCATTTAATGCTATCTATATTACATATATTGATTTTTAAGAAATATTTTGTAATATATTTTAAAGAAAACCATAATAACAATGGATGTTATTAACATACATATATTAGACAGATCTATGTAAAAGATATCTAGAGATTCATTTTTAAGACACCTATTTCACTTATGTTATGAATTGAATATAGGTGTCCTAAGAATGGTATCTTTTCATTTTCAAGGTGCCTATTCCACTTATGTTATGAATTTACTTAAGGTGTCCCCATATCTTTGGACATCTTTTACATAAATTTTCTAAGATATATATGTTTGTTTGTAAAATAGACAATAGTTTTCTCAAAAATAAATTCAGTAATTATTGTTCTTATGCGAAAAGTTATAATCATTCATTTAATGCGAATTTTATTCTCATTTCATTCATTTTCTATGCAGGTTTCATTCCATCTATTTATAACATCTAACAAAAATGATTTCGATGCAAATCACAAATCAAGTGCAAGGTTTATCATTTTTAAACAATTTTTATTACTATTCATAAGGTAAATTGGTGACCGTCAAATTCCAGGCTCGAGGGCGAGCTCCAAAGCCCTTTCTTCTGGTTTGCTTACATTTTTGGAAGCCTTCCTCTCCCCATATAAATATGCGGCGAATCCCCACCAGGCCATCGCCAGAGCAACGCCTTTCTGCGCATTGAGTTGCTGCTTGTATAATAACACTCCGATGAGTTCATTCACAGGAATCAAAACGCCTATAATTACACCACATAACAGAGAGGAAGTTAAGAAGATGACACCAAATAACGCAATATAAAATATCTCCCAGCACATTGCATTCCACACAAAAGCCACGCAGAAATGTAACATCCCCAAATCGGATGCCTGGATCTCCTCTGCAATAGTCTGGAAATCCCCGCTCACGAGCATGCATATTGTGAAGAAAACGGTGGAAACAAAGGAGATTATGAGCTGCATCTCCATCACCATGATGTATGTTATTTTGGGCGAGGTTTTCCTGTAAGTAAACTCAATTATAAAAAGAATCAGTCCGTAGACTACAGCTGAAGCGATTGTGAGCACGAACCCGAACCAGTAGAGGGGACTCGAGACGTCCTCAGGCATGGCGCTGCCGGTTTTGAAGAAGAGAATAAACGTACACACTGCCGTCAAAAATATTGTATTGATGGAATAAGGGGTGAGCTTTTGTCCGGCCAAAAAAAATCCAAACATTGCATTTTCGGCGAGCTGACTGCTAACCAACACAACTGAGAGTGACGCAGGCAGGTAGACGATCCCCCAGGCATATAAGAAACGAGATATGCTTTGGAGGATACCCACCCCAACGCATGCAAGACACAGGATGGGACTCGCATGGCTGTCTGAGCCGAGCTGCTTCTTTCTACAGCAGGAAATCCAGATGGGCAGAATGAGCAGAGGCCAAGCAACTGTCTTTAGCCAGACTGACAGCCATTTGCCATGCACTCCCTGGTTGAAATAAAATCTGCATGTCCAGGGCGCGGTTGTTGTGCTTATTATTAACGCCACGCAGTTAAGCACCACCAGAATCCACTTCCCTGTGCTCTTCTCCTCTTCTTCTCTGGAATCCATCCTTATTCTATGCTGCTGTGCTCTGTGTCTGTAAGGAAAAATTGTTGATTCGTGATCTCATACTTGGAAGGAAGTATAGGACCAATAAACATACAACTAAATTACCACATAATGTGTAACATTGTTATGGTATCCCATTTTTTATTATTAGAAAGATTATTCACTTTTGTTGTTTTTGGTAGGTTGTTGTAACACAGTTAAAACAAATTAATATATAGTAATCTGTTTTGATTGCAGATCAATGAATTGCTTATATTGTAATCTGTTGTGATGTTTTAATACAACCCATTATTATCATATTTTATTATTTTATTTTTATTGAAGTTTACAAATAACCGGAATTTTCAGAGAATTTTTCTTATGCCAAGAGGTATATACATTTATACATATTGAATGGAGTTTTCAGATATCATGTCCATGAAAATAAAAATGTAGTGTTTATGAAATAAAAAGAAAAAAGGGAATCTAATCTAAATAAAATGGTTTTTTTTTTTAATACATGGAAAATAATCTAATAAGTCATTTTTAAATACTACAAATAAACATTGGATATGGAAAATAATCTAAGTAAAATAGATTTTTTTTTATGGATCACTTACAAGATTAAAGTAAATAAATTATTTAAATAGCTAGCATATTAGGTAAATAACTAAGTAAATGAATTATTTAAATAGGTAAATAAGTTAAACACATTAGATAATAAATAAATACATATAATATATTAATTAAATAGGTAAATAAATTATTTAAATAGGTAACATATTAGCTGGATAAGTAAAATATAATATATTAAGTAAATAAATTATTTAAATAGGTAACATATAAGGTGAATAAGTAAATACATACAAAATGGTCCCATACTTTAAAGACTAGCAATCGCATGTGCACCATGTAATGTGAACAACGAATGGTATATGTTATTTGATTTAGAGGGAAGTTATTACTTTTGTAGTTGATATTGATAAGAGGTGTGATTGATTTTGTAAGCGTAGGAATATAGATGAAGCATTACATTTAAAGGTTTTATCTCTTCATTTCAAATTTGTACATATGCATTTGCAAATCTTATATCATGAGCAGTAAAGAACATGTCTTATTATTCTATGTAAATTTCAGTAGTTTTGAGTGCATAGTAGTAAAACAATAAACAATTGCAAAGTAGAACAAAATTATTTAAAATCTCGTACCAAGTAGCATAAGCTCATTTTAATATTTATTTGAGTCTCGGGGAAAACTCCAGAGCAAAAATTCTACAGTTAGCAAACATATAACACATTCAAAAAATTTATGTAGCACTAAATTCCTCTCTAAAATTTTAGGAAAGAGTATACAACTAGAAAAAAAGACAAGGTTCTTACTAAAAAGAAAAGTCATAAATGTAAAGAAGAGGACAACTCTAGCACAATATTAGGTATAAGTGTTGTGGTAATCAAGGCCAAGATATACATACATATATTCTACTTTCATTGAGGAAGTAACTTTGGAAACATTTGTGGCAATCAAGGCCAAGGTGCAGATAGAGATATTATATTTTCATTAAGAGAGTGAGTTTGGAACAACAATGTTGATAATTACTGAAAAAATATACACATTCAAAAAAATTGGAACACTAAATTCATCTCCTTGCTTAAGACTTTAGAAGAAGCGTACAATTGGTCCTACAAGAATGCCTGTACTAAATGAACATGAACACGCACATGGAGACAAGTTAAAGTTGTTTCAAATATTTTGAAACACCAAGGTTGTTCTTCAAAATCAAAGTCATATATGGAAAGAATAGAACAAATATAAGACCTTAACTATTATAAAAAGTAGAACAACAAAACCCTACAATCTGCAATAAGGAAAGATGAAAAGATTAGAATGTCAAATAACTCTTCCTTGTAGACCCAATTCCTTGAAGGCATAACATCCACACATTTTAAATATATTTAAATGTAATTTCCATTGGAAAATCATAACATGAGAAGATTTTTCAAAAAGAAGTTTGCATCCACTCAACAGATTTAAAATCCTTAAGCCGGAATAGGAAAAAATATTATCCTAATCAAAATAAAAAATGAAATTCATAAGTTCAAGACTAAAATTAAAGAGAACACACATGAAAAGTACAGATAGTGCGTCCCGAGTTCGATTATCTGCCGCTCTCGTCTGTGAAGAATTAAAAAGGTGGATTTGTAGGTAAAGTATTGCAGATCAAAAACTTCCAGTTTTAAAGGTGAAAAATAGAGGGGGGGGGAGGGTTTGAATCCCATGTAGAAACCCTCACGCCACATATGTATACTTGTTTAATGAATCATAGCGAACATGGATCTGAAGGTTTATAAAGGAATCACCCTGAGACAATGCATTTGAAGGAAAAGAAAGCCCAGAAAAAAGCTCAAATTATCCTATTAACATGGTTTATTCTCCAAGGATGGAAAACCCTAGCCATGTAAATACCTCTTAATTGCAAAACCCTAGTTCAGAAATCACAAATATAACATGTAACTATTGTTGTGGACAAACAGAAGGCCAATCCTCTTGGATATAATCCATCTACTAATTTCACATCAAAGGTGATGCAAATGAATTCAGTCTCCTGCCCACTGCACACCCTGGAGAGTGCCCAAGCAGGAAAAAAGCACCATCCCAAAGTTGTAAACGTCACTCTTTTCAGTAATCGCACATTCGAAAAGCCACTAAGGAGCAACATATTTCGATGTGCCTCTCATGGTGATCATCAAATGACTATATTTTCTTCTCATCAGAGTTGCCATTCTGAAATCAGAGACCTGTATTCCTCATGGAGATATGCCAGACCCCACACAATGCCCAATATGATGTTGAATCTAATGGGTCTCGTCAATTGTTTTTCCCTTTCTTTATTGAAAATCCACTGATGTAGAGATCCATTGGCCACATGTTTATACACGAGGATCTTTTGACATTTCTATGAGTAGAATTTGAGCAATTGAACCAGATTCCAGTGGTGGATTAACCCCATAATTGCCACCTCAAAAAAAAATCTTTTTTTCCTTGTCGCGCGATCTCTAATCTCTTAACAACCACCTTCATCCCATCCACCATAAGGTCCTTGTATACCGTTCCGAATCCACCCGAGCCCAAAACCTTACTGAAACTCTTGGTCATTGTCTTGATTTCTTTGAGTGAGAAATTCTTGGTGGTCAAATCTGACAAATTTGACATCAAATGGTTATCTAAACTATCTGGGTAATTCTACACCTATGGGTTTGGATCATTTTTATCATCAAAGAATCAACTTTTGAAAGAATAAGAACAAATTAAACTCATAGCAGCTGCAAACACAGTTAATGCAACCCAAATGGCCACCTTTTTCTGATGAGATTTACAAAAGTAGGAAAAAAACACCATCCCAAAGTTGTAAACATCACTCTTTTAATGATTATGGACTTTATTATAGTATGATGTTAGATGTTAGATCACGGATTATTGTTGACTTGATTCAGTTATGATGCATGATGATTATTAGAGACATTTTATATATTGATGATGATATACTGTTTGACATGGTTATATTATGGATGTTGTTCAGACATGTGATATTTGGATATTGTGAGTAGACCTAGAAATGGAAATTATTTGATGATGATATAGTTGTTGATAAAATTGTAAATGATATTGTTAGATTGCTTTGATGTTGTTGTGATTCATATATCTAGATGATTTTGGAATTATATTTATATTATTTTGGATGTTCTGATATGGCCACGAGGCCGAAGGAGGTATTTGTGTTTTGCAGGTTAAAATATCACAACAAACATCGGGGGATTGGAGACCAACCACATTGGAATTCTAGATGAATTCAACAAGGTCACCATGGCAACTAGTATTTGTTTGTGTGTGTTTGTGTGTCTTAGGGATTCCCATGGGGGAGGGATCACCTTTAAATGTGACCAAGGGGTTTTAAGTATTTATTTTATTTTGGTTCCTTTGTTTATGTTTGCATGTGTTTATTTTGTGGTGCTTTTACCCTTTCATTATTCATTAAATGGTGTGTAATATTGTGAGTAATCATGTTGTTAAGTTAATTAATTAAAATATGTCATAAGAAATTAATTAATAGAGTTGTTGGCCTTGATTTAAAATGTTGTAAGAGATGTGTAAGTTAACTTTTGAGTGTGAAACACTCCACCTTCTTGGAAATTCGAATTTGTCCTTGGAGGCTGATTTTGGAGGCTTGTGGGACAAGTTAAACTTGTCCCATACCTCTTAAATTTATTTACCAACCATACCTATGGTTGGAGAGTTGAGATTAGACTTTTATAATGCTTTTTGAGAAGACAAATTGTAGGTTTTAATTGCACTTTTCTTACATGATTTAATTTCAGTCCTTTGGGGTGTGGGTTGGATTTGAGTGTGTAAGTAAACTGTCATATTATTCACCCACCTATTTATTATGCATTGGAGAATGAAGTTGACTTTTGGGGTTGGGGTTGAGGATGTGTGATGTGGCATCCTACATGGATCCACCTCATCCTCTTCTCTTCCCTCTTCTATAAAATTTGAATTCCTTGCCTTGTTTTGGGTTGCTTCACTTTGGAGACTTCATTCTTGGGTGAATTCCTTGCTGTTTTGGGAGCTCTTGCTTTTGGAGAATTTTGAAGATTGTTGCATACTAGTTGCTTGGTGGATTTTTGGATTGTTTGCATTGGAAAGCTTGTTGTTTGGAACTTGGGAAACTCCATCATGGAGAGGTAAGAGCTTGGCTCTTGAAATGCTCTTCTTTTATGAATGTAAATGTTAATGTGTGAATGTTTTGGCATGTTTGTGGGTTGTTGGGTAGATGGCCTAGGAATGGTGTAGGAGAAGACTATGGGGTTTATTTTGTGGGAGGCACAAGTGTGTTTTAGGGAGGTATAAGGGTGGAGGGAGTTGGGATTTGGGTTCCACCTTACAAAGAAATAGCTTGCATTTCTTTACTCATTATGGGGTGCCATAAGAGGTTGGGGAGGCATAAGGAAATGTGAGGAATAAGGGGTACTTGGGGGAGGCATAAGGAATGTCAGGGTTTTGATATACTATATTTTGGCGGTTTGTAATTCAGGTGGTGATACCCATTTCCCCTTTTGGGAGGCATAAGAAGCATCCCCCATAGTTTCTTGCTCCTTTGGCTTGCTTGATGAAGCCTCAGTAATGTTTGTCATGCTTTAATGTAGTTGTAAACTACATTCTTTTTTTGGACTGTGTTTTTATTGTGAAAATGTTGCTTGTGTGTTTGTGGAAGCCTGTTGTTGCCATGAGTTGGATCACATCTTTTATTGCATTGTGGTTGGGGCTCGGGGGCCAATGAAGAAGGATGGCTTCTCCTCTTCATTGGATGTCTTGGTTGGGTGGAGAGCATTTCCTTTCCCCTACTCTTGTTGTGATCAAATTTGGAAGAATGAGAAATATGCATGTTGTTGTTCTGGAACTAAGAGAAAGATAGTTTGACAGTCCCTTGTGAAATGAAATCTTATTGTAACCTTTCCCACTTGAAGTGGATGAACTTGTATATGTTTTGTAATGGAAAGATGTTGTATTGATTATGAAAGTTGTAAATTGAAATGTAAAAGAGATAAACTTTGTTTTGTTTTGAAAGAATGTGAAAAATGAATGTGAATTGTGTTGTATTTTGTAAATTTTATTTGAAATGAAAATGTGAAGGATTCAATAAAATGTATTTGAAAATTGCATGAAATATGAATGAAAGATCATTAAGTTGTAAAGTTGAAATCTTTGTTTGAAAGAATCAATAAATGGATTGAAGGAAAGTGGAACCTTTCTCAAATTGCATCATTTGAAAATTGAAAATGTATTTTCTTGTGATATTTGATTGAATAAATCTCTGTTTGAAAGAAAGAAATGCGTTGAAGGAAATGTAATACTCTGTCTTTTGAAATTTGATCATTTTTGAAATTGAAGATTAAAGTTACTTTTAATATAAATTGAACAAATTCGAAATGTCTTTATATTTGATTGAAGGAATGAAACATTAAATTTGAAAACTGGAATAGAATAATACTAAAAAATTGAACCATTGAAAAAAAAAAACCTATTTAATAATTGAAGAAAAAAATGATCAATTGTTTAGTATCCTTAAACTTTGGACAAAAACTTCAAGAAACTCTGGCAAAAATTTACCAAAAAAAGATCAAACCTAAACAATCTAAGAAATATCCACTATTTGAAATGTTTAAAAGGAAGAAGATCAAAATTTTATAAATGAGTTCAATTAGACAAAAACACTTAAAGGAAATTCTTCAAAACCTGGCAAAACAGGCTCAAAAATTTCACAGTCGTTTTGCTGTCAGAGGTTGTAAATTTTCAAATTGAAATCAATCAAAATTTAAGTTAAACCTTGAAATCCTTTCTTAAATCCACCTAAGAACAATTCTCCATGTCTATTTGACATGTTGAGAGAGGAAGAAGATCAAATTGAAAAATTTTATAAGTTAAATTTTTACCAGTTTGCACTGTAAAATCCTGCAGATCATTTTCTTGAAAAATTGACCCTTAAAATTTATCAAAATCAAAATTTAATGATTCTTAGAGTAAAGAGGAATTTAATGCACTCTTCGGAAATTTTTTGAAATTTTTCCAAAACCAACCCGCAGCTCAATCAAAATTTATGGCCTTGGCACCTTCACTTGGCGTCAAAAAAAAAATTGGGAAAATTTTTTCTTAAAAAAATTTTTTAGCACTTCAAAAAAAATTTTGGGAAAATTTTCCAAATTTTCCCCCTCCACCCCACCAGCCCTGCAGCCAATCAAAGGCTGCCATGTGGCACCATGAGGCGTTGGTGGAGGGGGATCCCTTTTTAACTTAGCACTTCAGAAAAATTTGGGAAAATTTTCTACATTTTCCCTTCCGGCCCACAGCCAATCAGGAGCTGCCACGTGGCATCACAAGGCATTGGCGGTGGAGTGGGTTCCTTTCTACCTTTTGCATTTTTTAGAAAATTTTGAGAAAATTTTCCTTTTTCCCACCTGCCCTTCTAGCCCTGCACCAATCCCTGCCATGTGGCATTCGAGACTCGGCGGAGGAGGCTGGGTGAATTTTACCCCTTTTTCACCTTATCACCGCCAATGAGATTTATGGAAAAATGCCTAACGGAGGCATGGTGATTTCCTACCCTTTTTCCCTTTGGGGCGTTAAAATCTTTTATCCCCTGCCACTTTCCCCATGTTGGCTTAGGAGGTGCCACGTGTCCCTTGTGGACTTGCGGACTTGTGGGAGTGTGGGTGCAAAGGTGGGTTTTCACCCCACACAGGAAATTTACAAAATGTCTCCCATGGCCCTGCCGACCCAACTTTCGTGTCCCTTGGAAAACTTCGGACCCACGGGTGCGTGGGCACAAACCCCCCATGGGGAAATATTTCTCCCCCGTGGCCCACAACCCGCCCTTGGGGAAAATTTTCTCCCCTGGGCCCGCAGGCCCGCTCTTGGGGAAAATTTTCACCCCAAGGCCCGCCGGCCCATAACTTGAGAAATATGAGGAGTTAGGAGGACTTCTTTATATCAATGGAAAGGTGAGGAAATTTCCTATCCAATGGGAATGATTTAGGGAAATTTTGAATGCATTAATTTTGAGAAAAATCAAGTTGAATCTTTAATCCTGTTAGAGAGTGGGTATGGTGAGGAATTACCCTCTGAACCTAATTGAACCTTCTAACCCTAAATTTTGGACCTTGTGACCTCTAATAATTGTTAAATAAAGAAAAGTATATTCTAGTGGATTAGAATTGTTCTGGAACTTGTTAGTGACAACTGTTGTCTTGTAACCTGGTTGTAGACTCTTTTAAACAAAAAAAATTATTCCATAATTTTCCTAACTAATCCTAGGTTGTTCTTGGGTCTCAAGTGGGTTGTTTTTAGCGGGCGTTACACTTGGTATCAGAGCAGTGGTTCAAAATCTTGGGCCATTGGGCACACTAGAAAACTTGAGACATGAACCTTAAACCTAGCACACTTTTAAATCTAGAAAACAACTTAGTTTAGAAATTACATATTTTAGTAAACATGGAAACTGAATAAAACTTAGAAAGATGAACTAACTCTCACCTTGGTCTGTGCAGGAGGTGCAGATGGAATGAAGGGTATTTTCACATAGACCTATACTTACCACCACTAGATCATGTTGTAGCAGCCATCCTACCCCAGATTTTGCAGACTCTTCAGGATGTTAATGCCGCTCTACGTGGAGGATCAGTAGGAGGACATGCAGCCAGACATGATAGAGTCACTTCCATTGAGGGTCATGTATCTCCTCGACCCAGTGAGGAGCATGGAGGAGAGAACTTCCATGCAGAGTCAGCCAGAGTAGAGTCACCACAGAGGGGATAGGGTGACCGAGTTTCAGGACATAGAGAGAGGTCTCAGAGCCCTAGGCTTAGGGATGAGCATACAGAGAGGCCTAGAGGCCGTCAGACCACAGCTGCAGATCACATCAGGGAGATCCTGAAGCTTCGGCCATCACATTATTCTGGTGACATAGGTGGATTTCAGGAAGAGGCCTGGTTGGTGAGCTTGAGCGGATGCTTCAAGCTCTGTCCTTGTTCTAGCAACATGAAAGCTCGTGTTGCGATCCATCTACTGAGGGATGGAGCTGGTGTCTGGTGGAGGACAGAGGAGCAGAAGCTCCATGTTGATTCTGAGACAGTTACCTGGGAGCTCTTTGAGGAGCATTTTAGGAGTAGATATTTGTCACAGAGGTTCATACAACAGTGGATAGATGAGTTCCATGACCTCCGACAGGCATCTCTTACAGTGGCTGAGTATGAGAGTAGATTTCTGGATCTACTCCAGTATGTTGATTACATGCAGGATGAGCAGGTGTGGATCCACAGGTTCATCTGGGGCCTGAATCTAGACATTGGAGGTGCAGTGTGGATCCATTGTCCACAGACATTAGCTGAGGCTGTCGAGAAGGCCTATATAGCAGAGGAGACTCGGGGAAAGACCCAACAGGCTAGAGACCGAGTCTGGAGCCTGCATACAATAGATGCAAGACAACAGATCGAGGGGGTCAGTACCTCTTCCTCATGGTGGACAGGGTTCAACACAATCATCTTTTAGACCACACAGTAGCAGTAGCAGCAGCAGTCCCACCCACCTTATAGACCTCCACAGAGGTTTGATGCACAGAGAGGTCAGAGTATGGGGCCTCCTCCTAGGGGTCCCATCAGGACACAGGGTGCCTAGAGAGCTCACTCAGCAGGAGCTCACCAGCAGAGACCTCAGCAGACCACAGCCAGATCATCAGGATCCACACCACAGACCTCCAGAGTACCGACTGGACCTGCTACACAGGGGAGAGGATCAGGTGGTTGTTTTGGTTGTGGTGTTACTGGACATTTTTGGAGAGACTTCCCACAGAACCCTAATAACAAGGGTAAGACACAGATCTCAGAGCCTACTGTTGGTGATATGGGGCACAGTCATAGGATGTATGCAGTGGTGAGAACCACCAGGTAGAGCATAAGAGTACAATTACTGAGACTACAGGTAACATTAGAGGTATTCCTACCTCCATTTTATTTGATTCTGGTTCTTCTGATTCTTTTATTGCACCATCTTTAGTAGAGTGATGCAGGCTGGTGGCAGTTAGGCAGGGTCATAGTTGGGATGTTGAGATGGCTTCTGGAGCCAAGATCTCTGTAGACTCCTTAGTTAAGGAGTGTGTGGTGGATTTGGGACCTTTCACCACTACCTCGGATCTTTGTATCCTTCCTTTGGGCTCATATGGAGTCATCTTGGGTATGGATTGGTTATCTGCACACAAAGGGCCAGAGTGGATTGTTACCACAAGATTATATCTTGTACAGATGATTTGGGAGTTGATTCAGTGATTTCAGGGGTCAGGAGACCCATTTCTATTCACACCATCTCTGATATGCAACTTAAGTGGTGTGTGTGATGGGGTTGTCAGATGTATGTGGTTACATTCAGTGACAGATCAGAGGATGGGTCTAGTGGACCATCGCTAGATGATCATCCCATTTTGAGAGAGTTTTCAGATGTCTTTCCTAGGGAGCTACCGAGGTTGCCACCCCCATGCGAGATTGATTTTCATATAGATCTGGTTCTGGGAGTAGAGCCTATCTCATGAGCACCTTATCGGATGACCACCCCAGAGCTCTGTGAGCTCAAGTTGCAGCTTGAGGGCCTTTTGGAGAAAGGCCTTATCCATCCTAGTGTATCCCCTTGGGGTGCACCAGTGATTTTTGTAAAGAAGAAGGATGGATCCTTGTGGTTGTGTATTGATTACCGCCAGCTGAATAAGGTAACGATCAAGAATCGTTATCCCCTTCCATGCATTGATGATTTGTTTGATCAGATGAAGGGAGCCACAATTTTCTCTAAGATAGACCTTAAGTCAGGCTACCATCAGCTGAGGATTTCAGAGGTGGACATTCATAAGACCACCTTCCGTACGAGATATGGCCACTATGAGTTCACAGTGGTACCTTTTGGTTTGACTAATGCCCCCGCAGTGTTTATGAGTTTGATGAATGGGGTATTTAGGACCTTCTTAGATCGCTTCGTGCTCATCTTCCTTGATGACATTTTGATTTACTCACGTACGTGTGAGGAGCATGAGGGGCACCTTCGCCAGGTTCTTCAGTGTCTTCGGGAGCAGCAACTTTACGGGAACTTGGAGAAGTGTGCATTCTTTCAGATGGAGGTGCAGTATTTGGGTCATATCATTTCTGGGGAAGGTATCACCATCGATCCTTCCAAGATTAGAGCTATTATGGATTGGCCAGCACCCACTACTGTGACTGAGGTGCGCAGCTTCATGGGATTAGCAGGTTACTACAGAGATTTGTTCAGGACTTCTCTCGGATTGCACACCCCATCACTTCCCTTCAGAGGAAAGGGAAGAAGTTTTTTTGGTCAGACAGGTGTGAGCAGGCCTTCAGTACACTGAAGGAATGTCTCACTACAACACCTATTCTTGCAGTGCCGGATCCACAGGGTGAGTTTTTCATTTGCACGGATGCTTCTTTAGCAGGGCTTGGAGGTGTGTTGATGCAGGAGGGTAGAGTAGTGGCTTTTGAGTCTCACAAACTCAAAGATTATGAGCTTAATTATCTGACTCATGATCTTGAGCTTTGGCAGTTGTGCATGCTTTGGTTGATTGAGGCACTTTCTTCTTGGTCAGAGATTCACACTCAGGACAGATCACTTGAGTCTTCGCCACCTCTTCACGCAGCCCAATCTCAATGCTCGTCAGTGGCGTTGGATGGAGTTGCTTTGTGAGTATGATATGGAGATAGAGCATGTGAAGGGGAAGGAGAATGTGGTGGCAGATGCTCTCAGCAGATGGAGACATGTGGCTATGGCCACCTCAGTGAGCACAGATTTGTGGAGCAGGATTCTTTAGCAGCTTCCTCTTGACAGCTTCTACATTGCAGTTCGAGCAGAGATCGAGTCTCAGAGACCCCTCGAGGGGAATTTTGATGGTTTTTCTTTAGAGGCAGATGGTCTTCTCAGGCATAGAGGTTGGATTTATGTTCCTAGAGATGGAGGCTTGAGGTAGGACATCTTGACAGAGGCACATCATGTACCCTATTCAGCCCATCCGGGTTTGAAGAAGATGCACGCTACCTTGAGACAGTTGTATCATTGGAGAGGACTTCATAGAGACCTGGCCCAGTTTGTGTCATGATGTTTAAAGTTCTAGAAAGTGAAGGCCTGAGCATCATCATCCAGCTGACCTTCTCTTTCCTCATGCTATACCGGAGTGGAAATGGGACACCATTTCCATGGACTTCATTGTTGGGCTACCGATGTCGAGATATCACCACGATGCCATCATGGTCATGGTTGATAAATTGACAAAAGTGGCTCACTTTTCTCTGGTGAAGACCACTTATACAGCTAGTGCAGTGGCATGGGTATATCTTGATGAGATTTTCAGGTTACACGGGATTCTGTGGAAGATCATTAGTGACTGCGATCCTTTGTATACTTCCCATTTTTGGACTACCATGCAGCATGCCCTCGGGATGAAGATCAATTTCAGCACAACATATCACCCTGAGACAGATGGACAGACTGAGTGGGTGAATCAGATTTTAGAGGACATGCTTAGGATGTATGTGATGGATCAACAGTCTAGATGGGAGGAGTACCTGTACTTGGTGGAGTTTTCCTACAATAATAGTTTTCAGAGTTCTATAGGCATGGCTCCTTTTCAAGATTTGTATGGTAGATAGTGCAGGACACCTCTTAGTTGGGACAGGTTAGAGGACAGGGTTTCTCTTGGACCAGCTTTGTTGCAGGACATGGAGCAGCAGGTGGTTTTGATCAGACAGAGACTGCAGGAGGCACAGGACAGGTAGAAGAAGTATGCAGATCAGCATAGGACCGACCGTAGTTTTGATGTGGGCATGAAGGTGTTCCTTTGTGTCAGGCCACATAAGAGCCCTATCTGTTATGGAAAAGGTTCTAAGTTAGCTCCTAGATTCGTGGGTCCTTTTGAGATCTTGGAGCGTATCGGCCCTTTGGCCTACCGTCTAGCATTGCCACCTAGCTTGTCTCATGTACATGATGTGTTTCATGTTTCAGTTCTTAGGAGATATGTTGCAGATCCTTCTCATGTGTTAGATTGGACATCATTGCAGGTGCAGGATCAGGGGCAGGTGATGGTGGAGCCCATTCACATCCTAGATCATAGGACCCTGGGCCTTCGAGGTAGAGAGGTTGATCAGGTCCGGGTGCAGTGGGACAGATATGATGAGACTGTAGCTACATGGGAGGATGCTACTTTGCTACGAGTTCATTTTCCACATTTGTTCCAGTGACTTTCAGGAGGAAGTCGAGTCTAAGGGGAGGGGGATGTAGTGCCCACTTCCCTTTGACACCTTTTTGATACTAATCATGATACTGTTGATTATATTATGGACATGATTATGGACTTTATTATAGTATGATGTTAGATGTTAGATCATGGATTATTGTTGACTTGATTCAGTTATGATGCATGATGATTATTAGAGACATTTTGGATATTGATGATGATGATATACTGTTTGACATGGTTATATTATGGATGTTGTTCGGACATGTGATATTTGGATATTGTGAGTAGACCTAGAAATGGAAATTATTTGGATGATGATATAGTTCTTGATAAAACTGTAAATGATATTGTTAGATTGCTTTGATGTTGTTGTGATTCATATATCTAGATGATTTTGGAATTATATTTATATTATTTTGGATGTTCTGATATGGCCACGAGGCCTGAAGGAGGTATTTGTGTTTTGCAGGTTAAAATATCACAACAAACATCGGGGGATTGGAGACCAACCACATTGAAATTCTAGGTGAATTCAACAAGGTCACCATGGCAACTTAGTATTTGTTTGTGTGTGTTTGTGTTGTTAGGGATTCCCATGGGGGGGATCACCTTTAAATGTGACCAAGGGGTTTGTGTATTTCTTTTATTTGGTCCCTTTGTTTAATGTTTGCATGTGTTTTTTTTTGTGGTGCATTTTTGACCCTTTCATTATTTATTAAATGGTGTAAATATTGTGAGTAATCATGTTGTTAAGTTAATTAATTAAAATATGTCATAAGAAAGTAATTAATAGAGTTGTTGGCCTTGAATTAAAGTGTTGTAATGTGTAAGTATGTGTAAGAGATGTGTAAAATTTTGAGTGTGAAACACTCCACCTTCTTGGAAATTCAAATTTGTCCTTGGAGGTTGATTTTGGAGGCTTGTGAGACAAATTAAACTTGTCCCATACCTCTTAAATTTATTTACCAACCATACCTATGGTTGGAGAGTTAAAATTAGACTTTTATAATGCATTTTGAGAAGACAAATTGTAGGTTTTAATTGCAGTTTTCTTGCATGTTTTAATTTCAGTCCTTTGGGGTGTGGGTTGGATTTGAGTGTGTAAGTAAACTGTCATATTATTCACCAACCCATTTATTATGCATCGGAGAATGAAGTTGACACCTTTTGGGGTTGGGGTTGAGGATGTGTGATGTGACATCCTACATGGATTCCACCTCATCCTCTTTCTTCCCTCTTCTATAAAACAGAATTCCTTGTCCTTGTTTTGGGTTGCTTCATTTGGATAAGACTTCATTCATGGCAAAATTATTTTGTTGTTTTGAGAGCTCTTAGAAATTCTTTTGGAGATCCTTCGTTTGGAAGAGCCACAAAGTTGCATGCTTGTGAAATTTGGTTGATTTTTTGGATTAGCTCCTTGCATTGGGATAACCTTTTGTTGTTTTGGAACTTGGAACAACTCCATCATGGAGAGGTAAGAGCTTGGCTCTTGAAATGCTTTCTTTTATTTATGTAAAGGTGTGGAACATGAATGTTTTGGCATGTTTTTGCTTTGGGTAGATGGCCTAGGAATGGTGTAGGAGAAGACTATGTGTTAAATTGGACATCATTTTGTGGGACATAAGTGTTTTAGGGAGGTATAAGGGTGGAGGGAGTTCACATAGATCATAGGTTCCATCTTGGGCCTTACGGGGTTAGAGGGTGCCATCAAGAGGTTGGTGAGGCATAAGGAAATGATGAGGAATAAATCTACTTAATGGGGAGCCATTTGCAATGTCGAAAGGGTTTAAACAATGATTTCTATATTTGTTCCAGTGACTTCCAAGTGGTGATACACCATTTCTAAGGGGAGGGGCATGTAGTCCCCTATGAGTTTCAATTCCCTTTGAAACTTTTCTTGATAGAATTGATCATGATACTATTGATTATATTAGTGGACAATGATTATAGACTTTATTATAGTATGATGTTAGATGTTAGATCATGGATTATTGTTGACTTGATTCAGATATGATGCATGATGATTATTAGATCACATTTTTATTGTAATTGATCATATTGTTTGATATGGTTATTTTCATCCTACAGCACATGGATGTTGTTTGGACATGTGATATGCACAATTCTAGATCTTGTGAGTAGATATTAGGGCCTAGAAAATGAAAATTTTGTGGATGATAATAGAGTTGTTGAGTAAAATTGCAAATGATTTGTTATTGCTTGGATGTTGTTAAAATATCCATATATCTAGATGATGCTTAACTTTAGAATTTTATTGGAAATTATTTTGGTTATGTTTGGAAATATGTGCCACGAGGCTGATGGAGGTATTCATGTTTTAAGGTTAAAATATCAGTCCAACAAACATCCCAGGGGATTGGAGACAAACCACATTAGAATTCTAGATGAATTCAACAAGGTCACCATGGCAAATAGCATTTTTTGAAGTATTGTGTTAGGGATTCCCAATCATTTTGGGGGATAAATCAATTTAAATGTGACCAAGGGGTTAGGTGTAATTTATTGGTTCCTTTGTTTATGTTTTCATGTGTTTATTTTGTCATGCATTGACCTTCTTTCATTATTCATTTAATGGTTTGTAATATTGTGAGTAATCATGGGCGCGATTTATGTTTAATTAATTAAATAACTTGAGTCATTAAGCAGGTAATTCTAGTCGTTTTGTTGGCCTTGAAATAAAGTATTGTAAGAGATGTGTAAGTTACTTTTGAGTTGGAATCAATTCATCTTCTTGGAAATTCGAATTTTTTCCTTGAATGCTAAAAAGTGTTGTAAGACAAGTTAAACTTGTCCCATACCTCTTGTAATTCATTTACCAAATGTACCTATGGTTGAAACACTCCGTTTTCTTGGAAATTTCAAACTTTCCTTAATGCATTTGTGAGTCAAACTGTAAACAAGTTAAACTTTCCACTTTTCTTACATGGTTTAATTTCAATATGCATTTGGGAAGTGTGGGTTGGATGTATTTTGTAGTTTGAGTATGTAAGTAAAATTATCATATTATTCACCCACTATTTATTATGCATTGGAGAATGAAGTTGAATTTTGGGCCTTGGGGTTGAAAATGTGTGATGTGGCATCCTACATGGATCCACCTAAATCCTCTTCCATTCCCTCTTCTATAAATTTGAATTCCTTACCTTGTTTTGGGTTGCTTCACTTTGGAGAACAATTATCAATTCATTTGGGTGAATTCCTTGTCCTATTTTGGGAGCTCTTGTTGTTGGAGAAGTTTGAAGATTGTTGCATGATTGTTGTTTGGTGGATTTTTGGATTGTTTGCTTGGAAACATTTGCTGTTTGGAACTTGGGAAACTCCATCATGGAGAGGTAAGAGCTTGGCTCTTGAAATGCTCTTCTTTTATGAATATAAATTTTATTTTGTGAACGTTTAGGCATGTTTGTGGGACTGTTGGGTAGATGGCCTAACTTACAATGGTGTAGGATTTAAGACTATGGGGTTCATTTTTTGGGAGGCACAAGTGTTTTGGGGAGGTATAAGTGTGGAGGGAGTTGGGATTTGGGTTCCACCTCATTACAAATAAATAGTTTTCATTTGTTTACTCGTTATGGGGAGCCATAAGAGGTTGGGGAGGCATAAGTAAATGTGAGGAATAAGGGGTACTTTGGCTTTGATATACTACATTTTGGCGGTATGGCATAAGGAATGTTAGAACATAGGTTTTGATATACTATATTTTGGTGGTTTGTAATTCAGGTGGTGATACCCATTTCCCTTTTTGGGAAGAATAAGAATCATCCCCCATAGTTTGTTGCTCCTTTGGCTTGCTTGATGAAGTCTCATGATGCTTTAATGTAGTTGTAAACTACATTCTGTTTTGGACTGTGTTTTTATTGTGAAAATGTTGCTTGTGTGTTTGTGGAAGCCTATTGTTGCCATGAGTTGGATCACATATTTTATTGCATTGTGGTTGGGGCTCGGGGTAAAATTATGAAGGATGGCTTCTCCTTTTCATTGGATGTCTTGGTTGGGTGGAGAGCTTTGCCTTTCCCCTGCTCTTGTTGTGATTCAAATTTGAAGAATGTGAAATCTACATGTTGTTGTTCTGGAGCTGAGAAAAAGAAAGTTTGAATAGTTGAAGTTCCTTGTGAAATGAAACTGTATTGTAACCTTTCCCACTTCAAGTGGATGAACTTGTAAATGTTTTGTAATGGAAAGATGTTGTATTGATTATGAAAGTTGTATATTGAAATGTGAAAGAGATAAACTTTTTTTATTCTTTTGAAAGGAAACACGTGAAAGAATTATTATTCTATATGAGGAATTTGAGGAATGAAAGAAAGAAGTTGTAAAGTTGTATTTGGAATCAATAAAGGATTGCACTACCTTCCTCAAATTACATCATTGTATTGAATTTGATCATCTAAATGTGAGTTTTAATCTCTGTTTGAAAGAAAGAAATGTGTGTGAAGGAAGTGTAATACTTTGTCTTTTGAAATATGTAAAATTTGAAATCAGAGATGTATTTTAGCTTTTGAATAGTTGAATTGAATCAACTAAATGTATTAGATTAGAATTGGAATGAATTATAATACTTGGAAGAATTGAAAATGGCGAATAGATCCTTTAAAATTTGATCTCTGTTTTGTATTTTCAAACTAGAAAATACTCTATCCAAAAATGCACAGTTTGAACCTGCAACAATGAAATAACAAATTAAACAATTAAATTGAAGTAGTATAAGCCCTAAATGAATTCAACTAGACAAAAATAATTAAGGAATTCCTTAGAAAACTTAGCAAAATTGGGCTCAAACTGTTTTGCTGTCATTTTGTTGTCAAGGTTGTTTTATTTAAATTGGGAGTCAATAAAACAAACTTACCTTCAAAATCCATCCTAAATCCATCTAAGAACAATTCTCCATGTCTAATTGACATGTTGAGAGAGGAAGAAGATAAAATTGAAAAAAATTTATAAGTTAAAATTTACCAATTTGCACTCTAAAGTCTACAGATATTTTTCTTGAAATTGACTCCTTAAAATTTATCAAAATAAAAAGTTAATGAATCCTATGTAAAGAGGACGTTGAGATCTTTCTAGAAAGTCCTTGGCTTTCCCAAAACCGAGCTCTTTATCAAAAGTTATGGCCTTCTAAAGTTTTTCTTCCGTCAGCGTCAAAAAATAATTCTACTTGTCAAAAAAATTTGGGAAAAATTTCTTTCGTAGAACCGCGGGCCTGAGTTTTCCCTTAGTGATTTTTTTCAAAAAAATCCAAAGGAACAAACTCCCCCACCGCTCCGCTAACCCGTAGGCCTTTCTTTTTGGTCAAAAAATTGCCTAAGTCCGAAAGAAAAATTTTGGAAAAATTTCCCACGCGGACCTGCCACCCTGCTTGATTGTCTTTTTCCACAACATTAATTTTAGACTTTAAAAAAAATTGGAAAAATTTTACTAATTTTCCCCGCCGCCTTGTAGCCAATCAGAGGCTATCACATGGTGCACATGAGGAGTTGGCGGAGGCGTGGATCCCTTTTTAACTTAGCATTTCAGAATTTTTTTGGGAAAATTTTCTAAGTTTCCTCTGCCTCCCTGCTGGCCCACAACCTATCAGAGCTCGACACGTGGTGCCTTGGGCTTCGTCTGAGGGTGTAGACCATTTTGAGCCCTAGTGCTTTTCGCCTGAAAAGACATAATGTCTTAAATCACTTCGATGACCCGATTTTCCGCCGGGGTGTTATAAAGCCGACAAGTGTCCTCTTCGGGCTCGCGGGTGCATGGAGGTAAATCACACTTTTTTCCCAAAGAAGGAAAATGTGCCAAATTTTCTCCCCGTTCCGCCAGCTCGCGCATGGGAAAATTTTCTTCCATAGGCCCGTAGGCCCACTTTTGGGAAAATTTTCCTCGCAAGGTTTGTTGGCCTATAACTTGGGAAATATGAGGATTTAGGAGGACTTCTTTATATCTTTGGAAAGGTGAGGAAATTTCCTATCCAATGAATATTTTTTTGGGAAGTTTTGAGAGTGTTAATTCTGAGAAAAAATTAAGTTGAATATTTTAAACCAGTTAGAGAGTGGTGTAGTGTTAAATTACCCTCCTAACCTAATTGAACTTTTTAACCCTAAATTTTGACCTTGTGAGTGTTAATAATTGTTAATAAGGAAAAAAATACAATCTAGTAAATTAGAATTGATCTGGAACCTTGTTTAGTGACAACTATTATCTTGTAACTTGGTTGAAGACAATTTTAAACAAAAAAAATAATTCCATAATTTTCCTATCTAATCCTAGGTTTTTCTTTGTTGGAAATCCACTGATGCAGAGATCCATTGGCCACATGTTTGTACATAAGGATTTTTTTACATTTGTTTGAGTAGAATACAAGCAAATGAACCAGATTCAAGTGGTTGATTAATCCCATAATTGCCACCTCCAAAAATAATTTTTTTGTTCCCTATCACGCGATCTCTAATCTCTTGACGCCCACCTTCATCCCATCCACTAGAAGGTCCTCATATACCATTACGAATCCACCCGACCCCAAAACCTTACTAAAAATCTTGGTCATTGTCTCGATTTCTTTGAGTGAGAAATTCTTGGTGGTCAAATCTGACAAACTTGACATCAAATGGTTATCTTAACTATCTGGGTAATTCTACACCTATGGGTTTGGATCATTTTTATTATCAAAGAAGCCACTTTTGAAAGAATAAGAACAAAATAAACTCACAACGGCTGCAAACATAGTTAATGCAACCCAAATGGCTGCCTTTTTTATGAGATTTACAATTCACGACTACTAAATCCTTATTGCATAGTTTTATAAACATCAAGGAGTTCACATTATTTGTGCGTGAAAGTGTTCTGACCCGAGATGAAACGACATAGCAAGATTTGGAATCTGCCGAATAAAAGGATGCTATAAAAACTAATTGCATTGAAAAAATGTCCAAACAACTGTCAATTTTAATATAATCGCTGAAAACAACTAGAAGGGCCTTTCCCATAGGGGAATGCCTTTGGCATAATAAATTATGAATTTGAAATCTTAATAGAAATGAGGAAGAGTAAGAGAAGAGACACACATTCTAATTTTATTGGAGTTATAAATGTAGAAAAAGAAATCTATTTATTATAAAATTTTATATAAATCTAAAACAATAAACTTATAAATATTGATGTCTTTCTTTCTAATCAATTGGAGGGGTTAAATTTTTTATAACCCTCAGCCCACTTAAAGCACATGCAAGATACACTTTATTTGATAAAATAAGCTCTTTTTCTCCGATCAGCCTAAATGTCACGTAGGTTAACAGTTGACGTCAAATAGTAGTTTTTCCAAAATATGCTTAAGAAAACAACATGGTGTAGTGGTTGGTGGGGTTACTTGCATCACAAAGGCCGCATGTTCGAGTTTTGGAACAGGGTGCACTAACGTGCATGATCATTAGGCTCAACCCTTTTTCTCCCACTCTCGACTTCCAATAATATATTTTATTTGCCACTTGCAATAGGATAAAATCATATGCTCCTCCTCCTTCAAATTCATTTCCACTCTATGCTGAAAATGTTTTAATATAGCAATCTTATTAAACTTCACAAAAATAAAAGAACACATCTTTTAATGGAACCTCATGGGAGTTTACTGGTTCAAAGAGAGCCTTTTCACCCCTAAACGAACAATAGTTTAAAGCCTGGCTCTTCGTTGAAATGTCATTGAATAAAAAATGGCGTCCACACCGCGACAAACATAATGGTTCGGATAATCTATAGGTAATTTTGTTAAGGTAATATACAACTTCTGTGATCATATAAACATCTTCATAATAGCAAATAAGCCATTAATCAATCTACATTTCAATATAAATTAATGGGTGTGAAATCCATGTGTGAAGAAGACCGCTTTATAAATTCAATACAATCTGCAATGGCCTCTACATAGAAAGAATTCATTCTTCCATAGAAAGGCCTCGCCGCTGACATAGAAGGATTTGATCCGTTGCAACCCAAAAATGACTTGATCGTAGTTTTCCTGGTGGAAACTGCGGAAGCCAACAGATGGTTAATCGCCTTCTTCATTTTCTGCCACACACAGAAAACATGAATCCTAGGGCAAGACCTTTGTATCTTGCACCTCAATCTCATTTCCCCATGAATTCTACATATCGTGAGGCCTCCTTGATTCATTCTCACCATTTCCTGTTGTGCACCAGGTCTGTTGTTTGAATCGTCAATCAGACAAATGGTATTATTTTGTTAGAACAATACACGGATTTGTTTACAGTTAAAAATGGAGTGATCCATTCTGGTTGTAGAAAGTCGTCACAAGATGCAAACAGAAAGTAGTCAGACGTAAGAAGGAACGAATATAATTCTTGAAAAATCAAGATTACGAGATGTAAACAGAAACCTGAGTTGTATTTTGAAACTCTACTTTTGAACTTGTCCCAGATGAAGGGGAATAAATTTGTGGAGACTTGGATCTTACTTCCAACAGTGCTGAAGAATACATGTTTTTAAAGGCTATTGCATGCAAAAGTTAAAAATACAAAACTTTAAAATAGTAAACCCACTACAGTATATAAAATTGGAAAAACAAAATTGTTAAAAATAGCAAAAGTAAGATTGTTAAAAATAGAAAAACTGTCATTTAAGCCATCAAATTTGACACAGTCCCATGAATGTCCGCAAAACCTTTTCCCATAGGGGTAACGCCTTCGACGTAATTAGAAAGATATATATATTGGATCACTTAAAGATTAGAGTAGATAAATTATTTAAATAAATACTATATTAAGTAAATAAAAAAATAAAAAATAGGTATTACATTAAATTATTATTGGTGAATAAATAGATAAATAAATTATTATTATAATATATTAACATTAATCTATAAATTATATTATGATATATAAATTATGATTATAATATGTTAATATTACTTTATACTAATTTATTATAATAATTATTAATACTTTTTATTAAAAAATTAATTATTACTAATTTTAATGTTGTTATTATTAATATTATCGATATTATATTGTAATTAGAATTTTGATATCACTGAAGTGACATCATGATCGTCAGCATCATTGTTACTGTCATGTTTACTGTCATATTCTTCGTTTTCATCGTCATCATAGTCATTGTTCTCATATTTGTTGGCATCATTATCATCATCATCATCAGTGTCATCTTAATTGTCACCATCATCATCATTGTCGATATAATCATCATTAGTATCATGACCATGAATAGTCTTCTTCACAGGTGTCATGGTCATCTGTGGTTATAGTATTATATATAAATAATTGATTCGAATGAGTTATAATATATATTAATGTCATACCGGTAATTTATAGGGATTCAATGAGATTATTAAGGTGTAAAATTATCATTTATTATTTATTATATGTCATTATTATAATTTTATTAGTCAATGATCAGTCGGCATTCATCACTGTGGTCATCATCATTGTCATCTTAATCATCACCATCATCCTCGTTGTTGTCCTTGTCATCATTGTCACAATTTGTCTTTGTCAGCATCTTATTCATCATTTTCATTTTCACTATCATCATTGTCAACTTTATGAATATCATCGTCGATATAATCATCATATGATCATGATCGTACATCTGTCAGGATCATAGTCACAGTCATTGTCGTCTTCTATAATCATCATTATTGTCACCATCGTTATCGTGCATGATTTAGGGTTTAAGGTTTACAAATTTTGGTATAGTTGTACAATTCTTTGTCCTCGTCATCACTATCATCATCTCCGTTGCTCATCATTGAGAATCCTCATCATCAAATTATCTTCACCATTGACACCACCACCATCAACATCCTTACCAGGTCATCATCATGAATCATTAATGGGTTATTAGTATTATGTGATATTAGGGTCTACCGTGAATTTGTAAATAGCACGATTAAAGATTACAATCGTCATCAGATCGTGATCGCGATTGTCACTAGTCACTGGTCATTGTCATTTTTCATCATCATCATTATTTTTCACCATCATTATCATACATGTTTTAGGTATTTATTTCACCGTCATCATAGTCATCATCATGATTATCATCGGAATACTATATAATCATCGTTACATCATAGATCGTGAATGTCTTCTTCACATTCATGGGCATTGTCTTATTCCATCATTCATCATTTATTATCACCATAGTTATTGTGCATATTTAGGGTTTAAGGTTTACAAACTCGTGGCATAGTTGTCATCTTTGTCATCGTCGTCAGCTTTTCATTATCTCCATTGTCATCACTATCCTCATCATCATTGCCACCATTGACACCACCACCATCAACATCTTTTTCCATCATCGTCGATTCGTGAATATTAGTGTTATTAGTATTATTGACATTATTATGTGAATTTGTCATGATAAATTAAATATTCCAATCATCATCAGATCGTGATCACGATTGTCATGATCATGGTCATTGTAATTTTTCATCCTCGTCGTTATTTTCACCATCGATTATCATACATGTTTAGGTATTCATTTCACTGTCATCATAGTAATTTTCATGATTATCATTGTCGATATAATCATCATTAAATCATGATCATGAATTCCATCTTCACATTTATGGTCATTGTCGTCTACTATCATTATCATTATCGTCACCATCGTTATCGTGCATATTTAGGGTTTAATGTTTACAAATTATGGCATAGTTGTCATCTTTGTCATCATCATCACTATCACTATCATCGTTTTCATCATTATCCTCGTCATAATTATCACCACCATCAACATATTCACCATCATCATCATTATCGTGAATATTAATCTTATTAGTATTATTGATATTATTATGCGATTTTGTAAAACAAATTAACTATTATAATCATCATCAGATCATGATCGTGATTGTCACGATCATGGTCATTTTAATTTTTTATCATCATCATTATTGTCACCATCGTTATCATACATGTTTAGGTATTCAGGTTTCATAAATTCTGTTCATAGTACATCTTCTTGTAAATGGAGCTCTAGGATATATTGTAAGCATGATATAATCATCTGTTAGTGATCCATGATATCATGTTTTTATAACGATCATGGTTGAATTTGATAATGTACTTTGGAATAGTGTTTAAAGATATAAGTCCACGTACCATTCCAATTACACCAATAACAAAGGGCACACACACACCAATTATCATTACGGTTGGCATGGGCATTGACAATACATAAATCGCAAGGTTTGACTCTTTCCAAAGGCTACAGGTTGATATTGAACAAAGGGGAAACAATGAGGTTTTAATATTTGTGGCTATCTCTCAAGTAAACGTCTTTGTAGAATTCTAAGAATATTTCTACCATTTTACATATGAGCGCTATGAAAGGATGAAGAACGAGAAAAATACTTTCAAAACTGAAAGGTAGAGGAAGAAAGGCTAACATTCCTTGCAAAAATAAATAATGTCCCCTATGTAACAACACATTTCAGTTATATGATTTTTTTAATTTCGTGTTGATGTAAATTTCACATTTTGATTCATATGAAATAATGCTTTATTTTTTGAACATGATAATATGGTTTACTAATAAAATCCATAAGAAATTCATGTATTATAGACCCTAGAATTTTATGGTACTTGTATTTATTATTTTAAGAGATCTAAATCCCTCTATGATGTCCCTTGTAAGATATTTGAGTCTAAGAGAGATTAATCCCTCTTTAACACATTTTTCTCAATTTAGTTGAGTGTTTGGGACATTTTTATCAAAATGAGAAACATATTTGAGTCTAAAAGGATTAATTGTTAATGTTTTCTCATTTTAATTGATGTTGATGACATTTTGATTGAAATGAATATTAGAAAAGATTATTAAATATTTGTCTTTCCATGAAAATTTGATTATATTATCTTGGATATTGCTAATTTTAATTTATATAAAATATACCTTAAAATAATTCAATCAAATTCATTAGGAATTCTTATGACTCAAGGAAATATTAAATATAAGGGATTCGAATGCTCTCTTGGTAGAAAGAATCGTTGGTTTCACCAATGAATTACGTGGGCCAGGATCCATATTATTAATAATATAAATCTTAAGTCACCCACTGGAGAGGTTCTCATGGAGGTCTTTAATGTACTAATTAAATGCCCATCTTCTTTTCTTGACTTTATTTTTGGTATTGGCTTATGTCTAATGCAATTCTCGCAAATGCTGCTAGCATACCTATCTTATATTAATATATGTAAAATATGTCGAGATGTATATTTTTTAAGGGGCCAATTCCACTTAGGCTACACATCTAAAATAGACATCTCGTGAACACCGCCTCTTGACATATTTTACATACATATTTTTTGTTTTATGTTTATATAAATCTATGTATGTAAAATATGCCGAGAGGTGTTGTTCATGAGGCGTCTATTTTACATGTGTGGCATAAGTGGAATAGGCCCCTTCAAAAATATACCTCTCGACATATTTTACATATATTGATATAAGATAGGTATGTTGATACTAGTTGGTATTTATTAAACTATATTTAATTATGGAAGGTTTCGATATAGATATACACTTACTCAACAAGTGTAAATCAGTTGTATGTAATCTCCAATTTATCATATATAATGTTGGTTTTGAAAAAAAAAAACCTCTTTTATTTAAGATTTAAAATATTTTAAATTATAAATTATATATACAATTTTAGTCGCATCTCTTTAATCCCATTAGGCATAATTAAACTCCAATGAACATAGAACTAATTAATCTAAATTGAATTATGTTACTGGAATATTCTAGTTTGACACTTCACGTTTTCCCTATTTAGGAGAGTATTGTGTTGGATTCAATTTGGGTTGATCAAGAATAGAATTTACTCTAGATATTTATGTTCATAAAACAAATATAATAAGCAAACAATTTACTCCATTACAATCATGGTTGTTATTTTAGGAATATTTCTGGAAAAATTATGTGAGGCATAAACTAAAATTGAGAGTAATGGGAGTCAATATTTTATATCTCCTATAATTATGATGAAAGGTGTTGTACAATGTCATCCAAGATATGATGGTGTATTATAATATTGTGAGTGTGCTCATTTTCAATACTAAATTTATATTTGGTATCCATTTGATTATATTTATAGAATGTTAATCAAATATCATAATATCTTAACCATAAACAACATATTTCCTTTTTCACTACAAATATTTTTTAAAACTTCGCACACTAATACGTTTAAATTTACATCATTTTCATTAATTATAAAAAAAATGTCATAACAAAAATGAAATTATTAATAATTATAATATTTCATTTCTATTAACCATTAGTATTAGTAGATAACCATTAGTGTTGCAAATTATATCATTCTAAGAAATTCTTTATAAAATTGATCTTAGTAGGGGTAAGCAAACAAGCATAAGGGGTGCATTTTGCATTAATAGTGAAATCTCCTTTTCATGTTATTTATAGTGCATGTTGTCACCTATTGTGAATAAATGTGGGTAGCATTTATGTGTGTAATATTTAAGCATGTTAAAACAAGGAAATATAGCTAAATCAAGTGAGAAAATTTTAAGTAGCTTCCACATTAACAAATATATTTGTAGACATGTTTTATTATTGGAATTGCACATTATATTAATAAAAATATAATATATTTACAAAAATAGGGGTAACCAAACAAACCACGGTCCCACAAAAAGGTCACGAAGGCACCAGGAAATGCCCAAAGGGAAAGCACAAAAAAACACCATGAGGGCAAAGATCAGCACCACCTAAAAACATTAAACCAGAAAATATTAAGCACACATCGCCGCACCAAGAGGAGTAGGAGGATCATCCCGAGGAGACATGTAAACTCTACCAGAAGGCTCAACCAATGGTGGATCAATCTGCCAGCCATCTTGATCGGGAATTTGGATTTGAAAAGGAGCCACAATTCCCCAACCAGGGGACAAGAACCAGAAAATGATTGAGCTCCATGAGGAGGAGAGGCTCGTTGCAGAGAACTAGCCACTACATTCCCTTAAGGAGGAGGACTCTAACCTTGATGAGGAAGGATCTAAAGGGAAACCCTAGGGAGAGAAGGAGTGATGGTTGCGAGAGCAGATTCTACAATGTGGACCTTGTGGAGGTTGTTGGCATGGCGGTGATGGCTGAGGTGGCGGTGGAAAATGTTGGTGTGAGTTATCCTATGTGTCCTCCTCACATATTGGAGGGTCATCTCACATGGGTTAGGTTTAGGGTTTGCTATTGAGTCATGCACTAGGGTTACTCAGCACCCTATATGTACCCTTTAACTATTCATTTATGAGCATGTGAAGACACTCCGTTGTCTTTTTCTTATGAGCAAGCTTTATTCTGTTACGCAATTTATTCAGTTGTTGATTGATTCTTCCTTGTGATTATATTGGAGCCATTGCGATTCAACTTGAGTGCAAATTCATTGTGGTGCCTAGTTTCCGATACGATTTGTCAACTCTTTCATGGTATTAGAGTTACACAACTTGTCGTCACACCAAAAGCTCAAACTGATGGTGGAGAGGGATCTCATCGTGCTAACCAATTTCTACACCAATACCCTCCCGCACGATAGAGTTGGGTATACACCAAATTAGGCCCAACAGCATTAGGAGGATGTGACACTGGGAATTTCCCAAGTGGTCACCCATCCTAGCACTACTCTGGAGCTGGCGCACTTAACTGCCTGGTATCAGAGCTACATGACTTGCCATCACACCAAAAGCTTGAACTTATGGTGGAGAGGGATCTCATCGTGTTAAACAGCTGCTATGCCAAAAGTATTCTTTAAAAGAGGGAAAGTATTCTTTCAATTTTTTAAATATTTTATTTAATAAGATATTAATTAATCATATTTAATTTAAAAAATTAGATATTAATTACTCATAATTAATTAAATTTATTTGCGATTATAATTCACGATTAGTAAAGTATTAATTATCGGCATTTACAATAATGATATACTCATTTTTTTGGTCCTAAACTGCTCTAATTTAGCTAACCTGGTGTTGTCCATTCAAAATTCCTCTGCTTTTAAAAAGTTGAAAATTGAAAATTTTTAAGGTTAATGTCTTTTCTATTGTCCTGGTAATGTGAAAAGTCAAGAAATTGGAAAAATTTGCATTTTTTGGGTCATTTTGTGTGATTTTCGGGCCTATTGGACATTTTTGTCCCAAGTGTCCCAAGTTCATTTGGGATCTCTTTTCCCCGATCGGCCGCTTTACCCGAAGTCCGTTCTTTTCGGGCCCGTCAGAACTTTTTGTCCCAAGTGTCCCAAGTTCACCTGGGCCCATTGTTCCTTTTCGTTTGGTTCAGCCGAATCGCATATTCCGTGTACTTTCGTCCTGCGTGTCCCAAAAACATTTGTGCGTCTTTTCCTCGCATCGCCCGAATCGGCCAAACCGCGTACTTCACATTTTTGCGTCCCTTATGTCCCAAATGAACCAAGGGCCATTCGTGCTAATTTTTCCTGATCTACCCGAATATCTTGCTTTTCAATTTGGTAGATGTGTATTTAATGCACATTCATTGTCTTTCTCTCTCCTAAACAGCTATATAAATGAACTGCCCCCTATTCGTTTTTGCACACTGCTTTCATGTTATCTATTGCTCTTACCCTTACGACCAAAATTTCTGCGCGTGCATCTATTTCCCCTGCAATTCCATCCCAAGTCCAGCCTGCAGCCTTGCTCTCCAAATTACTATCAACATGAAGATTAAATTCCAAGGGCAGGAACAAGTTTCACCACTCGAGTCTGTCGTTCCCGATATCAGGGACAATGAGGTTTGCCACCTAAAATTTGGAGATTTTTGGGTGAGAATGACAGATGTGAACCCTTCACCTATGGCATAGATGATTCATGACAGTGGCTTGGCGTTCGTTGGTGGTTTCCCAATTTCAGCACAATGTGCAGATACAATACTCACCTGCAGAGCTCATTTCAGTCCCGACTCAAGCGAACTAACGAACGTGCATGGAGAACTTATTGCCAAAGTTGACGATGCCACTGCCATTGGCACTACCCTAAGGATTCCTAGAGATGGATAATTCCTTAGTAATTTCTCAAAACCAGGCACATGACCCTTTTCAACCAGGACAGTGAGAAGTACAAGGCAAGGGTGGCGAAGTCATGGCTTAAAAACCCTAAAAAGGGGGCATCCCGTCTATCCAAGGTTCTGTTCTATGCCGATTTCAACAAAGAACTATCAGATTTCATAATCCTACTGGCTCGGGTTATGGGATTACCCTCTATAAATGAGTTCCATTTTTGGATGTGCCCACTTATCAACATGCTGTGCTAAGGAGACTCAGAATATCAACTGGGCAGAGATCATTAGTATGAACCTAGCAGAGCAGCTATCCAATGTACAACAAACAAGGAAATTTTATATGACCTCATATTTGATGTATACTCTAGCGGCATCAGGGCAATGGTTTGGCTTCTCATACATTGATGCTCATAAGGGTGACCGCAGTGTATGCCTACTGCCCTCAGTTCACCTTGGAAACCAGCAATCGCAATTTCAGAAGGATGAATGACGCTTCCACCATGTACATTATCAAGTCTCCTAGAGAGCGACACCGTGAGGAGATTTTCTGATGAAGCTATGAATCTGATATCGCACTACGGTGCCTACTTCATCCAATTTAGGAAAGTTTTCCTATATAAGGCTTGCAGGCTATGAGAGAACTCCTCTCAAGCTTCCTATGTTCTGCAATGACAAAATGTCCTTGATAGAAGTGTGCAGGCAATTGGACAAATTGCATAGAACCTGCAGAGATAAGAAAATTACTGGCTTGCACTTCCCCATCTCTTTGGGAAACTACACCTGCAAAACAACCCTGGATGCACAAAATATAGAAAGGTCCCTAGCTCCCATTACTGTCCATTTCTTCAGGCCAAGAACTTGCTTTGACTTGAAAATTTTTATTGAGCAGAACATCAAGATCACTTATCATCATAGGGCAGACACAAATGATTATTGGGCTGATTGTGTTGATGATTTTGAAGCAAGAAGGAGGCATTACAACAGGTTTTCTCTACAATTGATTCAGGAACTCAACTTGTACCAAGTTCCTGAAGGGCTTCAAGATGATAATTCTGACCTGTACTCATATGAGTATGAAAATGTGGTCAAACACACTCCCTTGGAGGACTTGGATTGGTTCAAAAAGGAGAAGGATGATTTGGCTGAAATCCTAGCTCCGGTCTTAGTCAGGACCAAGATCTAGTTTGATAAGAAAGTCCATGAATTTAGAAGGCACTCAGGGGAATCCTCCTCCAAGGATGCTTCAACACCAAGGAAGGAAGCGTCAACACCTAGATCAGAAGCACCTGTGCAAACCCCTCCTGCCTCGTCAACTCAAGGACCTATAGTCTCTACTCCTTCCTCATCCACCCAAGTGTACTAGAAGAAAGTCAAAGAAGTTAAAAAGGAGCCTGTGGAGGAAGACCCCCTGAGGAAGCATGCAGAATTGCCTTCGGGACCAGAGAACATTATTGTTCTTAGTGAAAGTGAAGAGAGTGAAGTGCCAGCTCCTGCAAGTGCCCCTGAAGCCCCAATGGATAGGGACAAAGAAATTCAGAGCATTGAACTTCCAAGCACCGTTGATTCCTCTGCACCAGGAGCCCCAAGCACTCCACTCATATCCCAACTCGAGGAAACAGCAGTACAAACCTTATGCGCCATGAGTTCTCTGTCTCTTGGTCCTCTTGCACCACCTGCTTCCTCCTCCTCCTCTTTTGTGTTGGTGCAGCCTCTTGTTGACAGTAGGAAAAGAAAGTCTTCCTCCCAGATCTCAGGACCTAATTTTGATGTTGTGGCAGCCTTATTAGGCACTACTCCTCCTACTCACGCCAAATAAGATCCAGAATTACCTCCAGGATAGTGTCTGATGCTCAAGGCCAGCAATTCTTGGAGATAGCCAAGCCTAAGGCAGACAAGCCAGAGCAAGATTTGCAAGCATCCGATCTGGAGCTCTTGATAATTCCCATGGGAGAGTCCATCCCCGAAGGTGAGATCCACAATCTTCAGGAAACAGTCACCAGAGTCATTGGGAGGGTAGAGAAATGGCAGCAAACTATTAAACAGTTAGAAGGAACAAGCCCAAATTCTTACAAGTTTCATCAAATCCCTGTTGTCCAAGGATAAAGTTTTGGATCCTACCCCATTGACTACTCTTCCACCACCTGTAACTCTAAGCCAGGATGAAGTGTAGAGTATCAAAGACATGCACAAGTATTCCATCTATGGAAGGGCTATGGAGGCCATGGTGGAGGATATGCTTGTTGCAGGATTGCATTTCATTGATGAAGCCTTTAAACTCCATGGGAAGGTGAGTAATTTACAACAGAAGCTCTCCTCCACTATTGGGAGCATTGATAAAGAACTTAAACTTTGGGGCAGTTGCATAGTAGACCTTCGTCTCATGGGACAAACAGATGAAAAATATTTTGATGGCAAGCAAGGTCTTCGAAGATGCAAAGGATAATTTGTCGAAGTCCTGGGTCTATAGCGTGGACTGGAAGATCAAGGTGCTGGAGGAGGCTTTGGGAGAGTTAAGGAATAGCTGGCAGAAGGGCGAGGCCTTAAAAACACTAGTTATATCTGCCTTCAAGAATATACATTGTCATCTTCACGATGAGACTTCTGGTGTGCCTCTCTCTTTACAAGAAATCAAAGCTCAATTCAAAGTTTTTGTCAAAGGTGATCTATTCAAGGAGAGTTCCATTTCTAAAGGAAAAGATGAAGGAGATCTGCTCTCTTCAATCTGCTATAGAGGAAGAAAATAAAGATTATCATACTCATGTCGAATTCGACAAAGAGATGGAGAAATGTCTCGGATTTTGGACTCAGTCCACCACCAACATGTCTATTCCACGTGGCAGAGACATAGCAGAAGCGTTGAAAAGATTTAGACAACAGATCCTTAAATCAGTGGGTCCCTCCCAATCTTGAACGCTTGTCTTCTTCTCCTTATTCTTCTCTCTTCTTCTCTTCTTCACCAGGGATTTATTGTAATTAGTTGGGGTATTACGATTAGTAGCCCTTTAACTAATCATTAGTTAAAAGAATTAGTTACCAAGAGTAACTAATTTGTAAACTATATAATGGCCTCTCCTCGCCATTTTTAAAGGGGGAACTTGGCTTATTTTTGAAAGTGTACAGAAATTATAAAGGAATCAATACAGAAGGATTTTTCTTTCTTTGTCTATCTAGTTTCCTTTATTCTCAAGCTCTTCATTTAATCTTGTTAGATCATTTGTCTGTATTATGCTGAGAAGCTTTGTATTCTTGCAGATGTTATTTATATAGGACTTTGTGTCTTTTCAAATTTCATCTTATTAATGTGATACAAATGATCTTATTCCAATTCGCTGTATCAGCACATGCATAAGGAATTATTCTGTCATCTATAATTCTGAATGGTGCCTTTCTGCTCGTTTCTCGCATTTTCATTCCTCAGTCCTTTTGTGATCGATGATCCTTTTAGGAAACACTTTCATAATGTCCAAGTTCCATAGTAAAACCATGCTTTGTATATGTGTAAATAGTTCGTTTCTGAATAAGGGAACCTCTCCCATTAAAGAGGAGGGACTTCTTGTCCCTTGACTGTTGCTCTTCTTGAAGTCCTTTTTGACGACCAACACCTGGACGTTTCCGAACGATACTTTATTACACGTTATTGTTGATTTTTTTCTCTAATTGTGCGTTCAAGTGTGTAGCGACATTCTGGGCCTACTTTTGTCTTCCCGGAGCATTTTAAACCTTCTAAAGATCATCAGGATTCTTTTTAATCCTTTTTTAAAACATTTTATTTTACCCTTATTATTGCTTGTGACTAGTGAGCGCATCCGCCACAATCTGTAACAAGGGGGTACTCTTTGCGACATGAGACATTTTTTCTCACAACCAGGATTTGCTTTTGCCTCCTTCCTTGTTTCTTGCTTTGTGCTTGTTTACGGTGTACTTCTGTTTCCTGCGCTCCACGAAACACTATTGTGGTATCCTCTCTTGCGCATTATTACGCTGATTAAAAGATGAGTTACCAAGTGTTTCCAACCACATGCACATCCCTTATTGTAATCAACACACTAAACTATAAAGTGCCAAAAGCAGGGGGTTGTTATATTGTCCTGGGTAGTTGTGTTTCTTTTGTGCATTTCCTTCTCTCTCTCTCTTCACTATGGATGCACTTTCAATTCCTTTGCTTATACCATTTAAATTTTTCAAATGGAGATCAAAAATAATAATGAAACTAAGGGGTAAAGGGTTATTTCACATCACCATGGGAACTGAGATTGAACCAGATGATGAACCTGAAAAATCTAAGTGGTTAAACCATAGTGATGAAGCTTTAGGTCTTCTTTGCATGTCTGTTTCTCCTGAATTTCTCTTCCACATTGAGTCATCTGAAACACCTAAGTCTGCATGGACAACATGATGACATGAGAGCGCATGAGTTGGAAAATGAACTACTAGGGTTAAATCCTAGTGATTTTGAAAACCTACAAGCATTCTTCTCAAATTTTGTCCACACTAGATCATTGTTAAAGGAATGTCAAGTAGAGAAGAAATATTCTCAACTGATCTTGTCGATTCTCTCTAAGTTAGGTCCTGAATATTCTGTCTTTGTGTCAACTTTTTACGCTACAAAAGTTTCCTTGGGCAAGGATTGGAATATGCCCTCCTTTGATTGTTTTTGTCCCAACTCATTTGAGAACACGATAAACTCATTCAAATGGGGTCTCTCAAGTACAAGTCACATGCCCTTGTAGCAAGTACTAGTAAGGAAAATAAGACTGATAATGAGATAGAGAAAAAGGATCAACCTAAGAAAGAAACCAAGACCAAAATTAAAATTAACACGAACACTTCGAATTTTGAGCCTAGAGCATAGAAAGATAGTTATTTATGTTCTTATTGCAAGAATTCTGGTCACGATGAGCACCACTATTTTTGGAAACATATTGATCACTTATCTCATTTACTTGAGAAGAATAAAATAAGTGTTCCTGAATCCATAAAACAAAATGCTCCAAAGGCCGAGTCTTCCACTACAAAAGGTTCTAAATCTGATAAGAAGAAAGGAAAGGCCCTCGCAGCTCAATTTTCTCCTTCATTGACGTGGATTATAGATTCTGGTGCCTCGCACCACATGGATTCTTCGCGTGTTGAGTTCTCCAACATTGAACCTTGTGATATGTCCCAAATCACGTTGGGTGATAACACAAAATTGTCGGTTTCCGGTAGTGGATCGATAGAGATAGATGGGGGAACATTCAACCAAGTGTTGAGTGTTCTTGATCTCTCTACCAATCTCCTATCAGTGTACCAAATTACTCACCTTGGTGAAGTAATACGAGTGGAATTTGGTCCTAACTCGGTGATTATTTGTGAGCTTAACGATGACACTACAGTGGCTGAGGGAAAGGCATATCACCATTCACAGTTGTATACATTTTCCCACTTTACTTTTGATTTGAATTCGACTTCTCTACCTACTGAGGTTATAAAGCTCTTTGATTCAAACTCTGACTCCTCAGATGATGATGTTGTTGAGCGTGCTCATCTTCATGACTCTCAGACTTTTGAGTCTTCTGATTCTGACATTAGTGATGATGAGGACTATGTCCCTTCTCACTCGAGTGAAGAATCTTCTGACTCTGAGCTTGATTCTCCTGGTCCTCTTTAGGCTAGGAAAACTTTGCAAAGTGCTGGAGATTTAGTTGGAGATACTTCAAATATGAGACATACTTGCTTAGATTTCATTGGACCCCACTCTTTCTTTTCCTCTGCTTCTGATTCAGTTGTCTCCTCTATTTCTTCGTGTGATGATAGTTCCACTGATACAAACTTGCTTGGTTCTACTTCTGATGATGAGGATTGTGCACCCAGTTCTGATGTCGCGAGTACTACCGAGGACTCTTCTCCTCCTTCTCTCACTATTCCAAAAAGTATTGACGCATCCCACATCTCATCAGATATTGAGCAGTCTCCTATACAGTACACTTGTGATGTACTATAGGTTCTTCATCCATCTATAGGTATTTCAGAGGAGTTCATCATCTCCGTTGTTGGGACTGCCCCTTCTGGGACTCTTGTCACTTCCACTTTTCCGGATACTTTCATTAATCCACCCTTGTTTGTGGATCCATTTTCTGTCGTGGGGGATGCTTTATTGCCTTCACATCAGTTGGAAATCCTTTCTATAGGTGTTCACCCTTCATACTCTGATAGTTCTACACTCGTGACATTACCCTTGGCTCCTTCACACTCGCTTGCTAGACCTATGTCACACTTTCATAGACCAGACTCAAATTTCTTCATGTTACTGCCTTTAGTTTCCTTTATGGAGTGGGAAAATTTCCAACACATATTTTTCTATCCTTCCTAAGGGCACACACACAGTACGGTGTAGATGGCTATTCTTCAGTTCAGAGATAGAGGATCTCATCATCGACATTCTTCTAGGAGACTTCTTAGAGTTGCAAAGTTCAGATCCATCCATGGCATCTTCCACATCCATCTCATCTCCCTCATCTTCTCTCTTTTTCATCTTTCGAGAGATTTCCCCTTTGTATATGGGTACCTTTATAAGCTAGTCTATGGCTAGGACCCGTCTTTAGCATCTTTCTTAGATTAGAGAATTTTTTTGTTCTCTTGTGGTGGATGTTTTTCCCACTGGGTTTTCCTTCACTGCTTGGGACTTATTTTGTACATGGGTACCTCATCAGGCTTTATGTCAGGACCCATTTCTCTTCTTCTTATTCTTCTAGGAAGATGTTGTTTGTAAATGGGCACCTTATCGGGCCTTTAGTTGCCGAGCCCCATTGACACATCTTTCTTAGTTGTTTAGGAGTGTTTTCTCTTTCCGTCTGACTCATCATAGCCGCTACCCCAACTTTGATGAAGGGGGGGTGTTGGTGTGAGTTATCCTATGTGTCCTCCTCACATATTGGAGGGTCATCTCACATGGGTTAGGTTTAGGGTTTGTTATTGAGTCATGCACTATGGTTACTCAACACCCTATATGTACCCTTTTACTATTCATTTATGAGAATTCCAAGACACTTCGCTGTATTTTTCTTATGAGCAAGTTTTATTATGTTATGCAAGTTATTCAGTTGTTGATCAATTCTTCCTTGTGATTACGTTGGTACCATTGTGATTCATCTTGAGTGCAAATTCATTGTGGTGCATAGTTTCCGATACGATTCATCAACTCTTTCATAAAAGGGTCGGAAGGACTTGTCTCATCGTGTATGGAGCACTCCTCCATTGAGAAATTAGTTCTTGCTGGTGAGAAAACTCAAGAGAAAATTTTTTGGCTTCAACTTGAATCTATATTTTCATAGCAAAAAAAATAGCCACTATATCATTAGTGGATAATCACTGGGCATTCATTAACTAGGAAATATCTTATCACGTTCATTCATATTGAGGTAATTAAAATTGATAAAATCTAAGTTAATATACCGATAGACATTAGTGGATGAAAGTGTTTAATTTACTAATATTTTGAATTAGGTATTGAGGGTAGGTTAGAGAGGTTGTCCAAAGGAAATGTGAGGTTAATTTAAACATTAAACTAAAATATTTGACCCCTAGTTTTTAACACTAAATATCTTAAAATTGCAAAAGGAGTGTTGCCATGAAGTTAAATTATAATCTCTTTTTGAATAAGGAAATCTCAATTAGCAAATTCTTAATTGTAGAAAACTAGGATTGAGTATAGTTTTCAACAAAAATGATATTATTTCACTATCTTATTTTTTTTAGATAAGGTAAAAAAATTGATTTTGAAGGGATCAAAAAACCCTTTACAATAAGAGAAGCGAGGTCATGAATGAATAAAAGAAGACACCAGGGATAAAACTTGAAAAGAAACATGGCTGAGATCGACGAAGCCTATACCACAAACCAAGACAAAGAGGCTTGTCCCAATCAACAATAAAGAAAGACCTCAAGTTCCATCATAGGAAGTCACACAACTAAGGATCCTCATCATACGATCCATCCGCAAATTGTGTTTCTTAGGGAGGACTGTTTCCCAACCTTCAAGTCCTCCAGCATGGGATTCGGTGATCCCAACAAGTCAACACCATGAGGCTCTTCAACATTCGTCTTAAGAACCACTTCCATCCTACCCTCTACTTCACCTGTCATTCCATATCCAAGCTGCCTCCACTTGTCGTACCAACCGAGAAGCTATAAAAATCATTTGGAAAAGATCCATCTGTCACATTAATGATGGATTTTGAATCCTACCACCCAAACCTCCCATGAAAACTGGAACATTTGGAATGGTCATCTGCCACGTTCTGCACTGTCACTACCAAATTGGCTCCAGCAACCACCAAACTAGCATCACCAGTGCCTCCATTATGCTCTACCTCCTCGGACATGCCCACTGTACTCTCCAATGTCTCCCCATCCCTTTTTGCGTTAGCTTCAGAATCCACTTCTAAATCTGAATCATCGACCTTAGGAATCTTAATTATTTGAAGAATAATTGATAAATGAATAAAGTTTAACATTAACATAATTGGTAATATGTCTTGAATGACTTCCAAATATATTTATAGAGAAAAGGAATACTACGAAAATAATAATTGAGTGGAAAACATAATATATTTTCGATTTGATATATTAGGGTAGAAATAAAAATGTGTAAATAAAATTGTAATGGAAAAATAGGTTAGTAAGGTACATGGAAAAAGTAAGGGGTATTTTCATTCTAATAATATAACAGGAGGGGGTATTGTTAATTGAATAATTAGAGGTAAAACTAATATTAAGTTTATTTTTTAATACCCTTTGAACGAACATGTTATACCATACTTTTACTAAGTGAACCCCTCGTTTGGAGAATAAAGCACCAAATATATCATTCTGGAAGATTACGCTATTGCGAGCCTTCCAAATTTGAAACAAAATACAAGCTCTAGAAAAATGCCACAAAGATTCGATATAGGATGGCCAAGGACTGAAATCTCCAAATAAAGCCACCTGCCAATGGAAGAAGTCTGGCTTATAAGGTCAAAAAAAGGAATGTATCCAAGATAAAGCAACTTGAGCATGGATGCAAGACCAAAACATATGTTTAAAAGACCTAGGCTAAGAACAGAAAGGGCGTTTAGGATTAGGAATGCCAATGTGACTGAGCCATTTTCCTAAAGGAAGACCTTGATAAATGAGACACCATAGAAAATGGTTAACTTTGGGTACTAATAGAGGGTCCCAGACACAGGTAAGATGTCGAAGCCAAGTATTCAGGGAAGATTAAAGCCCCCAATGAGCATTGATATTGGAGATGCCACGCAAAATAAAATTCAAAAGCTAGTAAGTATCTCTAACATTATAAATGAAAAAAGTAATATTATGATTCCACCCCAATCCCACCACCAAGCATCTGGAGGTTTAAGACCCAGTTTGTAAAGCATGACATCTGGCCTCAACTCTTGAATTCTGTAGATAGACAAAAGTTCTAAATTGGAAAGATTGAATTTCATCTTGAGCTAGGGCCAGGGAATCTAGTCTCTATGGAAAACCAAATATTGAATGGTGTTAATTCATTTATGAGATAAATTAAGATTTTTGATGCCCGAAGTTACAACAAGTGATATACTATCCTCTGCGATAATGGGATACCACCGGATACTGTGGGATTTGAAAGAAATCCTAGTGTGAAATCCATCTCCAATCCAATGAAGCAGAGGCCTCACAACTTCAAAATACTTCCATATACACTTGGTGATGAACGTGCTAGCAATTTTAATCGGTGCCTTAGTGATAATTAAGGTATGTAACCCTACAGTATTCCAACATTTTTTACCATAAGGATAACATGAGGCAATGCAATGGCGAAGAATAAATTTCTAAGCTTGATTACCCGACAAGAAGCCCACAACCCATTTAGAACACAAAGAAATCCTTTTCTGATGAAATTCAATAATTCCCATACCACCTTGATCATGGGGAGGACTAAAAACATTTAAAGTGATCCAATGAAATCCCCTAGAACCATGTTAGGATCCATAGAAGAAGAATGACCTTTGTTTTTGGGTGCTTGTTCATGGTTGTCATGTTTATGAGTAAGAGTTTCAGGAGATTCACCTTGATCAGTCCTGCAAGGAGGAGTCTGATCATGATAATGTATACCTTGGTTAAGATGGGGCATAGTCGATCATTTCCCAGGCATTGGTAGATATGTTTCAAAAACCTCCATCTTTGTTAAGGTTAAAGTACTCAATGTTGTTGAAATTCTTAATAATGGATCTAGGATCTATTTTCTCAACCTCCACCACATTACATTCTATTGAGTGACCTTTCTCTGATTGATCAGAGGGATAAGGTTGGGGAAGTATATTTTTCATGAGTGATATTAGAGTGACTAAGAGGAGTAGTGCTTGTAGGATGAGAACTAGAGAATCTAGGAGTATGAAGAAGATATGTAGGAACAAAGGAATATCCCATTTAGAAGTTCATAAGGTTCAGTTGTGCTAAAAATATCCTCAGAGGTGACATCTTTGTAACTTGGCATATGAAAACAAGGCTCTAGAAATATATTCTTTAGACATAATCAGCCATGTAGAATGTTTACAGAGGGGCTGATAGTGTTAATAAATAGACTCATATAGTAATAAAAAAGATTCAATCTATCATAAATATTGAACAAGGGATGATGGTGTCTATGAAGTGTAAAACAAGAAACAGACAAAATTGACCATGTAATAGGGTCTGCACGAGGATCGAACATGTCTGGAAGAAGATGTGATAGGAACAAAAAAAATCACCCTTGGGCGAATGTATATGTGTAAAAAATTCTAAGGGTTTTATGGTTTTTGGATGCTTATATAAATAAAAATTTCAAATTTTAGCGAGTTGTGCTCAATCAGAAGTTCTGTAGGATTCACATCGGGTTCACTAGAAATGCATGACAGACCAAGAATATGTCTCAATAACGTGCACTCCCAAATCATCCATTCTATAAGGGTATCGAGGCAACAAGTAAGAAAATCACATGACCCGACATAGAATGGATAGATTTAAAGCAACAACAAGTGCTAGTGTTGCATATATAGAGGGCAATAATCACTATACTAGGTCAACCTAGGGTTTCCAAAGCCCACAATCAAGATAAAGGAGGGAACCCTACTAATACATCAATAGCTGGATGAGGAGATGGATGGATCAATGATAGATAAGAGGAACATGCACAATGTAACTGAAATGAAAGTAAAGTAAAGCTAAGGAGTTGATCATGAATATGAGTATTATGCTAACTATTATCAAAACACCTGTAATGATAAGCTAACATGGCATAATGAGGGAAGGAGATGAACTTATCTATGTAAACTGATAAAATATGGTTAGAGCACTCACCTTGTACTTATAGGGTGGTCACTTATGCATCTATATCGCCAGAGAAGTAGTACACTAAGAGAGAATCACTATTAGGTGGATAAGGGGAAACATTGTTCATATCCTAGGCTCGCTATAAATGACCCAGTCATGTAAGCAAACCAACCAAGAATAAGAGTGTCCAATCCAATATAAGAAAATTGCATGATGAAAAAAGAGTTGAGCGAGAAGATGTGAAAATGGCATAAAAGATTAGATCATACGGTAGTTCCTAATGTCTGAGCTTCCTTTCCTTTGAATGTCAAATTGAGGTGAGTATATATATATGATGTCATCGCCTGCAGATGATGGCATCAGCTAAGAGAAACCTAACACCAACACCATCGCCCACAGATGATAGCATCTTCCAAGGGTGATAACAAGAGGTGATTTTTCATGGAAAGAAAAAGAAAGGTTTTTTAAATCACGGACATGGATAAATAAAGTATCAAATAGTGAGAAGCAAGCAAGAAGTTTTAAATGCAATGTGTTTGAGACCTAAGGGGAAAAGGACAAGTAGTGCAGGGACAATTAAGGTCAAGACCAAATAATTACACTCTCTCTGTGTACTGTCTCTAACCCATAATAGTTCCACAATCCCATAAGGCCTCTTAAAGAAATCGTTCAAGAAATAGATGCATTAGTTACCCTTATCTGCATAAAGGAAATTGTTAGTAACATGTATGAAAGATTAAAAGTGAAAAATTAGGTGTATACAATATTTTCCTATCTTCTTGCCAATGCCACTCAATGTGGCTTGGTGAAAGGAAATTTACTACCAAATTTACCTCCTACTCATCTTTTCAATGGTCATTTTTTTTATGATTCATTTCATCCCTTAATTGAAGGTGAGGATAATGTTTAACTAGCTTTCTCATGTCTGCATGTCTATTGCCTCGTCTAAGGTTTGAGCATCCAATGATAAAAAACTCATTGTTATAGGTAATCTATTATGTCACCTCCCCCATGGTTATCTCTTCTTCAATGGAATTGGATTCAACATGCAGAGATCATCTTATTTTTGGGCATTCCTTTTGTATTCCAAGAAACTCTTTCTTAGATCTAGCATTATGTTGTGGATCAGATTGAAAATAAGTTGTCATATTGGATCTCATTAGCAAGTAAATTTGAGATTTTTTTTGAATTCTTATGGCTACTCATGTTTACTATTTTTCATGTTGGTCCCACTCTCAAGCCTTTTACAAAAAGATGCTGAAATTGCTGTAATTTATTATGGGGCACCTCACAGCTTGGTAAGTATTTTCATCAAGTTGTTTAGGAGTATTATCTTCTAAAAGACTCTGAGGGGATAGGTTTGTTAGATGCTGGATATCATGGATCTTCCCTCTATGCCAATTGGATTATTCATTCCATAAATGGAATGGAGCAATGGAAAAACAATTATATAACTTTATTGATGAGAGCTCATCTCATAGTCGTAGGACCTAGAAGGGTTTGGGTCTCCTAAATTTACTTCTTATCAAATCCTAGGATCAAAAATTTGTTGGCTCATTTGTTATCAAAATTATTTATAAATATTGCATGAGAACATCAAACCCTGTCTAGTTTTGGATGGTGATGAGTTCAAAACAAGGTTGTTTGTGAATTCCCACTTGGTATGGTGGTCACCAGTCATCACCTTTCAGATTGTGCATCTTGCAAAGGCTACTTGAGTGCACACCCTCAAGTTTTTCAAATAAAGGGATTTGTTCATTGCATGACATATTTAGTCATCCATGTCCACATCTTCTGACTTAGCCTAAAGCTAAGGATACATTCTCACTAGCTAATGGAAATCGTAGCTCTTATTAAGCCATTCTCAAATATATTCCCACTAAGATGTTGCACAAAATTTAGATTTCCTCCTCAACACCTTTGTAGAAGGATTGGAAATGGTTTCCAGATATACCATTTCTTAATTATTCACCCAGCAAAGGATATATTATATTGTCTACTAGGGTTATAATGTCACGAATAAACACAATTTTCATTTGTCCCTTCATTCTTTTGATTGGTTTTGGAAACACAAATTTTCTACTATCTGGTGTGCCATTTTGGAGCCCAAGCTTGCTCATTTTCACTAGTGTTTAATTTATCACGGATTACCCATTGGTTGCCAACTCATTCAACTCGATGCTCCCGATCCATGTTGTCTGAGTCTTTCTAGGACATGTATTTAAACCCTTCTATAGGTCTTTTCTGGTTTTGCTAAAAAATCTCAAACCATCTAGGCCTGGATTCATGAATTGTTTCAGCCATTTCAGCTAGAACCCTTCCTCTAGAAAAAAAAATTACTTGAGGATTGGTCCAGCTTTCCCATGGCCTTCACCCAACTTCGGCATGCTCTCAGAGTGAAAATCCTTTATTATCTAGAAAGAGAGAATTATTCCTCTATTTTCTCATATAGTTGTAGATTGCAATCTTTCGACTTTCAATAAAGCTTGTTTCTAATGTTTTCTTATATATTCAAGTCCAAGCTCGGAAGGTGGCACTGGATGTGTCCCACCTCTAGACTCTTCTGGACCATTGGGGCAATGTCCCTTGCACAATTTCTCTTGATATGCCATCCTCTTCTAGTCGGGGCTCCCTCTCTTAGGGTATGTAGTCGTCGACAGAGTCGCTCTCATCATTGCTCATGTAGTTGTTCTGGGCTGCGCTCGCCTCCTCGTTGCTACTCTCCTACTCCGGCTTACTGAGGAAGGTGGGGTTCGTTGCCTCACGATCACAGCATGTCGTCGCCACCAGATACTAGCATGTTCCCTCAGCTAGCTTTGGCCATTTCACCACCCTAGTGGCAAAATAATCAAACTAACGATCCACGAGAGGGATCCATTGTTAATGCCATTGGCAGGATGCTCATTCCTGAAAAGCAAGACCTTTTGGGTAGCGGATGGGTCAAGCCCAATGACAAAGATCCTCTGCCTTCGACACTCTATATGGTTGCAACCTAATATTTTGATTTTACAGTTGATTTTTGTATGCAAGCTCTGATTTTATTGTTTTTATTTCTCATGTCTTCGGGCTGATGTGGACTTGAGGCTTGCTTCCATACCACCTCCTTTTTTATATATAAATAGTTGTACTATGTTATTTATTTGTAACATAGAGACTATATCAATAACCAAAAAAAACAAAGAAAGAAAAAGAAAAAAAACCTTTAAAGTAAACGCCCCTTCAAATTAAAATATATATCAGAGATTGGCGTCTTTCATTGCCGGCAACGTTAATGTCAATGGAAGAGTCAGGTTAAGAGTTTTTTACATTTCAATGGTTTTCATCCGAGTTTAGGTATCTTTGCTTTTTTGATAAATACAAAATCGACAATTGCAATAAAACAACGTGAAATTCCATGGTCGGCCGGCCGCTGGAGATACAACTCCCTCGATTTGTTATATACACATCAACTATCTACCTTCTGTGCAGAGTAGAAGGGAACACCATGGCCGAAAATATTCCTGTTTTGGATATGTCTCGCTGTGGAGAGAAGGAATGCATAGAGAATATTAGACAGGCTTGTGAAGAGCTCGGCTGTTTCCGTATTGTAAACCATGGAATCGCAACGGATCTTCTCCGTCAAGCGGATTTGGTATGCCGAGATGTGTTCAAGCTTCCCAAAGAAACCAAGATCAAAAACGTCTCTCCGGTTCCATTCGCAGGTTACTATGGTGGTGTATCTCATGATCGTGCCTTCGTCCACGAAACCCTGGGCATTGCAGAGGTTCCAAATCCGGAGGCAATCAGAGACTTCTCCAATCTCATGTGGTCTCACGGGAATCAAAACTTCTGGTGGGTATTTTCCTCTTCGACAGTTTACAAATCAAGTTCTTTATATTCACACATAAACATCATATATGTTTGTAAAGCTGACAGATCAACCAATCAATGGTAAATCCATCACAAAAAGTGGTAAATAGTCCATTGGTTGGTTGAGCCGTGAACGTATGTGATAGATAGGCTCTTCCGGATTAAGAATTTTGTTTTCCTCTATTAATTTTAGATAGTTTGAAATGAAGTTTGTCTCTAATTTTAAAAGGATTTGTGGGGCAGTAAGATCATGGAAGAATATACATATAACATGATGCAGCTATCAAAAAGACTGCACCAGATAATTTTAGAGAGCTTGGGATTGAGCAAGTACTATGACTCCCACTTCAACCATGGCAAGACCATCTTTCGCATGAATATGTACGATGTGCTACATGAGTTATCATTGGAAACAGTAGGTCTTCCACCCCATACAGATTCTAATAGCATTACCATATTATATGAAGATGAAATTGGCGGACTTCAAGTTGAGAATAAGACAGGCGATTGGATTAATGTTAATCCCATCCCTAACACATTTGTGGTCTTCATAGGAGATTCCTTTGAGGTAAATATGTATTTCTCTGTCTATTTGATTTTTATACCTTCTGAATGATGTTTATGAGTGGAGATCTGAATATATTTCTTACATTGTTATTGTCTTTTTGAATAATTTTCAAATGTTTAACTTTGTAGGCATGGAGTAACAGAAGGATCCGTAGTGTTAAACATCGGGTAATTGTAAAAAGACCGAATTCTCGTTTGTCTTTAGCTTTCTTTAATACTTTTCCCGAAAAGATGGAGATAAAGGCGCCACCTGAACTAGTTGATGATGAGCACCCACAATGCTATAAGGCATTTCTATATGGGCATATGATCAAGTATAGGATGGGAGATGGCAGAATGATCCAGAAACCTCTACTCTCATTTGCATTCTAGGGAATTAGAAGATGCATGTTTCCTTACTTGGTTAGTAATTCCTTTATTTTAGAAATAAGTTTTCTCTCATCAACTCCATCCTTGATTCAACATCTTCAATGTTTAAATTCAATATGTTAGACTAAATTTATTATGTATTAGTGTAGATTTAAATGTAGCTACATATATTTCAAGGTACATGTGTATCAGTTATATTTTGTATTGGTTGAAATGAAGCCTTAATAGCAATTATATTTTGTAATTTAATAACAGGTACTTTGGCTAAGATCATGGATTCTATTGGTCTTCTCCAGAACAGCTTCCGACGCAAGTACCATTGAAAGATTATGAGGATATGTTATCTTAGTTTGTAATTCTCTGTAGTTTGGTTTTGGGCTTGTCTCTTCATGTTTTTAGTCTCTGAGATCTTGATTACTGGCACTTTATTGTCGTTGAAGTATAATTTTAGTATTTTTTAAATTTGGGGTGCTAGACAAGGTAATTTTCTGGCCCCCAATTTCTATTTGTTTCCTAATATGAACAATGTAATTTTGCATTCTGCAGTTGTTTTGTTGTTTAAATTTTACTGCAGGTGTTTTGGCGTTTAAATTTTATTGGTGAGGTCCCTTTCCCTCATTTGTTCATTCAAGAAAAAGGTGGTTTAGCATTTGGTTTGTCTTCCAATTTGTGACTATTTTTTAGAGTTAGAACCTGTTAGGAAATCATAGACTATGCAGCAATGAATACGTTTAGAGTCAGAGTTTGTTAGGAAATCACACACTATGCAACAATGAATACATATAAATGTGAATAACAAAATAACAGTTTACAGAGATAAAAATAAATGAAATCTACGAAATACCAAACATGTAAGAGATAACACCAAGTTTATGTGGTAAAACTCCAGCTGAGTGCTTAGGGAAACATCCACGGTGCAAGATATCAAGCTTTATTAACTCAAGATGAACAGATTACATGCGAACTCGTTATGAAAAACTTTGGATCTCCACAAAAATATATACACCTAATTGGCGAAGTAGAGTTAGGATTCCTCCTAAAAATAGAATGGAAAAACGCCATTAGGATTTTATTTTCAAAAAATAAAATTTGGTTAAATTCATCTTTTTAAAAACAAAGGATTTTCACCGCCGCCCCTGGAAGCCCTGCAACAAGAGTGGGGGCAAGCCCCCCACACCCCCCTTTAATAAGTGAGGTACAAACCGCACCACAAATGGATCCAAAAAATTAACTTTGTTGGAACATATCTAAAAGAACCTTTATTTTTGAATGTATATCTTAAATTTGTTTAATGCATTTTATATTTATTTATTTATTTTTATTGATAAAATGAAATGATTTTTTTTTTCCAAATTTTCATGTACTTCTTTTAACATTCTAAAAATGTTTATAATTAAATTTAATTGAAAATGAACATGCACTTAACCCTTTACAAAATTTCCTCATTTCTTCACCTTAATTTTTTTTTTACAATGATTTGCATGCCTATTTTCCTTTACTAAATTAAGTGGCAATTTAAATAAACTATACAAATATTTTGTACACAAAACACAATTCAAGTCAGTAAATTATATGCAAAATGTTAGTGGTGATGGGTGTCATTTAAATAAACAATTGTATGATAATACAATGAAATTTATATTGAAATTGAGAGAAATGCGGGTCATTGATGGTGTATAAATACAAATTTAGATAAGGGACTTTTGGATATTATGCATGCGTCATAATTAATTATATATTGTTATATGAAGGTCAATGGTTTTAATTATAAAATTTATTTAAAGTTTCAAAATTATATAATTTTTGTTTTCAAATATTGTTGGTAATTTTAGATTTAATTTTGTATCACAAATTTATTTAAGAGTTGTGACTGAGTTGTTAGAGTTAGTCCACACTATTTTATCAACTTTCAATCTTAAATTAGATTCTTAAATAGTAAGATCCCCAATAAATTTGACTTCAATTGACAGTTTCATTTTCCATTCTCTCTATTAAAAAAATACATATATATATATATATGTATACATATATATATGTATACAAATACATATATATATATACATATATATATATACATATATATATGTATATATATATATATATATATATACATATATATATGTATACATATATATATATATATATATATTATATATATATATAGATATATATATATATATATACATATACATATATATATGTATATATATATATCCAACTTAATTGAATCAAGTTAAATTTAAATTTCGACCTTAAACTTAATTTAAAGAAGAAAACATCATAAACAAAGACCATTCTAAAAATTTGAACATATGTAATACAACCATTGTCAATTTAAGCATTTTGTAAGGGAAAATCCCAAGCTCATTTATACAAATAGTAAGTACGAAAAGAGTTAGTGAGAGAAAGAACCTTTAGCGACTCCAATGGTATTATATGATGATTTAGATAGAATTTGGCATAAAGCCTCTTAATGAAGGTAAAAAGAAACGAAGACACTAATATAATATAGATCTTAGAAAAGAAGATGTATAAGGATAGTCAAATGGCTTCTTAAACTACTAAAATCCTCTTTAATAATAGTTCAAAGTGTAAAACTATGGTGATAAGGATTGAAGTTTTTTGTAAATATTTCCTTACCCCTTAATCTAAGAATACCACTTTGTAAATATGCATGTATTTATATATTTGTAACTGTCAACACATTTGTTATTAAAATTTCACGCCAAAACATCATTGGCTACGTTTATTTGTTCATCCGGTAAATTGACAAGAAGTAAATTTAGGAGATCCAAACCTTTCTAGGTCTTACGACCGTAAGCCGAGCTCTCATCAATACAGTTACATAATTATTTTTCCATTGCTCCATTCCATCTATGGAATGAATAATCCATTTGGCACAAAGGGAAGCTCCATGGCATCCAACCACTACAACATATTAGATCTTTTACCACAATTTTTCAACAATATTTTTGTGGTTATATAGTATTCCAAAAATTAAAATTGTGGCATTAGAAGTGTAGCTAATCCAGATTTTGATATATGATTGTAGTTTTTCTACAATTCATTATATCGTGGATGGTCCACAATTCATAAAATTTATAGCTAATCTCCATTCTTTTAATTGTACATTGTCCACATTTTATGATGTTTGTAACATTTCTACTTTTTTTGTTTTTGTTGGATTCCACAATTTTAGAACAATTGTATTTTTTCTATAGATTCAATCTTTGTAAAAATTCAACAATTTAAAATTTTGTATCTCTCATCAATGTTATATTTGAGGAAATTTCAACATTTTTTTCTACAATTGTCCTTACCACATAAAACATGTAGGTGGAAGCTACAATTTGATTTCCACAATAATTAATTGTGAAATTATCGTTTTTTTTTTAAATGTAGAAAAGTTACTATTAATATCCCATTTTCAAATTCATTTAAATAATTTTTTATGTGGATTGTCTACATTTAAAACACATATAAATTTACTATATGAGAATATATTTTTAGGGAAAAAAATGTTTTTCATATTTATATATTGAATGATATATTAAAAAGAAATATTTACTATTCATATTGCATGATCTAAATAAAACTATTTATCAATCTAAAAAAAATCCTTCTATTTATACCTTCATTATTAATTTGAAAGAAATATTTAAGTTAAAAGTAAAAAATAAAAAAATAACAACTTGAAAAGATCATGTGTTGGGAGAAAATTTGTTTTTTTATTATGGAAAAAGTACACAACATTATATTTTAAAAGTTTCCTCAATATTATCAAATAAATGTAACATTCAAATAAGTCCTAATAGTTATTTTTGAATCCTTATAAAACTTCAATAAACAAGAAATTTACACAAATACATTTTTTCTAGAAGTCCACTATTGTTTTTATTTTTTAGGGGGTCAATCTCTATTTGTTAAATGTGCCCATTGAAGTTCCAACATTGCATGATCAACCAGATCGAACGAGTCATACCATAACTCTATAAATGTTATTCGAACATTTGTTATCACTCTGTTTTATCAACATGGTCGGTATCAATTGATCCTTTCATGTAAAATACATGTATGCAATTTAATTCCTTGGATTGTACAAGCAATATTGATTGAATCCATCATAAATTCACAATTTTAATAAAACGTCTTAGGAAAAAGGTATTCTTGTAACGTTTTTTCTTATAGTCTATACACAAAATATCCATGCCCTCTTTCATGGTGTCTTCCTTTCATTCTATGCTAATTTGAATTATGTATCTCTCAAATATTGTACACAACTTGATGCACTATCAATGCCCAATTCTAAGTCGTCATCTTCACTCCTTTTTCTGGAGCCTATAGATGTTAAGTTCTCCCTCTCTGTATCCATCAATTTGTTATATGTATATCTATAAGATGGAGATCGGTTTACCACCATCATCCTTGAAAACAAGGGTATGTCTGTAATAAACATGCAATGCTCATTTTCAGTTCTAAAAACCCTCTAATTACAATTTCAGCTCCCGATGCAGAGATCATTGATGAATTGGATTTGTTGTGAATTCGGTTCATGCTACGAATGGGCTCTTAATTTGTAAGACACGATCATGCAGCTGAAGAGCCCTATATTTATAAACCTTGGAAAGCTTCTCCATGCCACCAATTAGAAGGGTATATAACATGTGATAAATTCCCTTCAATTCAATGCTTCATACTGTAACAACAAAATAATAAGAGAAATAACAGTAGACAACGGAATTGCAGACCCCACGGGATAAGAACATGACACTCACATGCTTAGCAAAGGATTCCTAATTACAAACACATAATAATATCATGGAAATTTTTAATCTGCATAATCCATTCATGTTGGTTCCATCTTACCCAATAAGTATGAGGTGCACGTGGTGTGAAGGTTGTAAATAGTCTCTAGATCCTAACAAATACACGTTTTTGGTATCCATGGCCTCATCTCGTGCACGCATGAGCTTCACTTTGGACCATGCATTTAGGTCAATATCACAACGCGTGAAGAAGCACTGCACAACAGGCACAAACTGTCCAACATCAACTCGAGCTCCGAGTAAAATTGCGAGGAGGAATTTGAGTATGAAAACTCTTGTTCTTTTAATATTCATCTTCCTGATTCTTGTTTTATCAGAGAGCAATAGTGGCGAATCAACACGGAGGCGTGCCCATGCTAAATTCTACGGCGGAAGGAATGCTCCACCCTCCACTATGTATGATATTTTCATGTAATTTCACTGACTGACTTCAATTTGGCCACGGACGTCGGTGATTATAATGATTTAGTTCTGGTGCAAGAGGAGAATGCGTATGGAACGTATATAACAACATTGAGTAGCACATTGTTAAGAGACGACATTGATCATAGAGTTTTCCATGCAATTGACAAGCTGTAAAAATAATGAACACCGACGTAGGTGTGATGAGATGAAGAAATTAAGGAACAAGATTTTAGAGGTGATCATATAACAACACAGCAAAAAGCCTTCGGAAATCGCGAGAGATATTTTTATTCAATAAATAATTGTACAGGCAAATGTTGACTGAGGATGATATATTGACAAGTGGTGAATAAAGGTCGCATGATTTGGTAATCAATTTGTGTTTGAGAAAGTCATAGTCCCATTTTATATTTAAACTTAAACTTATTTGCCCGCAAGTATGGGATTTGTAAAAGCTTGATTTTATTTTGAGTAAAATATAACTTTTCAAGAAATAATTTATAATATTGGTTTTTCAAAATATTCAATTAATATATTTTTAAAGAAATTTATTTATATTAATAGGAATAATAAAAACAATAATTTTAATTATATATTTATTATTCATAAAAGAATGATTATGTTTGGAAGATTATTTATAATTACATAAATAATTACAAATATTATAAAAATAAAAAAAATTTCTTCTTCTTAATATATCTTAGAATAAACATATTTTTATATAATTGGCTTTCCATAATATTTTAAATTTAATTTTCTATATATATATAATATTAATTTTTAGTATTAATATAATTTTACGATCAATTTTAGTTATATTTTCTAAAAATTGTGGAATTTTTATGAAGAGAGGTTGGATTTGTGACTTTTCTACTAATTATTATCACTATATGTAAATTGTAGAATATCCACAATACTTAGAAATGGCAAAAAGACATTTTCATAGAGATACTACAAGTACTCTACAATTCTTCGAAATTGTGGCAATATTGTAGAATAATTGTGGTAAAAAATGCGTCTTTGTTGTAGTGAACATCTAACAAACCTAGCTCCTCAGAGTCTTTGGGAAGATAGTAATACTCCCAAATAACCCGATGAAAATCCTTACCATGCTCTAAGGTACCCCATTGTAAATTAGAGCATTTTTGCCATATTTATGTAATAGGCTTGAGAGTGGGACAAACATGAAGAATAGTAAACATGAGTATCCATAAGAATTTCAAAACAAATCTCAAATTTACTTGTTGATGAGATCCACTATGAAAACTTATTTTCAACCTGATCCACAACACAATGCTAGATCCGAGAAGGAGTTTCTTGGAATGCAAAAGGGATGCCCAAAAATAAGATGATCTTAACATGTTGAATCCAATTTCATTGAAGAAGAGATAGCCATGGGGGAGGAGACAGAATAGACTACCTGTAGCATTGTATATTTTATCATCGGATGCTCAAACCTTAGACAAGGCAATAGACATGTAGACATGAGAAAGCTAGTTAAATATTAGCCTCACCTTCAATTAAGGTATGAAATGAATCATCCAAAAAATGACCATTCACAAAATGAGTAGGAGGTAAATTTTGTAGTAAAATTCCTTTCACCAAGCCATGTTGAGTGACATTGGCGAGAAGATAGGAAAATCATGTATACACCTAATTTTTCACTTTTAATCTTTCATACATGTTACTAACAATTTCCTTTGTGTAGATAACAGTTAATAATGCATCTATTTCTTCAATGATTTCTTTAAGAGGGCTTCTGGGAATGGGGAATGATTATTCACGTAACCATTTTAGGTTAGAGACAGTACACAAAGAGAGTGTCGTTATTTGGTCATGGCCTTAATTGTCCTTACACTAGTTGTCCTTGTCCCCTTAGGTCTCAAACACATTACATTCAAAACTTCTTGCTTTTTTCTCACTATTTGACACTTTATTTATCCATGTCCATGATCTACAACACCTTTCTTTTTCCTTCCATGACACATCACCTCTTGTTATCACCCTTGGATGATGCCATCTCCCGTGGGCGATGGTGTTGGTGTTATGTTTCTTTTGGTTGATGCCATCATTTACGGCGATGAAATCCTATATATACTCACCTCAGTTTGACATTCAAAGGAAAGGAAGCTCGGACATTAGGAATTGTTGTATGATCTGATATTTTATGCCATCTTCACATCTTCTCACTCAAATCTTTTTTCATCTTGCACTTTTATTATATTGGATTGGACACTCTTATTTTTGGTTGGTTTGGTTACACGTTTGGGTCATTATAGTGAGTCTAAGATAGGAACAATGTTTCCCCTTCTCCACCTAATAGTGATTCTCTCTCAGTGTATTGCTTCTCTGGCGAGATAGATGCATTAGTGATGACCCTATAAGTACAAGGTGAGAGCTTTAACCATCTTTTGTCATTTTACATAGATTATTTCATCTCTAATGTAGTGAACTTTAACACATACTCATTACTTTGCAAATATATTGAACTAAAAGAGAATAAATCTCCTTCTTCGTTATTCAATCATGGTTTGGTTACACATTTGGGTCATCTATAGTGAGCCTAAGATAGGAACAATGTTTCCCCTTATCCACCTGATAGTGATTATCTCTCAGTGTACTACTTCTCTGGTGAGATAGATGCATCAGTGATGACCCTATAAGTACAAGGTGAGTGCTCTAACCATCTTTTGTCATTTTACATAGATTAGTTCATCTCTAATGTAGTGAACTTTAACACATACCCATTACTTTGCAAATATATTGAACTAAAAGAAAATAAATCTCCTTCTTCGTTATTCAATCATGGATTTGCAATGCTTCATAAATAGGAAAACAACTCACAACTCAAGTTTCCTATCAAACTCTAACTAACTTTGACTAAATCTACTCTAGATGGCGAAGTTTACTATTTTTAGCAGTTTTCAAGAACCTGTTATTCTTAGTAAGTTCATATGCTTATTTGTACGAGCACAAAAATTGTCATGCATCTTCTACATGCCTAAATTAGAGGAATTGCCAACTTTCTAACCTACCATACAGTCAAGAGACTAAAATTAACTAATGCCCTAAAATAGGAAAAACTGAACTACAAATTAAATCTTAATTTTTCGGCCCTTAGATGGCAAAGTTCATGCCCGAAAATGTGCTGAAACATGCTCTAACCGGAAAGGTGGATTGATCAGTCCGTTCGTCACATCGAAATCTAGGTGGTTTAAAAACAACGCACTCAAACAAACACCCGAAGCACAAGTTATGACATTTTCAAGTTCCTACTAAAACTAGTGCATGAATCTCCTTCCCTCATTATGCTATGTTAGCTTAGCCTTACATGTGTTTTGATAGTAATTAGCATAATACTCATATTCATGATCAGCTCCTTAGTTTTACATTACTTTCATTTTAGTTATGTTGTTCATTCTCCTCTTATCTATCATTGATCCATACATCTCCTCATCCAACTACCAATATCTTAGTAGGGTTCCCTCCTCTATCTTGATTGTAGGCCTTGGAAACCCCAGGTCGACCTAGTGTAGAGATTACTACCCTTTAGATATGCAACCCTATTGCTTGTTGTTTCTTTAAATTTATCCATTCTATGTCGGCTCATGTGTGTTTCTTACTGGTTTCCTTTATACTCTTATAGAACATATGATTTAGGAGTGCAAGTTATTGAGATATATCCTTGGTTTACCATACATTTCTGGTGAACCCGATGTGAATCCTAAAAACTTTTGACTAAGCACAACTCGCTAAAAGTTAAAATTTTGATTTATCAAAGAATCCAAAAACCTTAAAACCCTAAGAATACATTTGCACAAATACATTCGCCCAAGGGTGATTTTGTTTGTTCCTATCCCATCTTATTCCAGAAACCTTCGATCCTCGTGCAAACCCTATTACACAGTCGATTCTATTTATTTCTAGTTGTACACTTCATAGACCCATCGTCACCTATTCAAGATTTCTAATAGGTCCAATCCTTTCTATTCCTTTATGAGTCTATTTATTAACACCATCAGCCCCTATGTAAACATTCGACAAGACCGATTCCATCTAAAGCATATATTTCTAGAGCCTTGTTTTCATCTTCCAAGTTACAAAGATGTCACCTCTAAGCATATTTTTGGCACAATTGAACCTTATGAACTTCTACATGGGATATTCCTTTGTTCCTACATATCTTCTTCATACTCCTAGATTCTCTAGTTCTCATCCTATAAGCACTACTCCTCTTAGTCACTCTAATCTCACCCATGACAATATGCTTCCCCAGCCCTATCCCTCTAATCAATCAGAGAAAGGTCACTCAATAAAATGTAATGTGGTGGAGGTTGAGAAAATAGATCCTAGATCCATTATTAGGAATTTCAACAACAATGAGTACTTTACCCCTGAAAAGGATGGAGGTTTTCGAAACATATCTACCAATGCTAAGGAAATGATTGTGCCCCATATTAACCAAGGGATACCTTATCATGATCAGACTCCTCCTTATAGGACTGATCAAGGTGAATCTCCCGAAACTCCTACTCATAAACATGGCAACCATGAACAAGCACCTAAAAACACATGTCATTCTTCTTTTATGGATCCTAACATGGTTATGGGAGATTTCATTAGGTCACTTGGGATGTTTGTTGTCTTCCCCTCGATCAAGGTGGTATAGGCATTATTGAATTTCATTGGAAAAGGATTTCTTTATGTTCTAAATGGGTTGTGGGCTTCCTTTTGGGTAATCAAGCTTGGAAAATTTTTCTTCACCATTACATTGCCTCAGGTTATCCTTATGGTAAAAATTTTTGGAATAATGTAGGGTTACATACCTTAATTATCACTAAGGCACCAATTAAAACTACTAGCATGTTCTGACGTCACTAAGAGTATATCGAAGGCTTTTGATGTTGTGGAGGCCTCTGTTATGCACTGGATTGGAGATGGATTTTGCACAAAAATTTCTTTCAACTCCCACAAAATTTGGTGGTCTCCTATTATCATGAGAGGATAGTATACCTACTTGTTGATAACTCCATGCATTAAAGCTCTCCTGATTTATCTCAAAAAGGAATTCACACCATTCAAGATTTGGTTTTCCTGCAGAGACTGGACTCTCTGACCCTGAGCTCAAGATGATATTTAATCTTTCTAATTCATACCTTTTGTCTATCCACGAGAATTTGAGAATTGATTTCAGATGTCATTCTTCACAAGTTGGGTCTTAAACCTCTGGATTTTTGGTGGTGGCATTGGCTATGGAGTCATATTATTTATTTTTTTCATTTATAATGCAAGAGTTATCTACCATCTTTTGAGTCCTATTTTGCCTCCCATTTACAATGCTCAATGTTCGCTGGGGGCTTCAATTTTCCCCAAATACTTGGCTTGCGACATGTATTTATTGTGTATGGAACTCTCTGTTAAAACCTAAAGCCAACCATTTTATATGGTGTCTCATTTACCAAGGTCTTCCCTTAGGCGAATGAATCAGCCACATTGGACATCCCTATTCCTAAATTCCCTTTATGTTCTCAACTTGAATCTTTTAAACATATTTTTTGGTCATGCACCCATGTTCATGAAGATGCTTTGGTCTTGCATTCATTATTTTTTTTAACCCTACCACCTTTAGTCTTCTTTCATTAGATGTGTGGCGATATTTGGGGATTTCATTTCTTTGTCATCCTATATTGACTCTCTATAGAATTTTTCAGAGCTTCTATTTTCTTTCAAAATTGGAAAGTTCTTAATGTTGCTATTTGTTAGCATGATCATTTTATTTATTTATTTTCCACTAATGATAAAGTGGGTATTTTTTGTACTATGAAAATTCAGATTCAAGCTCAAGATGAAAAAGCAAGTGGGGTTCACTTAATAAAATTATTGTATAGCATGTTCATTCGAAGGGTATTAAAGAATAACATCTTGATGTATAGTTTTTATCTATAATTATTCAATTAATAATACCCCCTCCTATTATATTTTTAGAATGAAAATACCCCCTTATGTTTTCCATGTACCTTACTTACCTATTTTTCCATTACAATTTTATTTACCCCTTTTTTATTTCTACCCTAATATATCAAATGGAAAATATATCATGTTTTCCACTCAATTATTATTTTCTTAATATGCACATTTTCTCTAGAAAGATAGTTTCAAAGCCATTCAAGACTATTACCAATTACCTTTAATGTTAAACTTTAATCATTTATCAATAGTTCTTCAAATAATTAAGATGGTGAAATAATATAACCTCGTGTTGATGGAATATACTCAGATCCTAGTTGATTCTGACCGATCTTATTATTTCTTGGATTAAGAGATCTCTTAGATTGTAGAGTTTATTTATTCGAAAAAGCAGATTTTAATTTAAGCATTGGTGATGACCACACTCCTGGAGGTCAATTTTAAGCTAATTAGTTTGGTAAAAACTAGGGTTTACAATATTTTAGTTTTATATTAAAATTCCAAAGGATCCGGTTTCCTTTGTGCCAATATCTCAAACCTACCCCCAATACCCGATGTCAAAATATTAGATCTTTTTCAAACAATTTTGATACCCCCTCGATGTGGTACTGGTATATTGAATTTACCTTTTATTAAGGATTAATTACCTCAAGTATGAGGGTCACGTGTTAGGATAGTGGTGCTTAGGACATACATTGGAGAGCCCCCTGGTGTCTGATCTCTCCATCAATGGGATCGTTTTGTCTAATCCCATTTTGGTCTCTTTTGATATATTCTCCAATGGTTTCCCTCTTTCTTGGAAACTACAATTTGTGGATCGATCGTTATGCCATAGGAGTCGATTTTCATATGACTTATCCTATGACAGATACTTGAGGTCTTTATTTCTCGTGGCTTGGTGACAAGAAATCTTCAGTGCTTTATTTGTGGTGTACATCTTTACTCGATGTCTAGCAATGTTTATTTTTTATTTGGATAACTCATATCTTACTTCTAGTCAATTGAAGACAAGGCTAATGTTTCTCTTATTGTAAAGGATTTCTCTGATTCCTTCAATGTCTATTTTCCTAACCTTTGATTCGAGAATTCAATGGAAAAGAGATAATACTACTAGTATCATTTATTGTTGCAAACTCCTACTCCATCATAGGTTTCTATATTGTGTAATGGAAATGGGTTCAACAATGCAATGTCTTCATATTTTTTAGCATTTCCATGTACATTCAAAAAGAGATTATAGATTTAACTATTTATGATATGACATTCCTTTTGTCATATTTTGAAGGTATTTAGTCATTTAAAACTAGGGGTCAAATTTTAGAGTTTCCAAATTTTTAAATTAACCTCATGTTTCATTTGGCCCAACCTCTCTAACCTATCTCTCAATACTTAATTTAAAATATTAGTAAATTAAACCCTTTCACCCCCTGATTCTACCATGGAATATTGACTTGGACTTCTATTAATTTAAATTACCTCAATATGAACTGAACGTGCAATGGACATTGCCTAGTTAATGAACCCCCCAAGATTTAGACCCTCCACTGATGGAATAAAGTGGTAATTTTGATAGATTTCCTTCCAAAATACCATGGAATTCATAGCTGATTCCAAATTAGTCATTTGTAATGTAGGCCTAGATGGAGTGAAGAAATGGTTCATAATTGTGATAGTACATAACTCTATTAAAAATGAGGTACTAAGGTCACTTCATGACCCTTTGCGACCGCCACCTGAAGGGTTTGGGTCTACCAAATATGCTTTTTACAACTCCTTTGTGAAAAGATTATTTGTTTTTATTAGGGAAATTATTTTGAAAGTCTCGGGAAACATCACTCCTCCTTCGGGGTCGCCCTTAGGTTTTAAAGATCAATTGTGAATGAGTATTATTCGATAGAGTCCTCCTCACTTAGTGGAAGGTTAGTGGTCTAGATCTTTACATTTCACAACTTCCTCTAGGTACATCCCCTAAAGAATTTTTTGAAGCTCTTGTAAAACACGCATTGTAGGATTATATGCCTAATAAAATCCATAATTCTACGGATCTAACTTGTACTTGCAATGTTAATCTTGAAAATGCTCAACTGAGCATTCCAATGGCAGTTGACATAGGCTCCTTATGATGATCCTATTGAATCCTCTTGGTGTTGGATGTTAACATCCTGCTATAAGATTGTGTGGTAGGCATATTTTAAGATGGGATGTTAGATCCTTTTCCCTTGGTGGAAAGGAGTAAATATGGCTCATCCAAACATGGTTATTTCGTGAGATTATTGTTCCAAATAAGACTATGTGAGTTTGTATCCCAGCTTCGAACTAGTGAAGTAACTAGTATTCATTATGTCCCTTTGATCTTCATATAATATTCTCTTCCAATAATAAAACATTCTACAAGATCTCATTTGAAATACCAACAATGGAAGCCTAAGCTTCATGATTGATAATAAGTGTTTACACACATACAATTGTTACCCATTGGCCACGGGCTATTCACATTGGGTGTTAACCATGATAAATCTTGAATTTAATAGATCTTTTAGAATATGCGGTGTAAACACCACTTTATGTTTTGTTAGAAATATACCCCTACCCTCGGATCCAATTCATCATCATCTCGCAATAATTTCTTAGTAAGGTGCTAATCATAATTCCCAATTCCATCTAGGGTTAATCCAATTGCAATCTAATTACTCTGAAACTTGTCCTATCTTATCCCATCATTACTTTAGGAAATTTCCCCTAAGTCTTAAGAAGTTGCTTTAGTGCTCAAATGGGAATAATCCTTAATCATATGTTATGATTTTATCCTAAAATCCCATTTAATCATTGAGAGAGTAGATTGAATATCATGGTTTGTACCATACAACGAGAATCTTATTTTTGTTCCTAACTAACCTCATTAAACTCAGAATTAATTGTAAAAACAAAATATTTATCCTAGACCTATTTGATGACCCTTAAGGATTTAAAATGTTTATATTCCTAATCAGCTTACCTCATCATTATAGATGTATTAAGAATCGAGTTGGGCTTTTATGATTGATATTTATAGGTATGAAAATTGGTTACCAATTTAAATGTCACCATTGACTATATGAGAGTATACCCATATTTACATCCATAGTTTGTAGGATGAATATTTGGGAGAATATGTCTGTCTTATTGCTAACGTATTATTTTTCACCATTAATATTCTATAGAATATCCTTGGTCATCATCGTTACCAAATATAAAATTAGAATTGAAAATGAGCAACTCCAATATGATAATCGACCATCATACCTTGAATGGCATTGTACCAGATCTACATCAACTAATTCCATAAGACTGTAATTAATATTTGACTACAACTTCCTTCAACTATCAGGACTTCTGTTTATATTATCCACATAATTCAGGATCCAAGATCTCATCCTACAAGCTAAGTAACCAGAAGACCTTGTAATGGAGTATTGTCTTTACTGACGACCTTATATGTAGGTTCAAATATATAAATTACATTTTGTGTATTTCCATAGCTTAGAGTAACATAATTAAATCCAAGACCTTCTAAAATTGATATTTATCAAATCCTTTTGAAAATCCTAACATCTTAAAATAGTCGTATGGTCCATTTGGTCGACTATACCTAGAGTCTCAGTGGCATCATGTGACCTGATTGGTCATTATGACGTCTTAAGATGTTTGTCATCGAAAGCCATATGCTACATGACCTTCCTATATGCTGACATTTATATGTCTGTTTCCAGTGGTTAGTGTTGAATTGTATTAGATAATGTTATCGCTTTGCATTATTTGTTTTATCCTGTTTTAATTTTCTATCAAATTGTTTAGAGAGAGACCCCTACTTCGAAGCTTGTAGTGAAAAAAGGCTAAACGTAAGTATCCCTAAAGTGTGCTAAAATAGCATTTAGATTGGAGTCTACTAAAGAGTGATCAATAAATTACTACATGTAGAATTAGAAATTGCTGAGATTATGTGGGTTGAAGTGATCAAAAGGTGAAGAGATCAGTGGAAAAATAAAATCATAGGTTGTTATCCTTCGACACCCTATGCTAGGACTAGTGGAAATAAGAAAAAAGTGTAACGATTGCCTGTCCGTGGCTCTAATGATAGATGTACAATACTCGAACCTAGACATGAAAGGTGATTCTTGGAAGAAGGTAAACCAAAACACCAAATGGGTCTCCAAATATATAATCATTTTTTCTTGGATTATATGTATATTAGATCTTAATATGGAAGATCTATACAGGGCTCAGTAGGGTTAATGAAGTGACCTAGTCACAGAAAGTTGTAGCAAAATGAGAATAACATTTTAAAGTTGTCAAAGGATTTAGAATCCTAATGAAAAATTTCATAGGTAGTTAAAAGAGATTAAATGGGTATCCAAAGAGATGCTACCAGTGTCAAGCCATGAATAGTGAAAAATGTGTGATTTGAGGTCCCATGTAAAATTGGTTTTTCAGGGCTATAAGGATACCATATGGAGGTCTATTGAGATTAAGGAAGTCACTTATTCATAAATGAGTGAATGAAAGTAATCTGAGTGAATTTGTAATCATGATTGTATGAGTGTTTCAGTAGCAGGTCTAAAATAGTATTTTGTCTTTGATTTAGTGTTTGAGAGATTTTAAGTAGTTTTAGCTACTATGAGCAAGGTAATTATATATTGGTAAATATAGGGTGATTTGCTACAAGTGAATTTAGGACTCTCTGCAATGCATGTAATTGTAATGTATAAGAAGTGTATATAGGTCTCTACATCACTCTCCTTGGTTATTTTTTTAATATTTGTATTGTATTTTTTTGCCTAGCTTTTAAAATTATGGCATGTATGGAAAGTTAAAAACAAAATTATCCACAAATCCAAGTTTGGCTTGCAAATTTGGTTGAAAGAACCAATATGTTAATAACTAATGTTCTATTAAATTTGCACTATTTATATTGTTTTAAAACAAGGCTACGAAGTGTGGCACAGTACCTGCTGGCTGTTCTGGAAAAAGAGAAAAAACTTGCAGCAGAGGAGGCGGCAATGACATGGTGTGGAAGAAACAATTGTTGAAAAAACAAGAAGCAAAATTTCCTTGAATGCATTGCTGGTAAAGAGTAAGCAAATATGGTGTGGAAAAAAAAATTGGTTCGATGGCATGACTGCCTCTTACAGAGGCATGCCAAGAATTAATCATTATGTTTGGATGACTGAAATTCTTGGCCGCACTGGCTATGCTGAGCAAACTGCCAACTTTATCATCAAAGTGCCAAATTGCCAATTAAACCTGAGGTGGTTGTGGGGATGTGTTTGCTTGGTGGTTGTAGAGCACATAGAACATATGGGCCATTATTATTTACAACAACTCTTCTTTTTGAGTTGGATAATGAAAATGTGGCAACTTTTGTTCTTCTGTCAAACATCTACTTAAAAGTGTGCATGTGGGGTGAGGTTAAAATGATAGGAGATTGATGAAAGATAGATAAAAGGTCATAAAATGGTGCATGGATTTTTTGTAGATGAGACATCACACCCACAGGCACAAGAGACCGATGTAGAGTTGGGGAAATTCAGAACATGTACTGAGCAAATGGGAAAGTAAAAAGTACTCCTCTGCCATCATCGTGTGAAGTTGGAAATTGCATTTGGATTGTTAAACATACTGTACCAAGTTTTTGTCCAAGATTGTTGCAAAGCAAATTGTTGGGAGTGATGTAAAGCTGTTGCATCACTTTAAAAAGAGGAAAATTTTCTTGTAGAGATTATCGGTAATGCCATGTGAGGCAATCTGCAAACATAGGCTGAGACTATAATAAGGCACATTGTGTCAGGGTTGCAGTGATAAATAAACTCTTTAACTCGTTGGTTGGATCATGTTTTTCCATCAACTGATTCGGTGTGTAGGCTAGATTTCAAGAAATATTTGGTCCACGTATGCAATTGAACCTCAAGGAGCATACCCTGACCATGTAAGTTTTTTTCCATAATAAACAAGGTGGGACAGAACCGTTGCCAACAAACTGTAAAGGATTAGAACAGAACATTAAAACATTAGAACATAACAAACACTAATCTTCTACTCATGGAAGACAAGAATATGCTGAAGATTCATCCAAGGGGGCACATCAATGGTGCAGAGTACATTATAGCTATGTTTTTCTACCTTATGACCTCAGAGCCATCAATCATCATAAAGAACATGTACTTAGATTAGCTATGTGGGACTGGTAGTCGGGACTGAAGCCAGATGGTAGGACTTCTATTAAAATCGCACTTACATGCCTTTAAAAGATCTGAAACCTGACACAAAACTTGGCATAGCCATTTACTTCGTGCCTATTTTGTTTTCCCTAACCATGTAAGTTTCTTTTTTTTATTAGCATGTAGCCATACAAGTTCACTCGATGAGGGTTATAAATACTTTGATGGCATGAGTTCCTCTTAAAGAAGCATGCCAAGAATTAGTCATAATGTTTGCATGATTGAAATTCTTGGTCGTGCCGCCTATGTTGAGGAAATTGTAAGCTTTATCATCAAAATGGCAATTAAACCTAGGTGGGTGTTTGGCTTCAAATGATAGGAGATTGCTGAAGGATAGATAAAAGGTCATAAAATGGTGCATGGTTTTTGAGTAGGTGAAAGATCCCACCCACAGGAAGAGGAAACCTATGTAGAGTTGGGGAAAATGTCTTGGGCGATGAAGGTAGCAGATTTTTGTAAAGATCCAGAACATATACTGAGTAAACGGGAAATCAAAAGTATCCCTCTGCCATCATCGTGTGAAGTTGGAAATTGCATTTGGATTGTTAAACACACTGCACCAAGTTCTAGTCCAAGATTGTTGCAAAGCAAATTGTTGTGAGAGATTTAAATCAGTTCCATCAGTTTAAAAGAGGAAAATGTTCTTGTAGAGATTATCGGTAATGCCATGTGAAGCAATCTGCAAACATAGGCTGACCCTATAAAAATGTTATTCATCAGGGTTTGGGAAAGCCAAGGCTACATGATACCACTTTAGGGGTTGACCATACAGATAGCCAAACATTACTTAGCCACAACAATTGAGGATACAGAAGTGAATGAGTGTTGATTTTCTTTATTACTTGAAAATTCCACATCGTTTCTACACAATGTGGTGTGGTTTTGTACAGTAAATATCTCCATGCTCTATTTTTCCAGGCTTATACAAAATTGCAGATGCAAGGTATGGGCTGATTGTTTAACTAGGCACAATTTAAATGGGCCAGCTAGGAATAATGCCTTAGGTTGGTTCTTGTTGCCATTTAAATCCAACATTTTAAAAGCAGGAAAAAGTATCTGTACTGTAACAAAATAACAACATTCTTTCCCTATTATGAAATTAACTTACAAAAGGCCCCCTTAGAGTTGATATTATTTTAGAGAAACAAACAGTAATTAGTTATTTAATTGTCTTGTTTAGTTATTGTTGGTAGGCTTGGCAGATGTTTGATTCCTACAAAACTTCCTATCTGCTACTTTTCATTTATTGGCATGACACGGGTGTTTGTTTACCAGATTCCTCCAATCTTATAGGATTCACTTTCCCATATACCTTAACTAAAACATTTAAAAGATTTAAAATTAATAAAACTAGTCGTACAATTTAATTGGAGTTAAATTTAAAAACTAGCGTAACAGCTAATGTCATTTAAATTTTTGTGTACGTTCTCATTTAACTTTTCTCAGCTGTATAAGTTACTCTCCTTTACGCAATTTCTAGAGTGTTCACCTGAAATTGGTAGTAGCTGGAAACAATGGCAAACACTTCTCCAACAACATCGCTTAGAAGGTCAACAATTATTAACAAATTACATCCATATCATATGGCCTGGATATTGGAAGCGAGAGTGATTCGCAAATGAACGATACATGATTATACCAATGGAAAAGGGGAAGGGCAGGTCTTCAATTTCAATGTAATTGACACCATTGGTGACGACATGAACGTTACGTGCTTTGGCAAGCTGCATCTTATTACCATGCAAAAATCCAGGTAGGCACAATTTACACAATCTCGAAGGGTGCTTTCAAATATGTAATGGTGGGCTACAGAGACTCCAGTAGCCCATGGGAAATCATATTAGGTATGGATCTTATTTTAGATATATGTACAAAGCCTACCACCTTGATACTGACAACTGCTTTCCATTTGACACCACTCAGTGCAATCCAACAAATTCCCCTCTGATCCATAGTGGATGTTATTGGTGTGGTTATTGCTTGCTCTGATATTTCTATGACTACCCGACCAGATGGGAGCTGTACACCGCTCTCTACAGTCACTATAAAGGACCACACTGGATATTACATAATGATAAATTTATGGGGTGCACTCTGTGACGAAGCCATACATATTTTACAACCACGACATGGTCAACCTACCATCAAAATGCCAATTCTAGCTATTCGAAAATCTAAAGCCGCAACATTTAGAGAAAAAAACACTAACTATAGGGCCTACCACCCAACTATTTCTAACACCACCAGTACCAGAAACAGACTCACTCCAAATTTGGTTAACCACAGCAGAAGCATCAACTAGCTTAGCTTCACTCAGTACACAGGCACATGTGGAGACAACAATTGTTGATATTCATGCTTGTAGTAGCCCCAATCCTAACTAGCAGATTGTAACCATTGCGACTATTATACATCTCAACATGGAAAACTACTGTTACCCTACTTGCTCGTGGATTGTTAATGGTAAATAGTGTCGAAAAAAGCTAATTTTTGCTTCAAATTCTACATGACATTGTACCAAATGCAACTTACCCACAACTACATGGGATTATAGATATGCCCTACACATGATGATCAAAGACCAGTCTGGGACCATATGGGCAACAACTTTTGATGATGTGGCCCTAACACTACTTGGCGTATCTGTTAATGCTCTTAAAGAGCAATCAAGGAATACATATGACTTATGGAACATTATTAAACATGTATTGTTTCATACATACACATTCATTTTCTTTGTGTCTCCGTCTACCTATAAGGGCAAGGAACAACTCGCTTGTACAGTACACAGCATGACTGCCATGTAGAAAGACTTAGACCATGCAGAGTTGGTAGAAACATTTCTGGAGTCCACATAATAAAAAACAACACTTGTATATATTATGTATATGTAAAGCTTAAAAAAACACCAGGCCCTACTGTAATATGATGTTCATATCTATAAAGATAATTTTTTTGTACAAGCAAACAACTTTTGTTTTACATTACTAACCCACTTACAAGAATGTATTTATAGAATATCCAGCTTTTATTTTATCAACACCCTAACCACAACATGTAAAATACATGATTAACCATATATGCAATCTGGAGATCATAGGGGAAAAAACAACAGTTATATATACTACGTATATGTACAGCTTAAAATTTTACCAGGACCTACTGTAATATGATGTGCATATCTATAAAAGCAGTGTTTATGTACAAGAAAACAACTTTTGTTACTAGACAACAATTGTATTTTCAAAGTGTATTATTGTTTGTTCTTTTGCGACGTATCCACTTACGTAAACTTGCCCAACCTGAATATATATTCAGCCATTGCAAAACAGGCGTACCCAATCGTTGTAAATATTCCATTTAAAAACTAATCCACCATTCTCTATAGTTTTTTAAAAAAATTGTAGAAAGTAAGAGGCCATTTAAAAAAAGTTAGTATTCACCCAAAAAGTTGTGCAAATAATTTCAAATTAGAATTAAAAAAAAGCAACTTAATTTCCTCGACCAACCAACAAGTAGATTCATGTCAGAGTTTGGTTTCACGTCTTAACACGAGAGTTTAATAAGAAAAATTTCCTAGCATTATTGTTAATCCCTAGACTCCTGATCATTAAATTTCAATACCAAAATAGCCACAACCCTTATAGAATTATTTCAGTTGCTTCCCCCCCATGAGGGAAAAAAATTGCCTACTTGTTTAATGTTACTGTAATTAGTATCGATAATCGAAATGCTATAGGCAATTTCCCTCAACTCCTAATCATGGGTATTGTATCTATAAATTATTTCTCCTTCCTATTCTTCATCTTCTTTTGTGACCTACCGGGAAAAACTTTACCAGTTGTTATTGTTAAAATTCCTATTACAAGAATGTAATACAACTTGCACGTTCTAACATATATATTTTGCCATTACAAGGATCCACTTATGGAAACAAACATGATTAATGCTCGGCGACGATTAGCCTATAACTAGAATAAAAAAACAATAAATGAAAAGCGTTGTCAAGCTTACATTGTGCACAAAGACACCCTCAACAAAGCCTGCCACAACAGTTAACAAACAAACTCTTCTCCCCTGGGCCAGTCTACCCCCTTTTGCAAAAATCCCAGCCTTCCTCCTTTGAACAATGTTCAATACACATTATGAGTCCGCTTAGAATCCCTTCTTCCTGGTGAACCTTGTTCTATTTGCAAATAATGCTACCGAGGAATGCAAACAAGACCCAACCTTGGTGGAGTTATTTTTCGTAGGTGCTCGTATAAAAAAAAGGGACATCGCTTTTCCCCCTGAAATAATTTGGATCCTGAACCCCAACCCGTATAGCTATAAAATTCAACCCAAGTTGAGGAAATTCTTATTGCTAGAGTAGCCCATTGTTGCAAGCGACACATGCCCACAGAGGCCAATACATGTATATTGGCCACACCATTAGTTTCCCCCAAGACATTACCTCCATACTGTGCTTTTTGCCCCACCTCCTTGAAAACCTAGACATTCTAATCCTTAAAATATTAGGCATGGAAATAAAATCTTATGATTGTTTTGTTAGTAGGGCCCATGTCCGAAACACACTTTCATACAAAATCCTACATACCCATACTATAGTGACATCCTTATAGATGAATCCGCCCTTGCAAGTTTACTAATACCCACAACTAATATCTTCGACAACCTACCCCATATACCTGAGTAGGCCACTTCGCCAAGCCCCCCATCAACTAAAACACATGATGTTAACCCCACCATTAGACCCAACACTTGCAACATCATTTGTTGCAAGCCTCCCCCTACTCGTATAGAGGCTTCCCAAATTATGGCTTACGCACTAGCCACTCCATCCACCAACCCACCATCAATTAAATGGCCTCAGATAAGTTCAACTCCCATCTATGAATATTCAATAGATTTATTACTCTCTATGGCTTTCCCAACTCTATTCCCATCGGTGCAACTATTTTTTTCCAAGCCCGCCCCATAGAGATCGAAATGCATGTGAATAGGTTCTTCATATACTATGTTACCATAACAATCGATTTGGAAGCCATCCTCGGTTCTGGTATTTTTTGCTTAACCTTATGATATGCCACAAAATTCAGCCCTATTGGGAATTCGGGACTTTGGTATAGTGCTATGATTTAATAACAAACAAAATCATACACACTGGATCTAAAAAATTCCCAAAGATCTACAACATTGGAAGTATAAACGAGAATATTCCAAATCAAACAAAGTATACACACATAACACAACATGTATAGTGGTTCACCCAATGTGGGCTATGTCCACCAAAGATAGAGATCTCATATATATTCTATAACAAGAGTACAAACCAACTCTTCAACACAAGAGTACAATGCATCTCTCACTGCGCAACCAAGCTCTCCTATGAACTTGCAAATAAGACCTCTCACATGGCTCTATCAAAGTGTAACCATGACTGTGCACCAAGAAGTAAGTTTGTCTCTCCATCACTGCATCAACCTGTGCAAACATGAAGAAAACCTCCTCTACAATATCTAGATAATATATGTATCCACAAGCTCTCCAATGAGCTACAATACTAGATTCCCATGGATCAACAATACAATATGATCTCATGAATCTACAATACAAGATCTCACAACAACCTATGGATCTACTTGATATAAGATCTCACACTAACTTTTGGATCTACAAGATGAAATACTATGTGCTTTGCATACTATGCAAGCCATTACATTTAGACAAGACAATACAAAGGAAATACAAAAGAATACATAACCACCTTCTCACCATTCAGATGTACCTATTATTTCCTTCTTTCCATCTCCTCTCCATTGAATCTCTATCTTCATGTAACCTTTTTCTTCGTTTTCTTCTTCTTCATCTTCAACCAAGGAGAATTAACATTCTTCCTCTATCCTTATGTTATAACCCTAGTTTTCTAGCTTATATAAACTTAGAAAAAATTAGGGAACCTTAGCTATGCATTTACAATGTAATGAAATTACTTGTATAATTCAGATTATGAGCACAAATAGAACACCAAATAACACAATATTTCAGAATAATGATCTCAATATGTAACTAGAATATCTTCACCACTTCGAGGGGGCAACCTCCAAACGATAAAATAGACTCAAATGATCCAATGATGATTCATCTACTACCTACAATCCCCTATATATATATTATTCCTATGTTATGGCCATCACCAAGGCCGGCCTACTAAGCATGAGAAAGTATAAATGATATAATAAAATGATATGGTAAGACACAAGTTGGCTACACATATCCTAATACAAGAAATAGGTTAAGGGCGTAGCATGCCTTTCCCTTTCAAACCAACGTTGTCCTCAACATTGAATAATCCTGGATGTTGCTGCAGAAAACTTTCATTCTCCCAGGTTGCATCTTCTATGCTCAGATTCTTCCACTTGATCAAATATTCCTTAATGTCCCTAGTTCTCAGCCTCTTAATACGTGTTTGCAGAATCTTCTCTGGCTCCAAAATGGTTCTTCCTTCCTCATCAAGTTTTGGTAACTCTGTCTAGGCTTCGAATTTTTGTCCAATAACCTTCTTCAGGAAGGAAACATGGAATATTGGGTGTATGCGTGAAGATGGAGGCAACTCTAGTTTATAAACAACACTACTAATTTTCTGTAGAACATGATAAGGGCCATAATATTTAGGAGCAAGTTTTTTGTCCTTTTTCTGTTGCTTTAGGGACATCTACTTATAAGGCTAGAGATGTACAAAAACCCAGTCACTAATTTCAAAATGTCTTTCACTATGGTGTTGATCTGCTTGTTGTTTCATCATGTGTTGTGCCAATGCTAAATTCTCCTTCAAACTAGCCAAAACATGTTGTTGATGTTGAATGTGTTCCTCAACATCTCAAACCTTAGTTTGCACCCTCAAGGAAGAAGTGATAGAAGGTGGATGGTAACCATATAATGCTAAAAATGGGGTCATTTGAGAAGAGGTATGAAAAGATGTCTTATACCACCATTTTGCAAGTGGTAGCCATTTAATCCACCTTTCCTTCTTATCTGATACAAAAAAAAGTAGATACCCCTCTAAGAATTTGTTGACCACTTCCATTTTCCCATCAGTTTTAGGATGATAAGATGAACTATGAGCTAGTTGAGTACCCAAACATGAAAATAATTCCTTCCAAAAATTACTTGTGAAAATAGGATCAAGGTCATTTACAATTATCTTTGGGGTTCCATGTAGTCATTGAACTGTTTCCAAAAAATAGTTACAACTGTACTAGTTGCAAATGGATGTTATAGGGCATAAAAATGGGCATATTTTGTGAGCCTATCCACAATCACCAAAATAAAATTCTTACCTTATGAACAAGGCAATCCAGTGATGAAATCCATGGAGACTTCCTCCCATATCTGGCTAGGAATTGGTAAGGGTTGCAACAGACCTGGTGTCTTAATTGTTTCCCCTTTATTTTGTTGGCACACTAAACACTTTGATACAAACTTTTGTACATCCCCCTTGAGTCCTTCCCAAAAGAATTATCTTTTTATTCTATTATATGTCTTCAAAAACCCAGACTGTCCTCCAAGAGGTGAGGCATGTAGCTCTGCAAGAATCTTATGCTTCAACTCAAAATATTTACTCAAGTATAACCTATCCTTATACCATAGCGCATTACCTTTCCTCTCAAAAATTTTAGATGTTATAGAGCCTTGCTTGAGATTTTGTATTAGGGATTGTGTATCCTTGTCTTGATCCCATTCCAATCTGGCTTCATCTACCCAATCAATCATCAACATGGACATTTCACATAATAAGGCATCTGTGGATGTATCCCTTCTAGACAACACATCAGCTACTACATTTTCGTTACCCTTTTTGTATATGATTTCAAAACCATAAACCAAATTTTTTGTTACCCACTTTTGGTGTTCCTTAGATGATAACCTTTTCTCCAGAAAGTATTTGAGACTATCATGATCAGTTTTTACCTTTAAGTGTCTACCCATGAGATAGGGCCTCCATTGCTTGGCCACATGAAGAATAGCCATCATTTCTTTCTCATAGACATGTTTGAACAGATATTGTCCTTTGAATTGGCAACTCTCAAATGCAATTGGTCTTCCTTCCTGCATTAGAACTGCTCCCAATCTTGATCCTGAAGTGTCACATTCAACAATGAAGGTTTTTTAGAAGTTCGTAGTAGCCAAAATTGGGGTGTTGCACATGGCTTGCTTTAGCTGATTAACAGATATAGTGGCTACATCTATCTAATGGAAGGCATCCTTCTTTAACAATGTAGTGAGTGGGGTTGTTATTCTACCATATCCCCACAAAAATCTTCGGTAGTACCCTATTAGTCCTAGGAAGCCACAAATATTTTTGAGAGTTCTAGGCCTTGGCATTCCACCATAGCTTTGATCTTCTAAGGATCAACTTTGACACCTTCATGGGATACAATGTGACCCAAGTAATCTACCTCTTATACACCAAAAGAACATTTGGATGCCTTTTCATAGAGAGTATGTGTCTCCAAAACTTCCAACACTTTATTTACATGTTGTAAGTGTTCTTCCCATGTCTTACTGTAAATCAATATGTCATCAAAGAAAATTAATACAAATTTCCTTAAAAGTGGCCTAAAAACAGTGTTCATCAAGCTTTGAAAGGTTGAGGGAGCATTTTTAAGACCAAAAAGCATTACCAAAAAATCATAATTTCCCTCATGAGTCTTGAAATCTATTTTATGAACATCTTCCTCTCTTATTCTAATTTGATGGTGCACCAAACGAAGATCTAATTTTGTGAAATAAATAGCACCATGTAATTCATCAAATAAATCATCAGTTACTGGAATAGGAAACTTATCTTTAATGGTGTACTTGTTGAGTTCTCGATAATCTGGACACATCCTCCATGTTTCATCCTTCTTATGTACCATGACCACTGGAGAAGAATATGCACTCTGGCTATGCCTGATGATACCTGCCTTTAACATTTCCTGTACCATTTTCTCTATCTCACTTTTCTAGGAATATAGGTATCTTTATGGTCTGATGTTAGGTGTTTGTCTCTCAAGAATCAACTGAATGGCATGATCATGATCCGTAACTGGTGGAAGTCCCTTTGGAATTTCATCAAAAATAGACGAGTGAGCATCAACAATATTCTTAAGATCGGGTGGCATTGAAGACTCTGTATTTTGTACTTATATGGAAAATAACTTTAATATAAATCCATCTACTCCTTTTCAGAGAACCTTCTACATATGATGAGAGCTAATAATTTGTGGAGACTTAGCTACCATCCCATTCAATTTTATTGTCCTTCCATCTGAATGAAATCGCATGAATAATTCTTGGAAATTCATCTCTATAGTACCTAAGGTTGTGAGCCATTGGACACCCAACACAATATATGCCCCTCCCATATAAATAGAAAACATAGATGAGTCTAATAGGTAATCTCCCATGGAAATCTTGAAACTATGGATCTTTTCTGTGCACTTGACTGTCCCACCATCCGCAGTCATAACTTGCATTTATGGAGCTGGGTAAATAAAACAATTGAGGCGGGTAGCTAACTTACTATTTATGAATTTATGAGTGCTCCCTGAGTCAATCAACACTGTCACCTTCTGTTTTTTTGAGGTATCCAATAACCTTGAGTCTTTGAGGAGTACTAATACCTGACAATGTATGGCAAGAAATTGTAGGTTGGTGATCCTCTACTTCATCTTCTACTAGTTCCTCAGCCTCTCCTATAATTTCAATTTCCTCATTACCTCCATCAATATAAAACAACTTCTTCTCAACACATTTGTGTCCCAGTCCATATTTGTTGTCACAGTTAAAACATAATCCTTTTGCTCTCTTTTCTTCCATTTGTTGAGGAGTCAATCTAATTGGCCTGGAAAATGAAGGGGAAGAGATACTATGTTCTCTGGTGTTAATGAAAGGAAACCTCCTACTACAAATAAATTTTTCCTCTACTTAATGTGCCATTATAATAGAATCAGAAAGATTGAGTGGATTAAACATACGTACCTCATGCTCGATGTGGTCCTTAAGACCCCCAAGAAATAGGTCATTCAAATTCTCTTCTGGAATATTCTCCACCCTTAAGGATAGGTTATGGAATTGATGCACACAATCTTTGACTGATCCCATTTTCCGTGATTTTGTTAATTAACTAAAGTAGTTCTCTGAAACATTGGAACTATAGTGCAATTGCAACTCCTTAGTAAAAATTGTCCAAGTGACACTAAGACCATTTTTTTACCTCTGAGAACATAACCATCGATACCAAACAAATTGGTCTGGTTCAAGATATAGGGATACCAATGTCACCTTTTGTCTTGATGGTGTTTGACGTAACTCAAAGAATTTCTCTATTCGATTTATGCAATTCAAGGGACCCTTACCATCAAATTTACGCATATTCACTTTCGACATCATGTCCCATGGTTGCAAATAAGTTGGATTCTGATGTGGCTGGAAAGGTGATCCAACATGGTTATTTTGTCCATGATTTTGAACTAAATATTCTCCTTGGTTGATATGGGGTGGATTTTGGCCATACTGTTTACCCTTTACATGTTGCATGATATCATCCAACCGTTGATTGATTTGGTCTATGTCTCCTTTAGAGGCCATCTCAGATTATACATTTCACATCTCATACTCAAGTTGGCTCACTTTATGATCAACTGAGGTAAACCCTAGTGCTGAAGAATCTATATTTACCCCTTCTGACTTCATCTCTTCAATCACTACCCCCTCTTTATCTGGGTTTTTACCCGGAGTAACCGGATTCTTTTTTGCTCTTGTGGAAAGCCCCACCATGATGTCAAACCTTAAGGTTTAGGGTTTCGATACAAATTCAGCCGAACAGGGAAAAACACAGAGAATATACTAATACTATTGTTTTGAGAGCTTTCCGAAAATTTAAATATCTTGAGAAAATTCCACAATTTTCACCCTAAGGAGCGATTTTATGAAAAACCATGAATTTGTAATAACTTTTGCAAAATAAATCAAAAAATTCTGAAATTTTTAGGGAACCTTACTTGAATGTTTTGCAACTCTATAAAAATATCTCCCACTAATTCGCTCTGGTTAGAAATATATGGCGGAAATTTTAAAAATAGGGTTTTTCCCTAAGTTTGGCCCAGATCACAGCTCTGATACCACTTGTATTGAAATTACTTGTATAATTCAGATTATGAGAAGAAATAGAACACCAAATAACACAATATTTCATAATAATGATATCAATATGCAATTAGAATAGCTTTGCCACTTCGAGGGGGAAACCTCCAAACCATAAAATAGACTCAAATGCTCTAATGATGATTTATCTACTACCTAAAATCCCTTATATATATTATTCCTATGTTGTAGCCATCACCAAGGCTGACCTACTAAGCATGAGAAAGTATAAATGATATAATAAAATGATATGGTAAGCCACAAGTCAGCTACTCATATCCTAATACAAGCAATAGGTTAAAGGCGTAGCATACAACCTTTAGATCAACTTTATAAAAAACTTAGATCTAATTCCTATGAGTTAAATATAAAATTTTATGCACATTTAATTGGTGTCAGTTACCCTAACCGGTTCTAGTTACCTTGATGCTGACCTTCGTCAGTTACCCTCTAACCAGCATCGGTTACTGAGTAAACCAACAAGTTGTAAATCATGCTAACTGTGAAGAAATTCAGCTCCACAATCATAACAAGGCCATCTCTATTGTTTTTACAAAACAAAATATTGAAGAAAACATGCCCAAAATAGTACAGCACCTCCGCACACTTTTGAAAACTTTACCAGATGAACAAATAAATAATAACACATTGGAAACTTCACCGGATGAACAAATAAAGAATAAAAAAATAATTTAACTACTAAAATCCTCTTTAATAATAGTTCAAAGTGTAAAACTATGGTGATAAGGATTGAATTTTTTCGTAAATATTTCCTTGCCCCTTAATCTAAGAATACCACTTTTTAAATATGTATGTATTTTTATATTTGTAACTGTCAACAAACTTGTCATTGTAAGTCCACACCAAAATTAATCTTTCTTGGCATAGTCATGCCATTTCCAAGTGGGATTTTATCTTGGGTGAAGTAATTTTATAATGTAATTCCACACCAAACCAAGTTAAAGGGTTGGAATTTAAAGTTTTCTTCATGAAATATGTTAAAAAATTGCTATAATGGCTACGATCATGGATTGGTCTTAAAAGCAGGTAGAAAAATGGTAGAACCCTTCCGTCGTGTTGAATAAAAAGCCTTTCTTTTGGATCCAAGTTTAATCTGAGTGTAGAATTGGGAAGGAATTTATAATGGTGTGTATAGTGCATGATAATCAATGTAAATCATTTCAAGTCTCGTTTATGACTACTGTTAGGAAAGGACCATTCAATCTTATTCTTTTTATGTTGCAACTTCTCCTTAAAGGTAATTTCTCTATAGGAAATTTCGGAAAGAAATTACATGATATTAAGAAAGGAGTTAGTCATCCTTGTTAGTGGCCTACATGGTAAGATTCCTATAACTATCTTGAGGATGGTGTATTCATACCCATCAAGAAAATGAAATCATGCTCATATGTTAATACTTGAGATTTGGTCTCCTTATTGTGACATTAGAGGGCTTAGAGTTATGTGTGAAGAGATATTTGGGTGAATCTTAACTTTTTTCGAGAAAGGAAGTTTCTTAGGCATTTGAGTATCTCAGTAAGTGTTCTTCTTAATAACCCATGTTCGTGTTTTAACCTTAAATGAGTACATCACACTCTTGAATGCGTTATTCCTAGTGACAATTTTGATTACAAACATCACCTTATAAAGAGAATGGATTTTGGTCTTAGTGTATGGGAAATTTTTTATTTTCCTTGGTCACACTCATGCGTTATTCAAGCATCTCTAATATACCAAATTAAGAGAAGGTCAAATTGTGTTGACCCTACTTTTGTACTTATGAAACACCTCAATAAGAAGTACATGGACCTCATGAAAGGCATTTCGAATTAAACTCGTCTCCCTTTGCATTCTTTGAATTGTATGTGAGCAATAATTAGTAGAATAATGATGGTTGGGGAGTCTGTCCATGGGTTAAACAAATTATTCATGTATACCTCACTTTATGTGTAAGAGCTAGAGTTTGTGGCGATTCTAGCCATGTTGCGTACTCTTAAATCTAACGTTTTTGGTGTTTAAGAATGGAAAATGACTTGTATGTTCAGATACCAGTAGTGTGAGAAAAAATAAAGAATTCTAACATTGGAATGGATCCTAGAATGAGATGTAACTAATCCTCATTATAACATTGTGATTCCTACCAACTTAAATTGTGCTTCCATGAAGGTAACACTTTTAGAGTAATAGAATGTAATGATTGCACATGTAACAATTGTAGTTTTTAGTATGTTGATTTATTGTAAGATAAGTATTGGTGTTAAGTACCTATTGTTTAGTGCAACGAATCTTCAATGTTGCATCATTTGATTTCACAAAATTAAAATTGCCAATTGTCGGTTACATTTTCGGTGGTAAAATAGTGGGTGTTACACTTGGTATCAGAGTGAAGATTCATGCTCTTGAACCTCTGGGACAGTTGTTGTTGTGATGATTATGTATGATGGGGAGTATTTTGAAGAGTAATGTGATACTATGTTTTGATGTGACATTATTTATGTGTGCTTGGAAAAATCATGGGATACTTATCAAGTTAAAAGCATAGCATTATGTGGGAAGACTTGTAGGGAATAAACATTTTTCATGTTCTATCGTACATGTGTCGTATTAGGTAGTATCAGTGTTTATGTGAGAAAGACGTAACCATTTATTGTGAACATAATGTGAAGTCACACCATTGATTCGTTTTATGTAATATTGTGTAAATCTTGTATAGTGTTGTTCATTGTACTTTTATTTATTTTTCAGAGTCATTCTCTATGCCATACAAGGCTTGATGCCCTTTTTAGGATGTCAAGATGTACACTTGATGTCAGAGAGATCCGATGTACTTGTGATGTTGCATATGTTATTATATATTTTACGAGTTGAGGCTCAATATTCGAGTTCCAGCAACTCGATGAGTACCCCTTGGGTGGTCATATAAGGCCACATAGTGATAGTGATGTGATATTTCTTTATACGTATGTTATTCGTAAATTTGACTTTTATTTTTCTATTCTTTTTTTGAAACCAACAAATTCTTCCATTTAAATTTTGGTTGAGTTACTACTTGCAAATTTTGGGCATATAAATTGATTATTGCATAAACATAATGATTTTCACACTAACTGCTGCTAATTAGCCATTTATTTTTCTTACATTGAAAGTTGAATTTGAATTGATTTTTTTTCCTTGGGTTTCAAATCTATATTCTCTCTTCACCCAAGGTAAATGAATTTGATGCCAATTGGAAATTTCTTGTGTTGTTTGACATGTTGGTTTTAATGATGTTATGTGATGTAATAGGGACATAAGTTCACCATGGATTGGTGATACCTATGGGGCCGCTTCGTTGTATGGGGGTATGCCCCAAGGAGTTATAGATAAATGGTGTGGTTTTCGAACCATAAGTTATTGTGTCACTTTGGTTAGAGGTTCCTAGACTCTATGTGCCTAGGGCTATATGGTGACCAACCTCTTAGGTGGAGAGAAAAGGAAATTTTGTTTCATTTTGTTTTGGTGGAGGTGGTACTCAATGCTTGATATTTGAGAGATATTATTATTTGGAGTTAGGTACCTATTGTGTTATGTTGTATTGTGGTGAACATATGTCTTTATGATTATTATGTTGTGATGTTGGAATTCATGTGATCATGCGTATGTTATGTTGTCTATCATGTGTCTAACCTCTGTGGGTGGAGAGAAAAGGAAAGGTTGGCTTTTATGTTGTTTTGGTGGAAGTGGTGGTTTGTGCTTAATACTTGGGAGATATTGTTTAGGAGTTGGATACCTATTGTGTAATGTCGTAATGCATTGCACATATGTCATTGTGATTGTTATGATGTGATGATGGTATTCATATGATCATATTTATGTCGTTTTCTATTACGTTATGGGAACATTGTGATATCATAAGGTTTGTAAAAGCTACGAAAGACAAAATTGCTTAACTAAGAGGATTTGATAAGGTGAGCTACATAACATGTAGGTATCATGTTGAAATAGAGCATAACCATGGTTAAATTATGTGAAAAGGAAAAAATGTAACTTTTGTGGTGGTTAAACACCGTTGGCGTTGACTTCATTTATATAAAAGATACATAAATTATGAACTTTTGTAATGTGAATTCAATTGAAATGCTTCAAATACTGTTTTATTTTGGAGGTAATAGATTTAAAACATGATAATGATTTATTTTTGGAATAGTTATGAAATTGGAGAAGTAATTGAGAATTGTCAATATTCACAAAACAGGAAGAATAGTTTAAGATTACACAAGTTTTATCTTGCAAGCGGTTACGTAACAATGTCATGGTTTGTTATCCTATTTCCGACAATGTTACTCTCCTAAACCTTTTTTTTCTTTTTACCTTTTTCACATCGAGGAAAATTATTTATAAGGGGAGGGAGATGTAGTGCCCCCTCCTAGATTGTAGTGGTTTTCCCTTAACTTTGGGCCTTGTCAATAACTTTAGAATGTCATTATTTTTTGTGTTTCTTGTTACCTTGTGTATTATGTGGTGGAAGGGTTCCAATTTCCTTGTGTTACCAAGAAGAGTATTCAATTATTAGATAATTATAATGATATTATATTAATAAGATATATTAAAATACCACAAAGTTGAAATGGAGTTCAAAAGAAATGAAATAATGTAAAATAATTTACATTTAAAATAATATATATATATATAAAGGATCAAAAAAAGACTTTAAAATATATAAAAAAATATAAAAAATTGAGGTAAATGCGTTGAGTGAATGCATGGTTGTTAGAAAATGCAATAAACGCATGGTGGTTTCATTGGGTGTGTAAGGGATGGAGACATGTGGGTAAGGGTAGGGTTTGTCAAGTGTGACAAAGCATGGGCACCCTCATAATGCATTTACACACCTTGACCAATTTTAACCAATAGGATTCCAATCAATCAGTTCACCATTGCCAACGCTCTCCCTTCCAAAATGGGAAATTGTAATGGAATTTTAGATGCCCACTAGACAATGTGGAGAAGTGACCTTTCTTGATGTTTTGTTGCAAGTTCCCCGACAGATTTTTTTGTGCAAAAAGGAGTTGCACATTTTTTAAATACTTTGTTGACCATGTTGGTATCTAATTTTTTTCTCCTTTTCAATCCAAATAGAAACACAGATTCAACAGGGGGTTTAGAGGTAGCTAGATCACAAATATATGGCATTTTGTAGCCAGGGAGAAATCTAACTATCCCTTTGTTACTTGGATTTGTAGAGAGATGGATAACACCTTCAAGAGGATTCGATCTATCCTCACTATTTTAAGATGTGCCTTTCAATCAAGGTAAGAGAACTTATTTTGTAACCTCTGTTATTGAAGAATAATGATAAATCCTTTTTTATACATAAACTCTATAGAGAAGACCTTGAGAAAATATGATCAACACACCAGATCTGACTCTCATGAGTTGTCACTTCCAGATCATGGAGATATTTCACAACAAGGTAAAGGTTACTAAAGACATTTGAGACCCTGCTTGCTTTTGCATGTTTAGGTGATGAGGATTGTGCATTGGCATACACACATGACAAAAACAGGGGTAGGATGGGTAAGATTAGTTGTTTTTGAATGAATTTTTGGTGGGAGGTGGGGTAGGGTGAAACTAGATTCACCAGATCCTTGAAGAACCTTACAAAATGGAAAGTCAGACCAACAGAATGCCACAAAATAGCTAAAATGTTTCTTCAACTAGAATATGTGCTTCAATGGAGGCCCAGATTAGCACTCTTTCACATAATCTCTGAGATTCTATCACGATGGCTTGAGTTAGAAAACCCAACAAAGCATCAAGGTCTAAGCCAAATCATGCCTAAGGTACACCCAAAGGCTTACAGACAATCTCTGTCAACATATGAGAGAAAATTGATTTTAAATCGTATTTTCCAACGCAAATGAAAGATCTTATGAGAAATGGAATTGCAAATGCCACTAAACTGTCATAAGGATTGAGACCTGTGTGATTGAATCAAATTTCAACACAAGATTGCAACAGAACAAGAAAAAATATTTACATACATTCAAAAGTAAAATCAACACATTTTTCTCAAGACAACACAAAAATAACTTGAATTCAATTAAATCTATCAGCAGGGGAAAGTTTCTAGAACAGTCTCAGAGCTTGTCAATGGTTGTACACTTGCAACCACCTTGACATGATCAAATTTTAATACAAAAGAGATATACAAGCTTCTTGAATGGTTTCTCAAAAGGGATGGGCTCTATCAAGCTTTCAATTAGAAAAATTAGTCCAGACCCCTCACACTCCAACAAATCCCAACCATTTGCACGAAAAATTCATGCCATTTATAGCATTTACAATAGAGCCTCCTCTCCTCAAAAGACAAAAATGTTTAATGCACCAGTGCTCGCCATGATTCTGTCGTGATTCGCATAATTAGATCTGTAAAAGTCTCCAGGTGCTCGAGGGGGTAGATTTCATCGAATGCCTCTTGCATTCAACTCCTTGCTCTACTAGATCACTCTTCAATTTTCCAACCACTTCTGTCCCTAATTTGTCAAATTTGGCCCCTTGCATGCTCGGGAGAGGAAAAATAGAAAATCCGATCAGGCACGAAAGTCAAACCATTTTAATGGTGAAAGACATCCTCCAGATCTTCCCACCAAACTTTAGATATCAACATTAACTTCCTTCTTTGCTTGGCATGTAGAAAAGACCAAGAAATCATGGAGACTCGCACTACCAGACATGTTTTAGAGAAAAAGGGGGGAAAATCAGATTTAGACTCACAACAACCGTTGATCTTTACTTTGAATTTGAGTCCATCCACGTGGCAGATTCAGGCTTTAGAAGAGACCCGGGGGCTTCCCTTGAATTTTTACAAATTTTTGGAAAAATGGAAAAAAATTCCATTTTTCTCCACACCTCCGCCCTCGGGAAATGATCCTGACACGTGTCCAAATATGATTGGAGTGGAACCGCGCTCAAATTCTACCATTTTACTCTCTTTTTGCAAAAAAAGAAAATTTTCCAAATTTTCCCCGCAGCTCTGCTCTTGGGAAACAAGCTTGACACGTGTCCAAATGTGATTGGAGCGGTGTCGCACTTCCTTTTTTATTTTTGACTCTTCTCTCCTAAAAGGAAATTTCTCCAAATTTCCGCCGAGAGCCCGCACCTCCGTCGTTGACCAGGGAAAAACATTGACCTTTTCCCTCATTGGGCTTACGAGCCATTTTGAAATTTTAATCCTTAAGGAGGCAAAAAATCCAAGCTACCTCCAATGGTCTGCCTCCCCACATTTTTTACTTTTCAAATGGCCACGTGTCACCAGGTCACACCTTGAGGCGGTCCCAAAAATTTAATACCTTGAATGAGACCGGGCTCGCCACGTGTCCTGCTTCAGCAAGGTTTGACTGAATACTTGAAGCTCAACTGAAGGTACCACGTGTCATGCTCCGAGGCAGTCTCCTTTTGGCCATTGAAAACTCTAAGTAAAATGCAAAGCAAGCGGAGACCTCCACGTGTTAGCCTGGCACTTCTTTAAAATGAAACTCAAGGGCTGGTCCCCAAACATGTGCGGTTCTTCCACGTGTCTGCATGATGCAGCTTCAAGATGGTGCCCAAAGCGGAGACCCTGAATGAGCGTGAGCTCGCCACATTTCCTATTCTACCAAACTACTCCAACTGCATGAAATTTTGTCTAAGTCTAGGCCAAGCAACGGAAACCTCCACGTGTCCTCTCGGCACTACTCCAAGGCAAAACCAAAAGTAGATCTTCAAATGAGCATCATGCCTCCATGTGGACACATTTTGAGTTGAGGATTTTCATGAATTTTTCTAAGTACCGAGCTGAGCTGTGTCCAACCAAAAGGTGCCACGTCTCCCTATAGATACAAGGATGTAAATTTGACCAGGAGAAACGCCTGTCTAACCGTAAAATACAGAAAAACAACCATTTGAGCCTGGGAATGAAATTTTCTTCAAGGATAGAAAGCTTAGAAATGTTACAAGGCTCAAATACATTCTTCAAGGACACATCCATTCATTTTCTTCAAGTACTTAGGGTAGAAATGACAGGGAAAACAAATCCTGACTGTGGAGAACAGAAAACATGGGGGAACCCAGGTTTTTGAAGGAACAGAGCACGGGAGACTCATAGACTCTTAAGTTATTTACAACCCAAGAACCAATTAAAAATGGCCACAAAGATGTACCAAGCACAACATGGGGAAGGAGAAAATGACAGAGGCCGTAAATCAATAAGTTTTCAGAGGTAAATTGGGGCGAGACTACTTTGAGCACCAACATCAACTCTGACTCAAGGATGGGCACTCCTTGCGAGTTCCATAAAAAAAAAAGTAGACCAAGTGCCAAAAATATCCAGTGGGAAATGGATTCATCTTGTAGAGTAGAGAAACCAACAAAAATAGGTCACTAAGGACCAAAACGAGAAAAACACAAAAACACAAGAAACAAATGACAGAATATACACTGTACACAAGATTTATGCCTTGATTCAAGGGGATTAATCTAGGAAATGCTTCAAATGCCTGTCATTAACAAGAAACTCGAGAAGTTCACCATCTAAGTCCTTGAGGAAGAAGGTATGCTCCCCAATTCTGATATCAATAGAGTAATGGCCCATCCATAATGAGTCAAACTTGCCATGCTTGCCCTTATCCTCATGTTTGTTATCCCATAGCAACACAAGATCTCCAACATTGAAGGATTTGGGAGTGACCTTCTTTTCAAATAACTTATTTAGTTTCTCTTTGAACTTTATATGCCTCTGGTGGGATGCCCTCCTCTCTTCATCAAGCTTAGCAATTTGGTTAATACGAACATCATAAGGACCTACCTCTTGATCTTCTAGCTGCTGGATGAACTGATAAGAAGATAATTGCATATGAAGGTGTAGCAAGGCCTGAGTCCCATACACCAACTCAAATGGACTCTTTCCAATGACCCTCTTAACAGTGATCCTATCTGCCCAAACAACAAACTTCAACTGTTCACCCCACTTTCTCTTGTTCTACTCCAATGTTCTTATGATGATCTTCAACAAATTTTTATTACTGGACTCATCTTGTCCATTTCCTTAGGGATTGTAATTGGAGGCATATGTCAAGTTGATTCCATACTCCCTACACATTACCACTAAAGGTTTAGCTCTAAATCTCATGGCATTATCAGCTACAATCTTGACTAGTATCCCAAACCTTCAGATGATGTTGTTCAACACAAAGTCCATGACAACTTGGTGTGTTTCCTTCTTGGTGGGGATTTCCTCCACCCATTTAGTAAAATAATCAGTTGCTACAAGAATCCATTTGTGGCCAGCACTTGAAGGGTCTGAAATCTCACCAATAAAATCCATTCCCCATTGCTTGAATGGAGCTTCAATTGATACAAGCTGCAAAGGAAGGGAGCCTGAAGCTTTCAACCTTCCAGAGAAATGCTGACAACTCTCACATCTTCTAACTAACAAGGTTGTATCCTTGAACAAATTTTTCCACCAATAACTAGCCCTCAGGATCTTATGTGTTGTGACTCTTACAGCAAAGTGCCCCCCACAAACTCCTCCATGGAGGTCAGAAATTATCTTGGGGGCTTCTTCTTTAGTAATGCACCTTAAGAGGACTCCCTCTGGGTTCTTCCAAGCTAACCCATAATCAGTGATGACATATTTCTAGGAAGCCAACTTAAGGGCTCTCTTTTGGTTCTTACTTAAGTGCTCAGGGCAGCTCAAATGTCTGAGATAAAAGATTATTTTTGTATACCACTCAAAATTCATTAATGTTTGAAATACACCTACCCTTTCTTCTTCTACCTCATTTACCTCAATAATTTGCAAGTTTCTCTCAGCCATAAGCTTAGCCAAGCCCAAACCTCTTACCAACTTCGTGGTTTGGATGTCCATATCATATTCTTGCAATTTGTTCACCCATCTACATATTTTTCTTGAGAATTCCATCTCTGATAAGATGTCCTTTACCATGGTATGGGGAACATAAGCAACAACCTTTGAACTTAGAATATAGGGTCTGAAAACCTTTGTTGCTTTTACCAAGGAAAATGCTTTCTTTTCCATGATAGTGTAATTTAGTTCTGCCCCTTGCAATGCCTTACTGAAAAAGGCAATTGGCCTCTCATCCCCTTTATTATCTTTCTACAACAGGAAAGAAGCAATAATATTTTCTGAAGCAAAAGAAAACAGCTAGAAAGGTTTCTTATAATATGGGGCTTCCAAAACAAGGGCATGCTTCAATGCCTCTTTAATTCCATTGAAAGCTTGGATAGCATCCTCCTCCCACTTGATGACCTGGTCCCTCTTTAGCATGGAAGTGATTGGGATGGTCAACTCAACAAATTTTGATATAAATCTTCTAATGAAGTTTATCTACCCAAAAAAGGATTGGATTCCTTTCTTGGTTCTTGGAATTGGGACTTTGCTAATGGCCTCTACTCTTTCTGGATCAATCATCACTCCTTCTTGTGACACTATGTGACCAAGCAACTTTTCCTTCTGCACTCCAAAATGGCATTTCTTTGGATTAAGTGAGATGCCATATTCTCTACATCTCATCAGCATCTTCTCCAAGTGCAGCAAGTGGTCACTTCTCTTCCTAGAAAACATTGTTACATCATCCTGGTACACAACAATAAACTCATTGATGTAACCAACAAAGGCAACATCCATTGCTCTTTGAAAGGTAGCTCCATCATTCATCAGACCAAAGGGCATCTTGACATAAACATAGGTCCCCCAAGGAGTATTGAAGGTTGTCTTGATCCTTTCTGATTCCTTCACCACAACTTGGTTGTAACCAGAGAAACCATCCAAGGTAGAGAGTAACTCAGAAGCAGTCACTGAATGCAGCATGTGCTCCATGTTTGGTAAAGGATAGTTGTCTTTCATTAAAGCTTTGTTTAGATTCCTGAAGTCCACACACAACCTGATGTCACCATTTTTCTTTCTAATTGGTACTAGGTTTTCCACCAAAGAGGAATATCTCATGGGCTGGATAATCCCTCCATCTCTTAGTTTCTTCAGTTCCTCTTGCATTTTAAGAGATAGAAGTGGATTGATTGGCCTCTGCTTTTACCTGAATGGTCTTGCATTGGGCTCCAAGGGAATATCATGTTGAAACAAGTCTTCTATGTATGCTTTGAGCTCAGAATAGGTCCAAGCTAGGAAATCTTGGTATTTTTTCAACAGCTGGATGTATGACTACTTCTCCTCCTTGCTGAGATTACTACCTAACCAAATTTTCCTTGGCTTCTCCCCTGTACCAAGATCATGCTCCTCAATATCCCTTGAGGCTGCCATACATCTATTAACAATGCGATCAACATTATCAAAATTGGATTCAAGAGCCACTAGCCCTCTAGGAATAGTGTTGGTCTTCAGCTGGATGATACCCCTGCCAAACAAGGTCTCCTTTCCCTCTATTGTACACACCATTGGCTCCAAATCAATTCATTGATTAGCAAACTCTCCGTTTTTTTGCAAAAATCTTCTGATCTGAGTATCATCATCAAAAACCTTCCAATGTTTAATATTATCAGGGATAGAGGGCCTTGTCAATACCTCAACCTCATACTCACAATATGGGGGCACTATACAACTATCAAAGCAAGACCCCAATACTACAAGCTTGTTCTTCCAAGTCATTGAATCTCCTATCATGATGCAAAATGTTGAAGGATTCAAACATCTCAATAAGATCTCAAACTTCATGTTTATACTATTTCATTCACTGATTTTTTGTAGCATATAGTCTTCTGACTTGCTTGTCAACTAACTCTGAATCTCCCATGACAATAATTTCCTTGAGACCATATTTCCAAGAAATTTTTAAACCCAACAACAATTCCTCATACTCATCAATGTTGTTGGTGCATTAAAAGTTGAGTTTGAAGGAAAAGACAAATTTTTCCTGACCTGGAGAAAGTAGAACAATACTAGCACCATTCCTAAATTTAGAGCAAGCTCCATCAAACAATAGATTCCATGGAGAGCTTGTTTGTTCAAGTCATTTACATTCCTCAATCTTGTGCTCCTTTCCATCAGCAAATCCCACAAAGTTGTCAGCATCAACATTTGTGTACAATACTTCATAGGATGCATTGTTGGGATCCTCAATAAGATGCAACATTTTCTTTTCTCCATACAACCTGACAAGGCTGCCCTCAATTGGAATGGTGGCATAAGACATATCCATTTGGACACTCCCACCAACACTTTCAGCCCATTTTCTTGACAGCAACATACCCCACTTGGCTGGGAAATCAACTATGACAACATCAAGCTTTAAATTTTTACCTGGGTAAGCTTCAAGCTGCACCACCAAACCCTTCACACATCCCACTACTGGCACTTCTCTGGAGTCCATGGTAGTGCACTTCCCATAAGATGTTGTTACTTTGATGTTTAGCTCATTCATGACCTCCAAAGGCATGACATTGCATGATGCCCCTGAGTCAAACATACAGTTATGGAGTAGTCTATCCTTGATAATCAGAGTGGTGAAGAATGGATCCACATTCATCTGAGAGTCCACCAAGAATGTTCGCAAATAAACATCAGGTGGTTCATCTAGCTCTTCTGATGCTGGTGGTGCTTCTGGTTCTTCAATTATTAGAGGAGTCTCCAAAATATTTACATTTCTGCCTAGGGCAGTCTTCTCTTCCTTTAACCCCAAGTATTCAAATGCTCTCTTTTTGTGCTCAGGAATCCTAAGCAACTCAACAATTGGGACAGAGACTTTGATTTGACTCAACACTTGGGAAATATCATATGGGACATTTTTTGGCAAGGTAGTATTGGAAGGAAAGCCAACACACTCATTAGATGGCATAGGATTCTTGACAATTTGGGCATGGGGAGGAGTATGATTCTTGTTTGGAACTGCAGGGCTTTTGACAGATGTATCTTTCTTGGGGGTCTCTTTAGGAATGTTTGAAAGTAAGGGAGCTTTAGGCTTTACTTGAGGTCCTGCTCCTTTGACAACCTTACTTCTTGTGTTATATTCCTTCTCTTGAGCCACAACAACATTCATCAACAACTGTCTATCTTCCTCAGATGGGATTCCTCCATCATACTTTTTTTATCATTAAAGCCCTTAAATATTCAAATTCATTATTGGGAAATTCAAAATCTTGTACATTATCTACTTCTAAAGTATGAGAGAGAGAAAGAATAGGTACCCTATGAATGCAGTCCCAAAAGGTGGAAGTAGTTCTGACACTTATCACCTTGGTTGAGGTTCCTCCTTGTTGTGAGCTGGTGGAGCATCCCATCATGCAGACATCATTATCATTATCATCAAGTTCTTCTTCTTCTTGTTGATCTTCTTCACAAGGAGCATGAGGCATGAAACATTTTTCACACCAATCAATGACATCTGTCTCCTCCACCACAGCAACTCTGGCAGCCAAAGGATCAGGCACCATTCTATTTTCTCTGCCTTGGGGCTGCCTATTTCCAAACCCAACAGGTCCTTTGCCTCTGTCATCAGTTCTTTGATGATTTGTGAATCTATCTTGGCCTTGTTTCTTGTGTTGTCCTTGTGAACTCTGCCCAACTCCTTTCTCAGCTCGGGCTAGCTTGTATGAAATTTCTTTGACAGCCCCTGCCAAAGTCTTCACAACTTCCTCCAAATCAGCAACTTTTCTTGTTTGAGGTTTCTCTGGGTTAACCAGCTTTACACCTTCCCTTTTTGGAGGCTTTCCAATTGCCTTGATATTGTTCTCTATTTGTAGATCCATGGTGAAGATCTGCCTCAGGTTTGTGGGGTTCTTGTCTCTTAAGTACTATGAAGCCTTTTTATCAAATGCATCAGTATATTTGATCAAATATGACTCATCACAAGGCCTTATCCTAACAGGTAATCTCCTTAAGGTCTTATTAAACCTTGTGTTAAAATCATGTACTGACTCATTAGGGTTCTTCTTGATGTTTTCAAATTGTTTCAAAAGAAACCTAGGGTCAGTTCTATCACCATACTGCAATTTGAATTCATTGCTCATCTTAGTCCAAGAATCAATAGAGTTATCTGGAAATGCTTTATACCAGTCCCTGACATCTTCTTCTAAAGTGTGGACAAACAATTTGATGTATACATCCTCACACTCAATTTCAAATTCTTCCATCATATTGAGAAAGATCTTTAGATGTTTATCACTAGTTATAACATTGTTTCCTTGGAACTTTGGCATTATGTTCCTTACATCTTGAGGCACTGCATTTGGATACCCAGCCATTCCCACAAAATTAATAGGTCCAAAAGTGTTTACAACAAAAGGGAGTTTGGGTGGAGGGTAGGCCATGTTTCTTTGAGGAGGTGACCCTAGAGGGGTGAGAAATTGATGAGGAGTTGAAGGTCCTTGGAACATAGGAGTATAATTTTCAAAATGGAAATCTCCCAAAGGCCTTATCTCTTGGAAATCTCTATCAACCTCAGAAAAGACAGGTGCAGAGTGTGAAGCAAACCTTTCAAAATCAAATGAAGGCCCCTCTCCAACTGGAGAGTTCAATTCCATAAAGAGGCTACCTGATTTAGAGTCACTTGAATGGTAGTCTTCAATGATAGGCCAATCACTTTCATCAATGGAGATCCCTCTTCTTATCTGTTGATCCCCAACAGCTCTCCAAGTTTTTCTTTCTTCTGATTTTCCTCTTCCTAGCTCTAAAAACAATGTCCTAGCAGGATCCCTAGCAAAGAAAGATCTTCTTCCTTCCAGCTTTGCAAATATTAGTAACAAATTTGATTTTGACAGAGTTTTAAGACACTGGTACTTATTAAAATCAAATCAATCAGGGAGTCACCACTAAGGATTTCCACCTTAGTTGTGTAAATGCACTAAAATATGTCAAATGTCTGTCAATGCACTTATAAACTAGAAATGGAAAGATTCCGACCTTTCTTTACCCAAATTTATCAAATAAAAGTTTGTGCACTAGGTGTGAAGACTTAAAGAATTGCACACAGCTCTTGGAGCATACAAGGGGTGTTTTACCAAGGTTTGAAAATGAAATGCAATCATGATGTCCCCAGCAACAGCACCACTAGTGTTGGTATCCAAATTTGTTCTCCTTTTCAAGCCAAGCAGTAACACAGATTCAACAGGGGGCTTAGAGGTAGCTAGATCACAAATATATGTCATTTTGTAGCCGAGGAGAAATCTAACTATCCCTTTGTTACTTGGATTTGTGGAGAGATGGATAGCACCTTCAAGAGGATCGATCTATCCTCACTATTTGAGGTTGTTCCTTTCAACCAACGTAAGAGAACCTATTTTGTAACCTCTTGTTATTGAAAGAACAATGATAAATCCTTTCTTTTGCATAAACTCTATAGAGAAGACCTTGAGAAAATATGATCAACACACCAGATCTGACTCTCACGAGTTGTCACTTCTAGATCATGGAGATATTTCACAACAAGGCAAAGGTTACTAAAGACATTTGAGACCCTACTTGCTTCTGCATGTTTAGGTGATGAGGATTGTGCATTGGCATACACACATGAAAAACAAAGGTAGGATGGGTAAGATTAGTTGTTTTTGAATGAATTTTTGGTGGGAGGTGGGGCAGGGTGAAACTAGATTCACCAGATCCTTGAAGAACCTTACAAAATGGAAAGTCAGACCAACAGAATGCCAAAAAATAGCTAAAATTTTTCTTCAACTAGAATATGTGCTTCAATGGAGGCCCATATTAGCACTCTTTCACACAATCTCTGAGATTCTATCATGATGGCTCGAGTTAGAAAACCCAAAAAATCATCAAGGTCTAGGACAAATCATGCCTAAGGTACACCCAAAGGCTTACAGACAATCTCTGTCAACAGATGAGAGAAAATTGATTTTAAATATTTTATTCCAACCCAAAAGAAAGATCTTCTGATAAATGGAATTGCAGATACCACTAAACTGTCATAAGGATTGAGGCCTATGTGATTGAATCATATTTCAACACAAGATTGCAACAAAAACAAGAAAAACTATTTGCATACATTCAAAAGCTCAAGACAACACAGAAATAACTCGAATTTGATTAAATTTATCAGTAGGGGAAAGTTTCTAGAACAGTCTCAGAGCTTGTCAATGGTTGTACACTTGTAACCACCTTGACATGATCAAATTTTAATACAAAAGAGATATACAAGCTTCTTGAATGGTTTCTCAAAAGGGATGGGCTCTATCAAGCTTTCGATTAGAAAAATCATTCCAGACCCCTCACACTCCAACAATTTGCATGAAAAAATCGTGCCATTTATACAAAAATATTTAATACAAAAATGTTCCTCAAAAGAAAAAAAAAATGTTTAATACACCAGTGCTCGCCATGATTCTTTCGTGATTCGCATAATCAGATCTGCAAAAGTCTCTAGGTGCTCGAGGGGGTAGATTTCATCAAATGCCTCCTGCATTCAATTCCTTTCTCTGGTAGATCACTCTTCCTTCAATTTTCCAACCACTTCCACCCCTAATCTATCAAATTTGGCCCCTTGCGTGCTCAGGAGAGGAAAAACGGAAAATCCGATCAGGTGCGAAAGTCAGATGATTTTAGTGGTGAAAGACATCCTCCAGTTCTTCCCACCAAACTTCAGATATCAACATTAACTTCCTTCTCTGCTTGGTGTGTAAAAAAGACCAAGAAATCATAGAGACTCACACTTCCATATGTGTTTTAGAGAAAAAGGAGGGAAAATAAGATTTAGACTCACAACAGCCGTTGATCTTTACTTTGAATTTGAGCCGTCCCACGTGGCAGATTCAGGCTTTAAACCAGACCTGGGAGCTTCCCTTGACTTTTTACAACTTTTTGGAAAAATGGAAAAAAATTCCATTTTTCTCCGCACCTCTGCCCTTTGGAAACGACCCTGACACGTGTCCAAATATGATTAGAGTGGAACCACACTCAAATTCTTCCATTTTACTTTTTTTTTGGAAAAAAGAAAATTTTCCAAATTTTCCCCACAGCTCCGCCCCTAGGAAATGAGCCTGACACGTGTCCAAATGTGATTGGAGTGGTGCCGCACTTCCTTTTTTACTTTTAACTCTTCTCTGTTAAAAGGAAATTTTTCCAAATTTCCCCCAAGAGCCTACATCTCCACCATTGACCGGGGAAAAATATTGACCTTTTCCCTCACCAAGCTTGTGGGACATTTTGAAATTTTAATCCTTAAGGAGGTAAAAAATCCAAGTTACCTCCGATGGTCTGCCTCCCCACCTTTTTGACTTTTCAAACTGCCACGTGTCACCATGGCGCACCTTGAGGCAGTCCCAAAAATTTGATACCTTGAACGAGTGTGGGCTCAGCACGTGTCCTGCTCTGGCAAGGTTTGACTGAATACTTGAATTTTAGCATAAGGTGCCATGTGTCATGCTCCGAGGCAGTCTCGTTTTGGCCATTGAAAACTTTAAGTAAAATGCAAAGCAAGTAGAGACCTCCATGTGTCAGCATGGCGCTTCTTTAAAATGAAACTCAAGGGTTGGTCCCCGAACATGCGCGGTTCCTCCACGTGTCTCCATGGCGCAACTTCAAGATGGTGCCCAAAGCGGAGACCCTGAATGAGTGTGAGCTCACCACATGTCCTGTTCCACCAAACTACTCCAACTGCATGAAAATTTTTCTAAGTCCGGGCCAAGCAACGGAAGCCTCCATGTGTCCTCCTAGCACTACTCCAAGGCAAAACCAAAAAGTAGATCTTCAAATGAGCGCCATGTCTCCATGTGGACACATTTTGAGTTAAGTATTTTCATGAATTTTTCTAAGTACCCAGTTGATCCGTGTCCAACCAAAAGGTGCCACATCTCCCTGTAGATACAAGGATGCAAATTTGACTAGGAGAAACGCCCGTCAAACCGTAAAATACAGAAAAATAGCCATTTGAGCCTGGGAATGAATTTTTCTTCAAGGACTGAAAGCTTATAAATGTTACAAGGCTAAAATATAATCTTCAAGGACACATCTATTCATTTTCTTCAAGTACTTAGGCTATAAACGATAAGGAAAACAAATCTCGATCATGGAGAACATAAAACATGGGAGAACCTGAGTTTTTGAAGGAACCGAGCATAGGAGACTCAAAATATAGACTCTTAAGTGATTTACAACCCAAGAACCAATTAAAAATGGCCATAAAGAGTGACCAAGCACAACACAGGTAAGGAGAAAATGAAAGAGGCCGTAAATCAATAAGTTTTCATAGGAAAATTGGGGCGAGACTATTTTGAGCACCAACAGACCACTCTTCCCTATTTTGAGGTTGAGATTGATAGTGGACAAAATAAACATTGCATGATTTTGATTACAGGCCCACACAAAATGGAGGCATTGAAAATGCTATAGAGGCTTTCAACCATATGCAATTGACAAGTGTAAAGACACCACGGCCATTTCCAGTATCCACCCAACCTCTGTTAAAGTGGGATATTTTGAATAGGGTATGGAGATCCATTAAAGAATAATAGTAAGAAAAATTTGGTCCAATGTTGGAGTTTCAAGTGCACTGTAGATATGTATGCAATTTTGGAAGCATGTGCAAGGCACCTGAACAGTTTTACAGAATGCCTTCAAGAAATGTGGTTTCATATCTCTTTTCTATCCTTTGTAGCTGCAACATATTTGGCCTCTATATTAGACAAGGCCACAACCTTCTACAATCTAGAAATCTAGCTAGCTGTCATGCCATCTACTATGGATACATATCCAGTGGTGCTCCTCCTACCTTTAAAATCTTCATCCATATCTGAATCAACATATCCACATAAATAATTATCTAACCCTCCATAACATCACTACATGCTAGATGTCCCTCTCAAATACCTGAAAAATCCATTGGATTGCTTTCCAATTCTCTTTACCTGGATTTTCCATAAATCTTCTCACAACTCCCACTGCCTGTGCAATGTCTAAACTGGTACAAACCATAACACACATAAGACTTCCAACTACTGAATCATATGGAACTCGTGCCATGTACTCGACCTCCTCATGTGATGTAGGAAACTGATCTTTGCTTAATTTAAAGTGTCCAGCCATAGGTGTACTTACAGGTTTTTAATTTTGCATATTAAAACTTTCAAACTCCTTATTAATATATGTTCCTGAGACATACAAATTATTTTTCTTCCTATCTCTAAGAATTTGTATGCCAAGGATTTTCTTTACAACTCCTAAATCCTTCATTGCAAATGTATGAGCTAACGTTTCTTTAATCTCAACAATGTCCTGCATACTTGATGCAACCTAGAATTTACTAATAAAATCCCAAGCGCGTTGGCACATCACTCAACCTAAAATGAGCACTCACCTGAAGCACAAAAAGGTACCAAGCCCCTCTTTATGGTTGTTTTTACAGGATGTTAGCACGATGAAGACTTAAATCATTCAGATCCATAACTAATATATCATTCTACAGTGCATGTTCAAATCTAGATCTAGAGAATAAAATACTTAAATGATAACCATGATGAAATCAAACATGCAAGAACCATTTATACTCAGGATTTGATACTCTAATTCAGCCAATATAATCCATTGCATTAAACATGATAGATACACATAAGCTTATTACAATATATAATACCATAGTTTATGTGCGCATCAGATTTGGCAGCATAACCTCACAATAACTCAGTTCTCACATATCACTTCTCTACTATGCAGTTCATTACATATTTATAAGTGTGGGGACTTTCCATTCACCGTTTATCTAATCCCAAAATAGGTCACATGTTGAAAATAGCCATGCACATTTACAATAATAGGCTTACATACAAGAATGTTAACAATAGACCTCTCACAGTCCAACTATCAATTGTAATTCTATATTTATCCCATATCCATGCAAAGCGCTCCTTAGCTGCTCTTCCAAAAATAGCCCGTGCATGTCACACAAGTCTTCATCCCATTTGTGTGCTCTGCAAGCCATCTTCCAAAAATAGATCCTACTCGTGAAAATAGCTAAGTCCCAAATCTATCTTTGTCATCAGAGCGTGATTCCTACCCGGTCCTCCCACGCTTTTTAATGTGCTCTACCCTTTCACATGAATATTCTATACAACTTATGCTAAGGGTTATACATGGTCTACTCAATATTATCCCACACTAACTACATTTCTGCCCCGGAAATGGATACTCCTCAAACAATAAAGAATAAAGTAATGTAAATAATATTAAATAATTTTATACAAAGAATAGTTCATTACTCTGCATCATCCTCTACTTTGACTAGAAGGATGATCTCTAGATATTCTTATTTTATTTCTTCCTTAAGTTCTGTCATTCACTTAGTGCGACATGTGCCTTTTCTGGGATATTCACTATAATAGACTCTAGCTCATCCTACACAGTGTCTCCCTTGTCATTTTGTAATACTAACATAATGTTAACCATTGCAGGCATTCTTCCTTCCAACAGATCCATCTTCTAAGATATAGCCTTTCCTAGTTCTTCCAATCTTTTCTTATGGGGTTCATGTGCTGTTGTAAGGGCCTTGCGCTTTTACTTCACTACTTACAATCTCTCTTCACGCCCCAATGTTTCATCCATCATAGCTTTTAGGAATTCATTGTCCTCTACCATTGTTCTTATTTTGATGACTGCTTCCGAAGTGGTGCAGATGTTCAATGCTTGATCCTTTTTCTTCAACTCCTCCTGAAGGGTTTGAAACAGTGCCTCATACAATGAAACTTTTCTAATCTCTGCATCCTTTGACCTCTCTACCTCCTATTCAGGGTCTTTTGGCACTAGCACTTTAACTGGTCCCTCTTCAAGCACCATATCGACCAAAGTGCACACATAGTGCATAACTGAAGGGAAATTTTTGGGTACCTTGGGCTCTAAGTGTAGTCTTGCTTGGAGGATGTGATCCCTAATCTCCTCTTCCATGCCAATAAGAACCCCATTCTTTTTCTACTCTAAGTCCTTCTCTTGTTTCAAGCATGTTATCTCTTCATCCTTGGCCTTGATCTCTTCCCTTAGTGCCCTAATAGTCGCATCTTTATCCACATTCCTCCTTGCCACCTTTGTAGATACCTTCACCAAGGCATTACTTTCCTGTTCATTTGACATAATAGTAGGATTTACCATTATGTTTCTAGCCTACAGTTCCTTCTTCAATCTTCTCGATACACAGGAATCTTCATAGACATCGAAGTCTAGTTCATCCATATGTGTCTTCATTGACCAAGATAGTCATTTCCTTTCACACATTATGGTCATGTCCTCATCCATCAGCTCCCATCCATACAATTCCTTAAGTCCCACTGTGCTTTGCAAATAAGGGTGGACAATTTTATTGGTGTCCTTAGCGTAGCCCATGACTGGTGCAATATACTCCCCACGTGTCCTCTTCGATCCTGGTCCCTTAGTAACTTGAGTGTCAAGATTTGGAGCTTGTTCTTCTATTCCCTTAGCAGTCTCTTGTGTTTTCTCATCTGCCTCCTTTTCTTCTTCTTCTTCATCCTTCATTTCTTTGTCCTTTAACTCTTCCACATCATTTGGAGGTGTAGGAGATTCGGGCATGCTTTCCTCAAACTCTTCCTCCTCCTCATCTAGCTTCAACTTTCTCTTTCTCTTCTCAAATATCTCCTTCTATGGAGAGATACGAGGTGATCTGTGCATTAATTTTGGAGTAGCACCTTGGATTTTGGTTCTTCTAAATACAATTTTTAAATGACAATCTCCTTGTACTACATCTAGGTCCTCATCATCTCCTTCTTGCACCTGAGGTGGTGTAGTCACGTGCTTAGTTCCTACCTTGTCTGTAGGCTTCCTTCTTCCTCTATGCTCCAGGCCACCACTATCTTCTCATTCCTCTTCCTCTTCATCCACCACTATGGTCTCTGCAGGCTGTGGGGTTGGTAAATTCTCTACTGTATGCTTTCCCTTAGGTGGCCTTGGAAGCGTGAATTCATTTTCCACATATTTTATGTTCTCCATCTTGAGCTTAAGTTGAATATATACAAGTGTTGCTCCAACATCTCCAACGGCCAAGCTTACTAGCTTCATGGTTATTATATCTGAGATCAACCTCTCAATGTAAGTAGTCCATCCTAGATATACATATGTTTTTCTCAAAGTGTGGTATTCACAATCTACCTTATCTGTGATGAAGCTTAGGTCGCGCACATCTGTGAACTGGTTAACCGATGCTTGGAAGTAGCGTGTTGTGAAGGCATATGGTAGTTTTCACCAAGGGCTCCTAGCTCTATCCTTCATTACAAATCATGTAATTCAAAAATGTTGGTAGACTACAAACTGTACTACCTTACCCACCACCAAAGGCAACTCCTTATGTAAGTGCCACTCTTGTTCAAACACCGCATGGAGCCTATCATACCACATCTCCTTCCTCTATTTAAATGGCCCACTCATGGTCCCTTCACATAAGTACTTACCAAATCTTTTCACTAGAGATTTATGTTCCGTGGGGTACTCCCAAATCTTCTCCTTTGGCCCATCAGGCAATCCAATCTCCATAAACACCAAAGACAATAAAAAATCACCAAAAATAATTCTTTCACATGTACACACTTCTTCAATGATTGTCTTTGCTATGTGATCTACAATATTGTAGATCGCTCCTTAAGAAATCTTCCTTGCAACATGTAGCCACATTGTATTCACCTGCAACCACCTTTTTTGGTCATTCAACTTTGTTACACGATGGGCATCTTCCTATACTATTGGGTACATCTTCAATTTTCTGATGTCTATGTTGTGCAAACCGTTGGTATATCCTAGCTCCTTCGTTGTCTCTAGGATTGTTGCTTTATCTGTTAAGTCACTCTCCAGATCTGGTCTTGAGTCCCTTAATCCTGTCACTAGTGAAATCATGGCAGCTATGATTCTAACCCTCTGTCTGGAAAAGTAGAAGAAGTCCTCATGGACTCTACTCATCAACCACCGATACAATGGTTCATACTTTCCAGAGTATGGTAGCTCATACAACTGGTAGACTCTAATCTACTTTAATAACTTCTCACCAGTGTCATCATACACTGACATGTCTTTTGTTGTGCGCTTGTTCATTTTTGTGCTCAATAACACATCTAGCTCCTTATTATTATCTGATGTACGATGGTTGTAATTGCTGATTTTACATTTAGGAATGTGGGAAACCCATTCTTGTCCCACAATCACACCCTCCGGATATTACATTTATGATCAATTACTCTCGTGAGAAATTACTTCAACCTTCTTCTTTCCTTTTACTCCTATTACAGGTGCTTTCTTCAGCACCATTTGAAAAATCTCTCTTTTCTATCCTCTGTAACAAGCAAGTTAAAACCCTAGTTCGAATCTTCATTCCCTGGTGGAAATCACATGCCCTAGCTCTTTTGTAACGATTTTTCTTCACTCAAACCCTTCACCTATGGGGACACAAGCTTCTCATGCACACAAATCTTCTCTTCACGGCTGGTTTCACACTCTTCGCACCTCCACATGATTCGCTCGGCTCGTTTACACTTAGCTCTTTTCAATTTTTCACAATTTCAATGATAAGAATGAACTCGCATCCTGTCCTTATATAGATTTTTAAAAATTTAGTACATTTATTGTTCCTTCACCTACCAATAATCCTCTCATTAATCGACCATTTCCGTTCTTTCCGCGCGGTACATCTTCGCGTCCAAGCTATAACCTTCTAGTGTGCATTCCTACCTTCTAGCCGCGGACTTCTCTTCAGTGCGCCTCCATGCGCTTGAGTATCTCACCACTGCACCTTCCCTTGGTAGGTCCCATGGCCCCTGCTTACCTCATGTTATACTTGTTTCTTCATTTATTTCCACCTATGGTCCTCGTTTTTAGAAGTAATCTCCTTTTTTTAACAATTCTCCAACTTGGATAGCACCCATAACAGTTTGTTTCATGTGCACTTATTTTCAACAATCCTATACCTAGATATCAATAACCACCCCACACTAAGGGTATGTGCAGTCCTCTGCACATAAAAATTCTTCAAATACTAATTATCTTTTGGTGCACAAACACGCTTATTACACAAAAACACTAACTAAATTAACAAATCATAGCGATGAAGAAAGAAATGCATTAAGGAAATACATAATTGAAAACCTAATCTAAATGACAATATTGCCTTATTACAAACACCAAGAAGACTTATTTATAGTAGGGCTTCATCCTACTCTCGTTGAAGTTACTGGGTAACAGTGTTCCATCAAGCACCTCTAATTGGCAAGTGCATGTTTTAAGTATGTGAGTGATTACATATGGCCCCAACCAATGTACCTTAGTTTTCCTGGATGGCGAAAAAACTTAGAATCATAAAGGAACACCATCTGTCCAATTTTAATTTTTTTATCCCTGATGTGTTTGTCATGCCATGCTTTCTTCCTAGCCTTTTATTTTTTTGACTCCAACGTGTTTATTTTCGTCGATCATCCAACTTGATTAAATTTGCAATCCATTCTTCTAATGCTTGTTCATCAGCTAGACCTCTAGCGCATGTAATGCACAAATAAGGTAACATGAATTCTAGAGGAATAATTACTTCTGCACCAAAAACTAACTAAAATGGTGTGGCTTTGTTCGACCTTTTATATGTTGTTTAATATTCCCAAAGTATTGTGGATAATTTATCATCCCAATCCTTTCTTCTAACATCATAGATTTTTATCAATGTCTAGCTCAAAATTTTGTTGAAAGCCTCAGCAGTCCCATTGTCCTAAGGATGTTATGGTGTAGTCTTATGGTGTGTAATCATGAATTCATCCAATAAAATTATGATTGTATCATTCAGAAAGTGTGTGCCCCTATCATTGGTCAAACTTAAAGGACATCCATACCTTGTAATAATATTTTCCCATAGAAACCTGGTTGTTGTAGTTAATATACAATCCTTTTTGGGGGCTACTTCTTCCCACCTTGTAAGGTAATCCATGCAAGTAATGATGTAGCACGATCCAGTCTTGCATGCGACTGGTGAAATGGGACCCACAAAATCTATAGCCCATTTCTCAAACAGTTATGCACTAGTAATGGGTCTTAGAGTCATTTCATCTCATTGACCGGGTTTCCTAAGACACTGACAGTGATCACAAGCCTTACAATAATCCTTAAAATCTTTATACAGGGTCTCCCACCATAATCCAGTGAGTAGAATATTTCACGCAGTGGCGTCACCTGCATAGTGGCCACCTGCAATACCACCATGAGCTTCCTCCATTATATTTGTGTGCTCATGTTCTAGTACACAATGGTGCAGTACTTCATCTTGGCCTAATTTTTATAGGTCTCCGCTTATCAACATATATGGTATCATGCGTATAGCAAGTTTTTTCTTCTCCAAGGATTTCACTCCTTTTGGTGTCATACATGTTCGTAGAAAGACAACAATGTCCTCTAATTCCAATGGCATGCATTGTAGCCTATATAACTATGCATCGGGCATGGTATCTTCAATGGCCTGTGCTTCTTCTCCTAATTGTATTCTAGATAAATGGTCTGGTCCAAAATTACTTTTCTTTGGTTTGACCACAACTGTGAAATCAAATTATTGAAATAAGAGTACCCATCTACATATACGCCCCTGTAAAATGGGCTTATTTACCAAATAATTCAATGTCATATGATCTATATAAAAGAAAAGTGGTGTAGCTAGCAGGTACTGTCGTAATTTATGTAGCACATAGATCATTGACAAAGCTTCATGCTCTGTAGTTGTGGAATTCTACTCTACAGGAGTCATCTTACTACTAGCAAAACAAATAGGATAATCTATAATACCTTCTCCATGCTGATACAATACCACACCAATGGTTATGCCAGAGGCATCCACATGCAATGAAATGGTTGGTCCCATGAAGGAAAATGTAGAATAGGCACAGTAGTAATTTTCTCCTTTAATGTCTTGAATGCACACTACTGTGGTTCTTTCCAGTATAACATACCTTTTCCTTTCAATAACTCCTCCAAAGGTGCGGCAACCTTGGCATATCCCTTTATGAATTTCCTATAATACCCCGTGTGACCCAAGAATCCATGCACCTCACTTTGACTGGTAGGCTATTTTAGGCCGATAATGACTGTAACCTTAACTCGATCAACCAACAAACATTCCTTACAGATTATGTCTCCTAATAGTATTAAAAATGGTGTAGCAAATATACACTTCTTGATGTTCAAAGAGATACTCAATTGTCTACATCTTTCAAACATTAAGCATAGATTGTCACAATGATATTTAACTAATCCATACACCATCTAATCGTCCAAATAAACATGCAAGAAGTTGTGAATAAAGTCCTTGAATGCTTGAACAACTATGCGTGAAAATATAGTAGGCATGTTTTTCAGACCAAAAGGCATCACATTATAGGCGAAGCTACCCCATTAAGTAGTAAAATTAGTTTTTTCTCATCCTCCTGGGCGATCCTAACTTGATGATACCCAAAGAACCCATCTATAAATGAATAGATTTCATACCCTGCAATGCCTTCTAGTATTTCCTCAGTGAATGGTGTAGGAAATGGATCAGTCACACATGTAGCATTTAGCTCCCTGTAGTCCACGTAGATCCTAATCCAACCATCCTTCTTGATATTGATCACTATTGGACTAACCCATTCTGACTCATCAAGGGGCTTGATGATTCCAGACTTCAACATTTTGTCGATCTCTTCCTTGACCTTTTCGCACAAGTTGGGGTTCATCTTGTAGGGTCTCTTTCTAACTGGGTGTGCACCCTCTTTAAGCTTTATCTTCATCTCTTATAATGATTTATGCATGCCTTTAAGCTCATGGTACCCCCAAGGGAATAAATCTTGATAATCCTGTAGTAACTCTATGATTTTTGCCACTTCAAAGTATGACCAAGAGTCTCCAATTATGTCCTCCTTAGGCTCAATATTTGATCCAATATTCACTTTCTTTTTCTTCATAAGTTTGTGATAGGCACACGTGGTCTTATCTGCACTATCCAACACCTCATGCCTACCTGTTGAATGGTTTATATCCAAATTTTCTACTTCTTCATCATCCACTAAGGAGAGAATTTTTCCTTTTTCTTTCTCAAGGAAAGAACGTTCAAGTAGTGTGGAATCGGCCTCTGTTTCTTCAGCAAAACATGCTCCTGAATCTCCTTCATCCAATAACTCTGTAATGAGTTATTCCACCTTAGCACTATCCCCCATAGTTAAGCTTTTTATAACCTTTAATTATTTTTCTACCCGAGGTTTAGTAGAGAATATGTCAAACATGTGGGTCATTCCTGTAATTAAATCCTTCCAATTTTCATTCTCTCTATAGAGTTTTGCATACACATAACAAGCATGCGCACAACCTTGTAAAGTGGAATAAAAATTATACACCCAAAGCAAAGGTAGTAAAGCTTCCTGCCCCTCTGTCTAGAGTCTCTCACACTATTGAACATGGTGTTGAACAGGTTTATTACCATGATAAGTATGTATTTGAGTAGGTGCATTACTCCTAATTTCATTCCATTCTACAATATTATGCTTGTGGACTACCCACCAGTGCATTGTTGTACCACGTAGGATATATGCTAGCATATTCCTTCTCTCCAACTGGTCTAGCCATTGTTCTTCCATGGCACGTAGGAACACCATAGGGTCTCCTTCTCTGGTGTAACAAGATACTGAGTTATTACCTATTCTTTTGATATAACATAGTTTGTTGTCCCTAGGAAATATGCTCTTTACTACGCACCCTACCAACTCATAAGTGTTATGAGCCCAATTATCACAAGCAACACTTGTAATATCCCTAATAGACTGTGCATCCTCCCACATAAAGGATTCCTTCTTTACATGGATCAAGAACCTTTGGATCTCGAGATGGTGCGTACATAAATCCTATTTAGGTATTCTTCACTCAAGGTCTCAACATATGGTGCAGAGTTTCCATCTGTTAAAGGGATAATAAATCTTTCCTCATTGTTTTCAAAGATGGTATAACCCTTATTGAACCGAAGATCAACATTATTTGTATGACACCAAGGATGCCCCAATAGATTTGGGAAGCTATCTGACTCTGTCAGTGCTAAAACCTCAAAATCTCCAGTGAACTTGGCTCCTTGTATGGTAATGGATGCATCTTTAAAAAATCTGATGAGAGTGGTCTTGGTCTGATTAGCCATGAACAAAACATTAGAGGATGGCTGTAATGGTGGTCTCCCCATTTGTATCCATGCATCTAAAGTAATAAAATTGATTTTCGTGCCTATATCAATCAGTATATTACTCAATAGCCACCCATCCATAACAACATTTAAAGTGATTTCCTTGTAATAATATAAGCTATGAGGGGGAAGATTCGCATGAAGGATCTGATAACTAGTCTCATAATTTTCGTTTGGAGTGTTTCCTTTTAAACAATTCCCCAACAATGGAATGATATTCTCTTGGCGCAAAAATTTGCACACTTATCTCAAGTCATCCATATCATTTTGGACCGTCTCTGAGGATTTCTTTTACTCCATCGTCTGTGATTTCTCCATTAAATATTGTATTTCACCATGAAATTCCTGAGTACCTCCATGGTTTCTTGGTAAACCTCTTTCTGATGGGAAGGAACTGGGTACCGTGTATGTATAAACATCCTTCTTAGTGATTGATAGGATTCTACTGTAATGTCTTCTTTGGTGCGTCATTGATTCAGCATGGGTCATGATCTTTACCTGTAATGCCTTGGATGTTCTATTTCTACCTTCGGCATCCACTAATTTTCCACAACGTGCGTTGTATCCTAACCATCCCTCTGCACCTTTGTTTTTCTTATTTATGTTTTTTTCTAAGATGCTCATACAAGTTCGGAAACTCCTCATAACTATGATTCTTTCCACATAAATAACATGTAATATTATGAGGAAATTCATGCCTGTAATGGTCAGTGAGATCCACCTGTGTGAACATGTTTCACGATGGGAAATCACCTCTGTCTGCAACTACCATGGCCCTCATCCTCCAAACCCAGTATGGTATCCTCGACCTCTTCCATGACTACCTTCAAAAATCCCTCCATTCCAATCATAGCACACTTGATTGTGATCCTGATCCTAATGCTCATTCTTGCCATTAAAGTTATCTAAAACTCCCATCTATCATACAAGAATATATATAGTGTTCTGGATCTGACCAATCAACTGACATTATTTTTTGTCATGAGTCGTGGACCTGTAAATTTTGTAGTACCATGAAATGTTCTTCCTTATTGCGCATTGTAGTAATGGGTAGCGACTAGCATCATGGTTTAAATGGCATATCTCATAGTCCAACAGTAATGAGCACATTGATTTGGGGACAACTATCCTTTGTGTGACCTTCCACTTCACATTTTGTGCACCAAATCCCTATGCACATCTCATGTGCTGAATTTACTGATAGTTTCTCCAACTACTTTGCAATAGCTGTAATTTGTGCTTCTAAAAATGGGCTCACCCCAATGTCTATACTTCCAACTTCCTCGTGAGTAAGGATGCTTCAAGTGCTTTGCACAGATAAATGTATGTTTAATGTGATAGTTCCCTTCTAAAAGGTGTAGTCTTACCTCCAACAAACCATTGCGCATGTTGGCTTGCATGGATATCATAAGACAACTTAGATAACAACATTTTGAAATGGGCATCATACTCTCTAACACTCTTAGTAGTGCCTTGCTTAATATCCTTAAGTGCACTTATACTCTTCTACTCGAACTCAGGGATGTGAAAACTCTTTAAGGAAAGCATTTTTTAAGGCTGCATAGTCTACGAAGTCTTATCAGAGTCAAAAATTTCTGTACCATTTGTGTGCACACCCTTGTAATGTAGTAGTGAATCAACTTTCCCTCCATGCTTAGAAATCCATGATTCCGTTTACACACCACAGTGCCATAGTATTTTAGACATGTGTACATGTGTTCAGCACCATCTTCTATGCCTCATATACTCTAGAAAATGAAGAGACATCTCCATGTAAATATTCTGTGGTTTGTGTGGACCCTACCCACCTGATCAAGAACCTCCTATGTGTTCCTTCTACCTCCAGAACCACCAAATACACTAGAACTTGAGCTACCTATACCTCCTGATCTTAAACATATAGCTAGAGGTCAGACTAGAAGATGTACTTCCTCTATGTCCCAAAAATAGTACTAAACTACACCCCACAGTCTGCAAAGTATTTACTACTCCCAGAAGATATTTTAAAAGTCGTAAACAGCTAAATTCTATGTGGATGATACACCCAAAAAGATAATCCCAAATAATAATGAAGCCATTTGCACTGTCATCATGTTGTGCTTTTTATATGACTCGCTCCTTCTCTCCCACTTCCTAAATTATCTTGTTGACTGTTTGTTGTACTAGATACTAGAAAACCAAGTGCAAGGGAAAGGTTGCCAAGTGGATTCATATGTGTTCCTGTGGCCCAGGTCATCTCTACTGGCACGCTCCTACGTGAGGCCGAGGAGGGTTACCTATCATGATTTCCCAAATGGGGGAGTTCCTGATGCTAGGGTTCCATGTCTTCTGCATAAACTTAAAATCCTTCCCAGAACTATCTCTCTCCATAATGCCATTCTACTCTGTAACATCTCGATTTCTTCTCTATCTCCCTCTCGTGTGCCTCATTATACTGAAGCCATCTTTCCTCTCTCTGCCTCTCTACCACTAGTTCTGTCCATCTTTCACCAAACTTTTTCTTTCCCCCCACACATGGTGGGGTTTAGTTTAGCCATCAGTTTTCTCTCCAAGTTCAGGATTACCATCAAAATTTTGATTGCCAATGGAATGCCTTATAGGTAAGTTCCCCTGGGATATCGTAAAAACTAGAATTTAGATACCTTTGGGCATGAATAAGTGGAAATTGAGTACTCCAAGATATAGCTATTCAGAACACCACAGAACCACCTATCCATTGTGTGAGTCCAAATCAAATCAGCATCATAAAGGGCTTGAAATTTTTCCTACATCTAGACAAGTGTGCAATACCTCCAATTCCATTTTTAGAAACATAAGCAACCAGACCACTCGTACAATATACTATCAGAAATATAACAAATAAGATCTCATACAAATAGTCATAAAAAATGTTACTCCTCCCACGTGTGCTTGCATTAAACTCAAATCCAGTGCTGAACCTTCTATGTGTATTCTTCTAATAGTTCATGTATCCACTCCTCAACACTTTCTAGGGTCAACCAGTATGTCTTCATCACGAACCATCCTGAAAACAACTAAAAAAGAGGTCCTGACAACGGAACCAATGATGCATCCTAGAATTTACCAATAAAATATTATGCACACTAGCACATCACTCAGCCTACACTGAGCGCTCACCTGAAGCGTGCAAAGGTACTAGGCCCTTGTTTAGGGTTGTTGTTGCAATATTTTAACATGATGAAGAATAAAAACATTTATATCCATGACTAATATATCATTCTACAGTGCATGTTCAGATCTAGATCTAGAGAATAACAGACTTAATTGATAACCATGATGAAATCAAGCATGCAAGAACTAATTATACTCAAGATTTGATACTCTGATTCATCCAATACAATCCATTGCATTAAACATGATGAATATGTAGAAGCTTATTACAATAGTTAATACCATAGTTTATGCTGTGCATCGGATTTGGCAGCATAACCTCACAATAACTCAGTTCTCATAAATCACTACTACAATGCTACGCATTTCCCTACATATTTATAAGGGTGGGGACTTGACATTCACCACTTATCTAATCCCAAAAATATGTCATATGATGAAAATATCCATGTGCCGTTAACAATTACATAGGTACACATGTAAGTGTGCTAACAATAGATTTCTCCTTGTTAACTATCAGTCATAATTCTATCTTTAGCTTATATCCATGCAAAGCACTCCTTAGCCACTCTTCCAAAAATATAGCCCATGCGTGTCGTGCAAGTCTTCATCCCATTTATGTGCTCCACATGCCACCTTCCAAAAATAGATCATCGTCATGAAAATGGCTAAGTCCTAAATCTATCTTTGTCCTCAGCTCATGTTTCCTTCTCGATCCTCCCGTGCTTTTTAATGTGCTCTTCCCTATTTACGCGTGAATATTCGGTATGCGAATTCTGCTAAGGGTTATACAGGGTCTTCTCAACAATATTAGATCCTGCAATAAGCATATCATCTACATACAATAACAAAATAATATAGCTTCCATTTTCAATCTTCTTGAAATAAACACAATGGTCAGATTCGCATCTCATATAACCATGCTCATGCATAAAACTGTCAAACCTCATATACCATTGCCTTGGGGCTTGCTTGAGCCCATAAAATATCTTTCTCAACCTGCACACAAGTTTTTCCTTACCCTTGACTTCATAACCATGAAGTTGTTTCATATATATATATATATATATATATATATATCTTCCTCCAAATCACCATGAAGGAAAGATGTCTTAACATCAATCTGTTCTAAGGGAAAATATTTTATTGCAACTAAACTCAAAACATTACGTATGGAAATCATTTTTACTATAAGAGAAAATATCTTACCAAATTCAATACCTGCTTTTTGTGCAAATCCTTTTACCATAAGCCTTGCCTTGTATCTTTTTTGTTTACCTTCTTCTTGTTTGATCCTTTAAACCCATTTGTTTTGCAATGTCCTTTTCTTATTGGCAACTTGACCAAATCCCATGTATGGTTCTATTCCAAGGAGTCCATCTCCTTATCCATGTCATGCTCCTAGTGCTTGTGCGACTCATCCTACATTACTTCTTCAAAAAAAATTGGTTCACCAATATCAAACAATAATAAATAAAATAAGGAAGGTCTAAATATTTCTAGAGGTTTACTTATCCACTATGACCTTCTTACATAAATCTAGGGTGTCAGAGGCTCATTTTGCTCATTCTACAAATTTGTATCAACCTCTAACAGTGACCGATGCCAGTGACCTGTAGGTGTTGTTGGTCCATACGACTGACGTTGATTTGGCTCTTCTATATATGACGTCGGTTCTAGCTACCAATTCCAGTCTGGTGTCAGTCGACATCGGTTACCCTCACCGATGTTGGTACCTGTAGATGACTGTTTTTAATCCAATAATGCATTTTCTTCAATTAGTTCATCTTTATATATCAAAATTTGATCCATGTACATTCTCTTTTCATTCCATTCAATGTCATGACTCTTAACAATCTTAGAATATTCTAAATACAAAAAATGGAATCCTAAACCAAATGAGCCATGACCAATAAAAGTGCATCTCTTGGATTTAGCATCCAACACTTTTCTATTTTCTTTATCAACATGTACAAAATCTTTTGAACCAAATACTCTAAGAAAAGAAATATCTACCTCTTTTCCATTCCAAGCTTCTTCCTGTACTCCACCATATATTGCACTTGAATACCCATGGTTGATTAAATACACTATCATGTCTACTACTTCTACCCAAAACTATAAGCACAATCCATCATGTATCATCATGCTTCTTACACGTTCCATGATAGTTTTGTTCATTCTTTCAGCAACACCATTCTCCTGTGGTGTTCTAGGAACCATTATTTCTCTACGTATTCCATTCATTGAATAATAATCATTGAAATCCTTGCTGTAGTACTCACCACCATTATCATATCTAAGGAATTTTAATTTTAAATTTGATTCATTTTTCACAAGGGATTTCCATCTTTTAAAAGTCTCCAAAACATCATATTTACACTTTATACAATAAACCCATACCTTTCTTGTGGCATCATCAATGAAAGTAACATAATATTGGGATCCTCCATGAGAAGCTACTGGGCTAGTACCCACACATCTGAGTGCACAATCTCCAATTTTTGCTTCTTATTTGTTACCCCAACTTTGAGAAATATCACTCTCTTTTTCTTTCCAAATATACAATGCTCACAGAAATCAAGATGTACACCTTTCAAATATGATAACTTACTCTTTTCCTTTAAGATCTGTATTCCTTTTTGACTCATATGGCCCAGGCGATCATGCCACATGCTTATATCTAAATCTGAAGTAGATAGCACAGAAAAGGAATCAATAATACAAGTAGATAAATATAATTTTCCCACCTTCTTTCCTCTTGCTTCAACAAGAGTTCCCTTGGTAACTTTCCAAGAATTGGTTGTGAATGTAACCATGTAGCCTGATTCACCGAGTTGTCCTTCAAAAATTAGATTTATCCTGAGGCTTGGCATATGCCTCACATCTTTCAATATCCATGTATTTCCATTCTACAATTTAGGATGAACTTCCCCTTTACTAATAATATTGCATGGTTCATCATCTCCTCAATAAACATGCCCAAAATTTCCTTGGACATAATTTCTGAAATAACCCTGGGGTAGCATGGAAAGAAGCTCCTAAATATAAAACCTATGATTCTATTTTGTTATCCAATGATAGAATAAGGGCATCTTGCATTACCTCTATATATGCAACATTTTCCTATTCACCTTTCTCTGGTACATTCATTTTGTTTTCCTTGAACCAACAATCCTTTTTTTTATGTCCTTTATTTCCACAATTCTAGCAGGTTATTCCTCTACCTCTGGATTTAAATATACCATTCTTAGAATTTGATTTCCCATTCTTCTTTCTCTTGGATATATCCTTCTACCTTCCCCTTCTTTATATATTCAAAGTATTTATAAATGATGATTCTCATGTACTTTTCCTATGTATTTCTTCATTTAGGATTATACTAACCACATGATCAAACTTCAAAATATTAGTAGCAGACATTGTATTACTAACAACCATTACCATGTTATCCCAACTATCTGGCAAAGAACACAAGAATAAAAGTGCTTTCACTTCATCCTCAAATGGAATATTAACTAATTTTAATTGATTTACAATAGACCAAAAATCATTTAAACGGTTTGATATAGATCCGCCTTCTTGCATTTTAGAATTAAATAATTTCTTCATGAAATAAACTTTATTGGAAGCACTTGGTTTTCTATATAAATTAGCTAAATATTTCATCAAATATACTTTGATTGTTTCTTCGGTAATATTCAAAGCCACGGATGTTGTTAGACTTAATATTATATATCCTAGAGCCTTTCTATCAAGAATGTTCCATTCTTTATCAGTCACGTTTGTAGGTCTTGCCTTCTCATCCAACGGTAAATATAAATTTTTATGATACAGATAATCTTCCACCTGCATCTTCCATAATTTATAATTACGGCTTTAAAATTTATCAACTCTGTATTTTCCATCTCCTTCCATTGTTGTAGCTCCCACTCAATCAGAAATCCTTCTATGAGTAAATCTGTTAACACATAAAACCATCAAACAAAAAATCTTTGATACCATTTTTTGGGGTTAATCATACCAGTTGTGCAGATATATATTCAGATCTAAGCATACAAACAATAAATACGAAAATAAGCTAGAAGAAATAATACAAAAGATATAACATGGTTCACCCAGTGTGGGATACGTCCACAAAGAAACAATCAATCTATTAATATTTTCTTTATAAAATAAATACAATGAAGATCTGCAATCTTCCGCACCTTCTTTGGATGTAAATTATTTTTCCTTCTCTCAACTTCTCCAACAATTCATTCTTACAATTATGATCAATCTTTCACAATCTAACCTTTCTAACCCTAGCTTTCAAGCTTATATAAGCATATACACACTTAAGGCACTTTAGATATGCAATTAAAACCCTTAGATCACCTTTTAATCAAAGGTTAGATCTAATCCCATGAATTTAATAAAAAAAATTCATGCACACAAGACCGATGTCGGTTACCCCAACCAATGTTTGTTCCTACTAGCTTACCAATGCCAGTCAGCTGACCGATGTTGATTACTGTGTAGACCTAAAAGTTGTAAAACATGCTATTTGTGAAGCAATGTGGCTCCACAACTCAACAATTAAAGGATTTTAAAAGAAATACCTCAACCAAATGTCATCTCATGGAGTGGCATGGTTACAAGATATGTACAAAATGGGTTCTTTGATAAGACTAGGGAGACATTTAAGCAAATATAGTTGGAAGGTGTAAAACTGAACTCCACAAATTTTGACTAGTATCCTCTTTTGTGTGTGTCAATGAATGCTTTAGAATATAATATGGGCATCCACTAAAGAGTTAAGTGGAGGAGGATAGTGCGAATGGAAGTTAGGTAGTTGTAATTACTCTGTTAGGTCAATATATAGGCTTGTGGGAGCTTTAAAAAGGCACATAAACTATTTGAAAAAATGTCTCAAAGGAATGCATCCCCGTAAAATGATTATTATGTCAAAATTACAGCACCCCTAATTGCTTTTGATTTGTGAGTGAGGTAAGTAGTGTAATCTATGTAAAATGGGATTATCCTATAGTGTGGGACCTTGTAAGTAGGATAAACCATTCGGAGAAAGCCAACTTCTTCTCCTAACCTAGTGCCAACTTCTCTCAAAGTTTACATCGAATGGAAAACTAAACTAATCCTACCCTAATGCTTTCTAAGGAAATAAGGATATAAGAATGCATAAAAGTAAATATACTCTAAGAGAAGGTGATTCACTAAGAAAGGGATGTGATACACTCCCAGTGAGTGGAAAATAGCAAGTAAATAAAGTGAGAGAGGGTGAGTAAAAGTGCCACAAGATAAAATAATATTCAGCTCCCTAGATTCATAAAGGATAACAAATTAAAGGTATTTTAAAGAGATATAAACATGCACAATATACCTTGCAAATGTAATGGGAGGCAAAAAATGCAATATAATCTTAAATTAGGGAAAGAAAATACACAAAACATCAATTTTATTTCTTAAAATATTGCACAATCCATTACAATATAGGCACAAGGAAAAATCCTTTACAATAAGCCCAAATTCGAGGCCTTTAGCTCACAATAACTCTAGAACAATTTTGTCAAAGTTCCTTTACAAAACAGAATGAATCCCCTCAAAATGAGGAAAATTTTACAATATATAGGCAATTTGGGTCACCAACCAACATGATGCATTAAAGAGGTATGGGGATCCATACGATTTGGTACTTTTGCTTGCACTAGCTGTCATTAGTGCCATGCCTGCATTAATTTTGGTTGTTGAGTTGTCATTCACCCATCTACATCTTCCTGACATGTGACTCATCCATCCTTGTTGGTCGTCTAACCCCAGGTAGGAAAAACATCCATATTCATTGGGTTGTACAACCTCCTTTCAGCAAACTTGTCTAGCATGTGAGCTCTTCTCAATGTCTAGGTTGGACGACCATCCAACCATGATCCGTACAATTTATTGAGTAAGTTGTCTAACCTCATTGTCGCCAAACATGGGGAAGTCAGAGGGCGTCAAACTTGTAGGCCATACATTCTTCTAGTTGCCGACCAACTTGGGATTTTCCATCTTCACACCATGGACTATGGAACCTATTAGGTTGGACAGCCATCTATCTCTGAACCACACAATTGATGGAGTTAGACAGTCGTCCAGTCCTAGCGTCTAACCCTGCATCGTATAATGTGCCACCCGATCATCCTGATGGGCCATCTAACTTTTTGATGTCCAACCTGGGGGTTGGATGACTTTTGACCATGTGACATCCAACCCAAGGGGGGTTAGACATTGTCCAATCTTGTTCATACACCTCTGACCCATCCAACCATGAGCTTTTCACCGTTCTTCCTTAACATTTGGCTGACCAACCCATCCATCCATTTCATTTGACTAACCCATCCAACACACCCGTAGTGACCAACCTCAATGCCAACAAGCCATCCGTCCATGTTAGGCATCTAACTCGGGCATCCAACCTAGGCGTCCAATCTAGTGAACTTTTTCTCAAACTCAGCCAATTTTACAATAATCCTGGATGCCAACTCCACCATTCCTTGTGGCTCGCTAGCTCTCCGCGAGTTAAGACCAACTCGGTCGATCCAAAACATGATCTTCCCTGAAGATTGCAAAGCATTTCCCTTTTTTCATCAACTACCAATGTTCTAACCTACTAAGTTGTTATTTTTGTAGGGGCTGCGAAAAATGGATAATAATTGGTGACTTGCAGGATGATCTGCCTGCTAGATCTGAAAGACCAATGACCCTAGAGTATCCAATTGGCGTGAATTCAACTGATTGTTGAAACTAGTCTATCACTTGAGGATTTATCCTTTAAGCTTCTGAAGCACTACTGGGCCTTTTCATTCCAAAAGAAGTCATGGGTTGGGGATTTGTTGTTTCTTCACCAAACTTTTCCTGAAACTGGAAAGTGCAAGAGTAACAAAGGAACATATATGTACAAAAATACAAAATCATACATATCCAAAATGGAACATGCAAAGAGTGTACGAGTGCTTATTATAAATCAAACCTAAACTAAATCAATGCAATGTGCTAAAAGCACTTGGAGGAATTATAAACTCTAAACTAAAATGTATAATAAAGATAATTCACTTAGTAACAATGCTTAAGATATATTCCATTTACCAGAATCTACAATTCTTCTCCATCCAACTTGGATAGCTGGAAAGCATTTTTTTTTACATTTTGTGACCATGTAAGGACCACTCTATATGGCATCAAATTTGGAATGCCTTCCCTAGTTTTTACCTGTCTGCATCCCATTTTAGGACCAAGTCTCCTTCTTGGAATGTTCTAGTTCTAGCCTTCCTATCAAAGCTCATCTTGATTTGAGCTTGGTCCTTTTCCATTGTCTTCCTGGCCTGATTTCTCAGCTCCTCTAGCTCCATGAGCTCTACATACCTCACTTTCATGGGCTTGAATTTGGATATCTCTAGCTGCTTCATGGGCTCCAATTCCAATAACTCAAGTGATATAGGTAGCCTTGTTTCCCTCCCATAGACTAACATATAAGGAGAGTTCCATGTTGTCTTCTTAGGAGTAATCCTATCATCCCACAAGGCTAATTCCAACTTGGTGTGTCATGTTCTTTGATTCTCATCTGGAGTCCTTATAATCCTCAAAATATTTTTGTTTGTAGACTCTGCCTTCCCATTACCCTAGGGGCAATAATTTGAGGAGGTGCTCAAATAGAAACCATTTTTCACTGCCCATCTAGATATTTTAGTCCCAAGAAAAGCCAAGGCATTATTTGATATTATGGTTGAAGGGAATCCAAATCTAGCTACAATACCCTCATAAAAATCCAAGATGTTGGCCTCATTTGCCTCCTTGAGTGCAACTGCCTCCATCCACTTTGTGAAATAATTTGTGGCTATAAGGATCCACTTGTGACTCAAGCTAGAATTTGGGTTAATCACCCCAATAAATTCCAACCCCCATTGCATGAATGGTTCATTTACAGAAATGGGGTGGAGTGGAAGATTTGCTAGCTTCTCCTTACCTGTGAAGAAGGCAAATTTTTTGCATTTCCTAATCCATACATAAAAAATCATTTAAAAGATTAGGCCAGTAATAACCAGCCTTCATGATCATAAGAGTTGTTGCTTTAAAGGCAAAGTGGCCACTTGTTTCTTCATCATGAAACTCATGCAATACCCTCTCCACCTAATCTATTTTGATGCATCTTATGAGGACACCATTCACATATCTTTTAAACAAGACACCATCAATAAGAACATATGGAATGGATTGTAATTTGAAGTATCTCCTCTTTTCTTTGCTCAACCCTTGAGGACATTGACCTGTTTGAAGGAAATGGACTATATCTTGAGTCCAACAAGGATCAGGTGAGGCATCGGTTGATTTCTCTTGATCATCTTGCAACACAAAAACAACCTCTTCTCTACCACTTGACTCGGTATGTTGTCCTGAAGCTAGTTGCTCACATAATCCCTTACCCCTGACCAGCTTGGTCACCTTAATATCAATGTCATATTCCATGACCTTGGTCACCCAATTAGATCTTTTTTCATTGAGGTCCTTGTTTAAAGTAAATTCTTGTATACCAACATGTGTGACTAGTAGATGAATCCTATTATTTGACACTAAATGCTTGAATTTCTTCAAACTTCTAATCACAGCAAGGACATGTTTCTCAATGAATGAATATCTTACCTCATAGTCCACAAGGCCTTGGCTGAAGAATGTAATAGGTTTTTCTAGTCCTTCTCTATTATGTTGCACCAAGAATTGGAGATGGTGTCTGAACTACCAAAGGCATAGAGAAAGAAGTCTTTGGAGAAGTACAGATTGATGAGAGTTGGAGCTTGAGATATGTCCTTCTTGATAGCTTAAAAACTTTGTTTTCCCTCTCTTATCCATTTGAAATCCAAATTATTCTTCAGCATCATTGTTCAATGGCTTCACAAGAGCAGGAAAATCTGGCATGAAACTTCATACAAATTTAATCCTCCCCAAGAAACTTTGGAGAGCATTCTTGTGACTTGGCAATGACAATGCTCGAATGGCTTCAACCCTTTCTAGATCAATAGTCAACCCCTCTTTAGACACAATATGGCCTAAACACTTACCTTCATGAGCTAAGAATATACATTTCTTTAGGTTCAAAGACACTCTAAACCTTTTGCACCTTTGGAATACCTTGCCTGAGGTGAAAGAGGTGGCTTTCTACATTCTTAGAAAACATAATGATGTCATCAAGATAGACAAGCACTATTTTATTCAAAATCCCTTTGAACGCCATATCCATAGCCCTCTGAAATGTGGCTCCAGTATTTGACAACCCGAATGACATTTTCTTGTAGGAATAAGTGCCCCATTTTGTGGTGAAGGCTGTTTTGAATTGATCTTCCTCCTTCACCATTTTCTGATTGTATCCCAAATATCCATCCAAGAGGGAGAATCTTTCTGAATCAGCCACTACCTACAATATCTTACTCCATGGAGGGAAGTGGATAGTGGTCTTTGAGGGAGGCCACTGTTTAAATCCTGAAAATCCACGCACAACCTGATTTCCCCATTCCTTTTCCTAAATATCACTAAATTCGCTATCCAACTTGAGTACTTGATCAGGAAAATAATGCTCACCTTGATGAGCTTGTTCAACTCCATCTTCATGAGAGGCTCTATATGAGGATTGGCTAGCCTTCGCTTCTACCTAACGGGTTTAGCCCTCAGATCCAGTTCAATCATGTGTTGTGCCAATTTAGGATTAAATCCCTTCAAATCCTCATAGCTCCAAGCAAAGACATCCGAGAACTCTTGACAAAGCTATATGAATTTAGATTTTTCTTGATTCATGCTCACCTTGCCAATTTGGAGTATTTTACCCTCTACAACCAAAATGGGCTCTGATTCTTCCCTCCTAACCTAAATGTTGGTATTCTCCTTTCAGAATTGATAATTTGGGTTGAATATTGAGTCTAGAGTCATTAAACCATTTAGCAATTTGTTTTCTACATCTTCACCACTTGATCCCCGTACTACTGCTCCAATTTCTTCTTATTTTTATATGAGAACTCAGCCTCCTCCTGTAAAAAATTAATGATATGTTGATCATTCTCAAACACCTACCAACTCATGTTGTTATCCAGTATAGTTGGCCTCATAATTACATGAATATGTGGTTGTGCTTTATCTCTTTTAATACTGTCAACCACATCGAATGTTGCTCCAATTTCCACAAGCCTGTCTGTAGCCTCATTCTTCTTCCTTGGTATGGCCTGAATATTGAATGCCTCAAGGTCTTCAATTTGATCCCATACCTGATGCTTGTAGGCTTTAAGCAGATCATTCCTAACAACATGTTGTCCTCTAACCTGATTCACAATTAACTCACTATCCCCAAACACTTGCAAGTTTTTCTTACCCCTTTTCCTTGTCCAATGCAATCCATGCATTAAATCTTCAAACTTAGTTGTATTGTTTGAACAAACAAACTAAAAATGGAAAAATGAGTAGTACTTCATACCTTGTGGTGACAAAAGCATTGTACCTCCTCCAGTACCATGCATGCTCCTTGAACCATCAAAGAACAATTTCCACACTTCATTAACATCCTCATTTTCTAGCTTTGTGAGGCTCGGGTTGGGTAGGTTCTCCTCATGTAGACAATAAACACCTAACTCGAATTCTTCCATCTCCCTCTATGGGTCATAGCCATGCATTTTGTGAGCCCACTCATCAAGTGTTAGAGAAGGAATAGTCCCAACCTTGGTGTCTGGTTCATAGGCATCTAAACAATCCTCCCATTCAAACACTACACAATTAACATTTATTGGACTTGCCACATGGTGTTCAATATGAAAATGTGTGATTGGTTCTGACCTGATAGTAACCTTAGCACCATACCTCATCCTAAATAACATGTGGGACCAATCAGCTGATAGGTACCCATCAATCTTGGTTGTAAAATCCCTCGAAAGGCACAAGGAAAATAGCATCAGCAAATCAATCATTGATACATCCTGTAGAACTGTGAAATTCAGGCAAGCATGGAGTGTAAGGCTCAGCTCCTTGATCATTCCAATTGTCCCTAATATTTTCCCATATAATTACACTACTCCTTTCAATACTGACTCATATTTCAAGCCCAATTTATCTGTGATTTTCTTTGGCATTACTGAGTTGCTCGCCCCTGAGTCGATCATGCAATTGTGCACTAATTTATCCCCAATGATCAATGAGACATAGAACAGTGGAGGCTTCATATTCTTACCTGAATGACCTTCTCCTTATTGCGTAGTGTTAGTAAGAATGCTCTCATGATTTTTGGATGGCTCATTAGAAGGGGACCAATTTTCCATAGTTGTTTGTAATAAATCTCGTTGCCCTGGAATTACCAATGATTCCCACATGGAAATTTTGACATTGGTCTTCTTCATGTGATCAATGATATTGAATGGGGAAGGGTTATCCTTTTATTTTCCCTTAATAGGCATGACCTTTTATGGAATTTGGACTAGTCCATGATCAACTGCAACTAGAAACCTGGACTGATTCTACAAATTTGAGGTAGCTACAACAGTCGCCTTAGGTTGGTTTTGTGTACAGGGAGCTACGCTTAGTCTGCCAACTCCTTATGTTGTGGAAGTGGGCTGAGAAACAACTAGACTAGATTATTTCCCCTCCTCTATGTTCCTCTTCTTTAATTTTGTGTTAGTAGATACACCTTGGAAAGGAGATTGATTGATTCCATAGAAATCTTCTACTTGCCAATTGAACGATGTGGATTTAATCAAAGGTACCTCCTGTTGACTTACTTGTTGCTAATTTTTCTCTTGGCTTGCCTCTTGAGGCATGGCAATGGTCTGCACCACTAGAGCCTAATTTGATGGATCTTAAAAGTATGTCATTTGATCATAATAGTAGCCATATGGAGGACACCATTCATATTCCTATGTCATATTGTTCTGGAACTGGAACTAGAGCCCTTGATGTTGATGTTGCATTTGAATTATAAGGCTAAGAAGGTTTGGCAGTAAGAGGTTTCCTGTGATCTCGATTGGTAGCTTCCACAGGAGCCCTATTTTGTTGATATGGGGACCTAGCTTAATACTGAGCTTAAGGCTGAAAGGGTTTGAAATTCTAGGCATGTTACCTCTTGATGGCCACTAATTCATTCCCAAAATTTTGCTTCCCCTTGATTATTTCTTGCAGCACTTTCTTAAGTTCTTGGCTTTCAAATGGGTGGCTAGAAGAAGAAAATACCTCTTTATTGATTTGATTTATAGGGGCAAGAATATGGGCTAACTCGGGTGCATTACTAGAAGTGGGATTGTTCATTTCTGGGTAGAGAGGCATAGGTGGCCTAGGTGTTAGTTTACTGGCTTGAATGAGAAAATTCTAAGCTCTAATAGTTGTGGCATAAGCATTTAGTAAGGTTATCCCTTCCACATATTGTATCATAACAAATATATCAGAATTTAAAGCTTTAAGGAAATAGAGGAATGCACCTTTAGCAACTGGCCTTAAGAGAATCAGGATTTGGTCCCACATTCGTTAAATTCAAAAATTAAAGTATGTCATTTGTTCATTGGGAGCCCTCTTGATTGTAGTCAGCTACTTCAATAGGGACAAATTATCTCCTATTTATCCAAACTGGTTACAGAGGGCTATGCATATTTGATCCCAATTTGTAAAGGACCCCACTACCAAGCTCCTAAACCACTACAAGGCCTTTCCTTTGAAAGAGGAAACCAACAATTTAACTGCAACATCCACTTCATTGATCTCATGAATGGTACATATATTCACAATATATTGAATATGGTCAACAAGAGTCACGTGGTTCTCCCTCATGAAGTAGGGAATATTTTTTAATGTTGCAACCGAAATAGGGTTCTGGGCATTGAGGAAAAGTGGACTACTGCTCATGAAGTGGACATAGGGATTTTGTGGCCCTTGTGGTGGTGGTGGCTGATGCGCCATCCTAATTGGCCTGAGAACCCTAGTTGATTGAAGGAAGGGTCTACCAGGTGGAGGTTTTGATAATGTTCTATTTGGTGGAGATGGAGACCTTTATAATCTTCTTCCTCTCCTTCCTCTGCCTAGGGATAGCTGCAAATATTCAAAGACACCTTCTTCTCTTGCTCTGGACCAGTTTGGATCCTTCTCATGAACTTGAGCCACTAGTGTTGCTGAAACCAGTTGAACTCTAACCCTGGGAGTCACCAAATGTGCTTGCTATAAAGCCTCCAAAGGCTATAAATTCACCAAGATGCACGTCCAATCTTGAAAAATCTGGAAAAATTTGACTTCTGTTCCATTGGGCGTGCCAAAACTGTTATGTCAAAATTACAGCACCCCTAATTGCTTGTGATTTATGTGTGAGGAAATGAGTGTAATCTGCATAACATGGGATTATCCTGTAATGTGGGACCTCATAAGTAGGATAACCCTCCAGAGAAAGTCAACGTCTTCTCCTAACCTAGTGCCAACTTCTCCAAAGTGCAGAGAATGGCAAACTAAACTAATCCTACCCTGATGCTTTCTAAGGAAACATGGATAGAAGAATGCATAAAAGTAAATCTACTCTAAGTGAAGGTGATGCACCAAGAAAAGGAGTGATACACTTTGAGTGAGTGCAAAATAGGGAGTAAACAAAGTGAGAGAGGGTGAGTAGAAGCGCCACAAGCTAAAACAATATTCAGTTCCCTAAATTCTTAAAGCACAACAAATTAAAGGTCCTGCAAAGAGATTTAAACATGTACAATATACCTCCAAATGTAATGGAAGGAAAAATATGCAACAAAAATCGAATTAAGGAAAGAAAATCCATAAAACACTAATTTTATTGCTTTAAAAGATGCACAATCCATTACAATATAGGCACAAGACAAGAATCATTTACAAAATGTCCAAATTCAAGGCCTTTAGCTCATAATAGCTATGGAACAATTTTGACAGAGATATTTTTATTTTCAAAAAATATCCCTCAAAATGAGGCATATTTTACAATATATAAGTTAATTTTAGCCACCAACTGGCAGGATGCATTAAAGAGGTATAGGGAGCCATATACGATTTCGTACTTTACTTGTATGGGTAGTCATGGGTGACCATCCCCTCATTAATTCTGGTTGTTGAGCTGTCATTCGCACCACCTACCTTCACTTGGCCTATGACTTGTCCAATCATGCGTGGTTGTCGAACTATGTTGGGTTGGATGGATGTCCATCCAACCATATGGGCCATACAACCTCCTATGAGAAAACTGCTTGACATCCAAAATCCTTTCCATCTATACGGGTTAGATGATTGGGTGACCATGGCATCTGTATAATTTGTGAGTAGGTCGCATACATTCTCAATGATCACTAACCAACCTGGGATTTCGCCATACATATCACACCATGTGGCTGTCCATTCATCTGGGGACCAACCAACTTGATATTTTTCGTCTACACACCACGGGCCGTTTGACTTGGGAGGTTAGATGGCTCGTCCAACCCTATGCTCATATAATGTGCCACCTAGATCCATCCCGATGTGTTGTCTAACTCTATGTTGTCCAACCTAAAGGGGTTGGGCACCGTCCATCTTGTCCATACACCACTAACCTGATCCAACCCTGAGCTTGTCACTACGCTACCACAATAGTTGGCCGATCAATCTTAGCTCGACTAACCTATCCGTCCATGTCAATCGACCAACCCAGCGACACACCCATCTGACCAACCTGGTCAACCAACCTCTTCCGTAAAATTCTCCACCCATCCAACCCATGCATCTAACCATATGTCATCCTACCCCTGTGCCAACAAGTCATCCATCCAACTTAGGTGACAAACCATGGCGTCTAACCTAGTGAACTTTTTCTCAAACTCAGCTAATTTTCCAATAAGCCCGATCACCAAATCAAACACTCTCTATAGCTATCCAGATCACTATGAGTTAAGGTCAACTCGAGCAGAGACAAAACATGAGCTTCCCAAAAGATCAAAAAGAATTTCCCCTTTTCCCATTAATTGACAGTGCTCTAACCTACTAAGTTGTCCATTTTGTAGGGGCTGCGAATAATGGATAACACTGACATGGTCGCAAGTTTACACAAATGGTTTGTTATAATGTCAATGGGGAATCGAATAAAACTCAATTAGCAATCCCAAATATAATCATCACTTCCCTTTAGAGCATTTTCGTTTACCTGTGTGAAAATGGAGGCTTTATGTCGATGTGTAGTTGTAAAGCGGATAGCTTGAGGTTGCACACAAACTATTTGGCAAGATGCGGCAATGAATGGTGGACTCAATGGATTGCGATTGAAACCCACCTAGAGCCCCCACATACCCTACTTCATTCACAAATAATCATGGTCATCTTATCCCCATCTTTCATGATTTTAGTAATTCTATTTTTCCCTTTTAATGGTATTAAAAAATAAAATCAAAGGAAGAATATGTTTTCAGTTGGTTAAAATGAACCGTAGTACTAAATAATCAAACTTTACCTCCTCTTTCCTTCATATATTTAGAAACCAAAATGAATCTTGAATGCATTAACATTATTAATGAACCACACATAGAGATTAGCAGTAATATTATATAACACGAATGGATAACTGTAACCACTAGATTTGGCGAGTTGTGTTCGAGTTCCCAATTAAACACACATTCCCCTCACTACCTCATCAGATGCAGACATGATTATATCCCTTATTCTTACTTGAATTATGCATTCCTATTTTTTCTTGTGTATGGTTATTGAAATAAAATTCATCATGATTATGTTTTAGTGAATTTTTAATGAGTTGCAACACTATGTGTTAAAATACTTTTACCCCTCTTACACTACTATAAGGAAATTGTGTTACATGAAAACATCGTTCATGTTTTACCTCCTTAGACGTTCAGATCACTTTGATAACAATACTGGATAACAAAAAAAAAACACAAAAATAACGAGTTCAAACTTGATCTTTATCTTAAAACAATTTTTTTTTTCTTTAGCTTGTAAGGTAATAAAACACATTTTTTAGTGATTCACAAAACACCTCTCAAAACCCCGGAAAGTGAAAGTTGAGTTATAACTGTGTTCCCTATCATGTGGAGTGTTAATTCTAACCCTAGATCAACCTTAAATGACTTTATCTACATTTTTATTCATCCCTCTAGGATCCCTGTTAACCCATCTTGGAGTGTTGGGAAGATGCTGAAAATCTAAAGTTGGGTTTGGCTTTGACTTGTTGTTTTTTCCCCCGATTAAAGAAACAAATATCAGCCTCCGTAAACCTCTAGTAGTTTTCTATGGAAATTTATTTTAACTCTTAGTTCTAAGAGAAACACCTCACCACTTAGTTTTTAAAGGGGTTTTTGTAGGCCTCTGGTTACTGAGAGACCAAGTCAAACTAATCCAATTACGACCGGTGGCTTTGGAAAAGTAGTCATCATTCGTACCCCATTTTCAAATTCTAAGTTCTGTCAACTCCAGTGAATTCATTGCACATAGGAGAGTGTATAGGTTTTGTCTTATGGTACATTCACCATCGAAGATTAGTTTTCAAACGTAACTCCTTAGCCCTTGGGATAAACTTGGTCATTTTTGCAAACTAGTAGGTAAATGTGGAAGATTGCCATTGAGCCCTCATAGGTTAAATAAGTGATGAGAAAATTGTAGAAACTTATAGATGAATGTAAGGAACCCTATTTTTTGGCTTGTATTGAAAAATTTGGATGTCATGAAAATGGCATCTCTCTCTCTCTCTCTCTCTCTCTCTCCTCTAGTTAGGAAATGTAATGAAATGAAATAAATGTATCACTAATCCTCTTTTATTGCATGCTAAGTATTATAATCATGTGAATTTGAAAACTATGATAACATGAATTATGCTAGATTTTGGGTAGATGTCATGTCAATGTTTATTTAGCTAACCATGTTTACACTAGCACGATAGGTTGCAAGTAGCGTAAGTAGGATTAGAATGGATGATGGAAATATAAGTTTAATGCTCATTACTACAAATTTGTGATCAAGGATGGGAATAGAAATATATCTTATTTTAACAATAGTACCTGTCGTATTATTAAAGAAAGCATAACTCCTTTCATTATGCATGTGTGTTAAATAAATAAATGATGAAATTTCATTTTGTAACCTTACAATTCATCTGCATTGTAGAATAGTGTAACTCATCAATTGTGGTAAATCCTTATAATTTTGAATGCTGTATGGAAGCGAGATAAAACTTGAAAATGTATTAGTGTTGTAAGCTTATAAAGAAAAAATAGGGTTTCTGTTGATAACGTGGCTTGTGCCAATCCCTTAAAAAACAATTTCACCTTTACGTCTTGTTAAAGAAGTCATGTGCTAGTCCACTTATCTTCTTGCATATCATTCATAGTATTAATTTTGTAAATGGTAAGGTGAATAATCAATTGATATGTGTTGTTATGCCACTCGATATATAGTTGATAAAGGTTACCTTGTGTTGCTCTTAAATAGTTTTTCCTTTCTATAATAGACATCGACACATCCTCACTTTGTGGGGTAAACTATATTGTCTCAATTATGAAGTAGAGCTAGTGGGAATCTCCTCATCTAGGTGATCCTTAGTGGCCTCATCCTTACATGAATCTTCTTTGGTGTGGAAATTTTATGAACTCATGGGTATTATTAAAATCAAGATAATCATCCAACTCAAGGACTTGGTAGATTACATACAAGACAATTATCAAATGAGGTGTCATCTTGAGTGTAAGAGAATAACATGTTAATTTTGGTTAACATAAAGAAAAAGGAAAATATATGATAATGTGATAGGATTTAACAATATGTGTAAGGATGTTATACCTTTAAATACAAGGAATTTAAGTTAGAAATATGTGCAAGGAAATGTTGCTTATATATGTGTGTAAATGGAACCATGTTGAGAAATATAATTTAGGAGGGGACCATTTTAGTCAAAAGAAACCAAATAAATGGGACACACAAGTATTGCATTCATTATTAAACAATCCAATTATATGTCATGATAATCTTACAAATACCTCTCCTCTTTCTTAGTTAGTTACTATAATATGTGTGTGTGGGACTTTAAGTTTAATTAAAGAGATAACCAAGGGATAATGGTCTCATTTAATAAAAAATTAGGTATAGTTAAATGGGTGGAATTTAAAAAATTTCATGATGAAATATGTTAATAAATTGCTATAATGAAACAATCCTGGATCGGTCTTAGAAGCAATTGGAAGTAGGGGAACCCTTCCATCATGTTGAACAAAAAATCCATTCTTTTGGATCCAAGTTTAACCCGAGTGTAGGATTTGGAAGGAACTGATAATTGTGTGTATAGTGCATGGTAACCAAGGTAAATTATTTCAAGACCTATTCATCACCATTGGTAGGAAAGGACCATTCAATGTTGGTATGCTAATGTTGCAACTTCTCCTTAGGTAATGCCTTTATAGGACATAATGGAAAATAATTCCATGTTCTTAAGAAAGGAGTTAGTCATCCTTGTTAGTGGCTTACGTGGTAAGATTCCAATAATATCTTGAGGATGGTGTAGTCATATCCATCAAGCAAATGAAATCATGGTCATATGTTAATACTTGAGATTTGGTCTCCTTATTGTGCCATTAGAGGGCTTAGAGTTATGTGTGAGGACATATTTGGGACAAGCTTAGCTTTTTTCGTGAAAGGAAGTTCCATAGGCATTTGAGTAGCTCGATAAGTGTTCTTCTTTATCACCCATGTTCATGGGTTAACCTTAAATGATTACCTTATACTCTAGAATGTTTTGTTCCTGGTGACAATTTTGATTGGAAACATCACCTTATAAAGAGAATGGATTTTGGATCTGACGTTTTTGGTGTTTAAGAATGGAAGATGACATGTATGTTTAGATATCGGTAGTGTGAGAAAAAATAAATATTTCTAACACTGGAATGGATCATAGAATGAGATGTAACTAATTTGAATTGTAACATTACGATGCCTAATGACTTAAATCATGCTTCTTTGAAGGTAATAGATATGGAGTAATAGAATGCAATGCTTGCACATGTGACAATTGTAATTTTTGGTCAGTTGGTTTATTATAAGGTAAGTGTTGGTGTTAAGTGCCTATTGTTTAGTGCAACAATTTTTTAGTGTTGTGTCATTTAATTTCACAAAAAAAACAATTTTCAGTTACATTTTGGGTGGTAAAATAGTGGACGTTAAGGTCAAATGATGAGGGGGTTAAATCGTTTAAAGATGAATATGCTATCACACAAAGGAATAAAAATCCAAATCTCAAAGAGAGCTTCAAGATAAATTTAAGTGGTTAAGGTGTGCATTATATGAAGGAAAAAGAGTTATGAAATGCATATATTATGAATCATATAATTCATTTGGACCATGGCGAGGTGATAGTGGGTGCACCTCTTTACAACATGATGTAATTATTATTCATGGAGATTCAAACATCTATAAATTTTCACGATAAAAATGGATGTTTTGAAATGAATGGAAAGTAAAACCTATAATAGATCACATGTACCAAACATTGATGTTATTAATATGGAAATTTTCTCTACTCTCCATATACGCCTAACTATCTATCTATATATAGTGTCCCGATGACAACCCACCCCCAACTAAACTCTATATGACAGACCGATCTCTGAGAAATATCCCTTCTCTCCGTCGAGAATTTAGTTGTGCATTGTTGAGCCCTATCTATATATGGTCTCTCTAGGGATCGAGATGAACCAAACTAGACTAGTGATTGAGACATATTGATAAGGACTCTCCCCACCTAACCCAAGGGGAGAGGGGAGCAACCAGCCATATTTATATAGAAATTAGACCAAATCAATCTCTAATCTCGATATAGAGGGTTCATCTATATATCTATCTATGATAATGATAGATACTAGATACAATAGAGGAGTGGGAATATCTATCTCTACATGGCTCTTCTCTGCTCTATCTAGATTAGATATGGTCATGCTCTCTCTATCTCTATGGTTCATTGTTTGGCCTGCTATAGAGAATAGAGATAAATATAGCTTACCTTCCTTCATGCACCCTTCCCCAGATGAGCTGAGGGACCATCAATATAATAGAGAGGTAGGGATAGGGGATCCCCTCTATAGATAATGATATGGGGATTAATATCTATTAGATAGATGAGAAAGAGAATCATATATAGCTAGCTATATAGAGAGTAGTCGGGTTGACACCCTCTAGTTCTTATAGCCCTAACCCTGGATATCGATAGGGGGCCCCCAAATATAGATAGATGGGAGTCCCTCCTCTCCCACTGCCATATAGAGAGATAGGGACCCCTGAATCTCTATAGGGGTGGGGGACATATCTCTCTAGATGGGGCATAAGGTGTTAGTATGTACTGAGGTATCAAGTGGTGGTGGGAAGGATAAGATAAGCTAAGCGAGTAATTTAAGTTCCATGACTATCTCTCACAACATGTTATGAAATGACCCCAACCATGAGTAGCTAGGGCATCACATCAAAGATCGGATGGGAGAGATGAACCTATATCTAGTAGGTTGGCTTGTAGTTATAGCTATAGTCTTGTCATATTCAGCTGGGAAATCGACGAATAAATTGATTCCCACTTTTGGGGTGGGATTTTTTCTCCAATAATTAGATAGGGTGGGCATAGCAGGATCTAGTACCTAGCCTATCTATCTATATCTATATGGGACCCTTATTGGGTGGCCATCTTGGGATTGGGTGTATAGTCTCAAGGCTTATAGGTGGGAAAGATAGAGAGGGGGCAGGTGCCTATGGTAGAGCGGTTTACAAATGTCTCTGTGGCGGACTTGATTTTACCATTGGGTCACCATTAAGATTTGGGATCTAAGTTCACGCATCACTTTGTTCGCCTAGAGGGGGCACCCGATAGGATGGCCCGGTTGGTTTATGAGCCCCTTCTCTAATTGTAGTAACCCCCATAAGATCTATATGGATCTATCTATATAGATAGGGGAGAGAAAAGTGCCCCCTATCTATATAATTGTGAAGGTGCCTTTGGGCTGACTATCCAAATAGTTGAGCCCATTTTAGGGTCATGGACAATCGAATAATTTGAAACTATTCATTTCATATTTTTAGTTCTTAGTGAGCATTACGAGAAAAATCAGAGTCATTTTCACAGGGGTATCCTTCCTCCCCCCTTTTTAGTTATAGTTACCCCAAATTTTGTAAATTTTTATGTGTAATTAGATGCAAGCTTAAGCACCACCACACATAGTGATTGGCTTTCATTCATCCCATCAGGTTCCCCCCCTCTATAGATTGTTATATTCCATATTCATTTACAATCTAATCCATAACCGCATGCCTCGGCTCCTGAATTAAAGCACCTCTATATAGATATGAGACTAAGCTACCCCTATAGAATTATATCCTTATGGCAGTCTATCGAGTCACAACCCAAATCAAGATAAGGGGCCTTCGTTGGGTGCTCTTTCTTCTCGCCTACGATCTATACTTATCATATCCCCCCTATCTATATATCTCAGCTATATATTTAACCTCCCCCTTGCCCCTATAACCCTTAAATTGTTAATCAAGACTCCTCAAAGAGGAGATCACTTCACTTTGTTGTATCAGTGACTATCTAGAGTCTATTCATTCAAACACTCTACCGTATCACCCAAAGGGATAGGTGGAATAGTTCAGCCTTGTTTTTCGTTGGCTTATATATATTATCTTCCTTTCTGATTGTGAAGAGACTCGACACTCCCCTCCCTTGAACTATCTATATGGCATGACCCCCTCACCTCCCCTATATAGATCTTAGATCTCATGTCTTGGCTGATGAATGATATCACCCATCCAAGTCTCTTAGGTATTTATGACTCAACCCGTCAGTAATTAACCCCTATCTAGTCTATGCCCCTTATCTAGAATAGATGGGGTATGCGCGAACCAAACCCCTATCTATATAGAGGATTGATGTGCACCATATATAGATAGGGACAATGTGATGGGCCTCTATAGTTTAGAATTAGAAAGGGTACTTCAAATCCCTTACCTTTTGGAAAGGGTGACTCCAAATCCCCCTACAAAATAACTTAGTGATAAAGTAGGGGACTCAAAATCCCCCAAATCAAGATCTAATTAATCTGGGGATGGCAAAATTGCCAAGTAGTAAGGCAAGGGACTGCAAATCCCCCATCCTTAGTTCAAATAATTATCTAGGAGGGCCCTATCTAGGCATAGCCCCCTATATAGATTTGATCCCCCTACCCAGTGGGAGATGGATGAACAACCCCCTAGTTTAGATTGTAGATATGGTGGATAGGTAAGATAAGATATAGAGAGATGGGAGAGGGGGGCTTGCACCCCTCTCTATCTGTATGGTGAGTGCCCCATATAGAGAGAGTGGACCCTCGCCATATAGATAGATAGTACCAAACATTGATGCTATTAATATGGAAAATTTTATCATAGTTGCGAAATTATTTTATTGGGTTCTACAAGAATATTTACCTCTTTTAAAGTATGAGTCCCTTTTCTCTCTTGAAAAATACTTACAAGCACTAAATATGTGAAACAATCGGGATTTACATATAATACACAAATCAATGGGTGAAAATGAATGTGAAATGAGTTTTTTTTCCTGAAATGTAAGTACCTTGAATGAGTAACAAATGTAAAAATGTTAGGTAGTTTTGTGTTTTCTTTGACTGTGGATGAAATTATTGATGTGGTTTAGAAAAACACCTTATGGTGTATGCTAAATTTCTATATTCAAACGGGTTTATACCATCATTTTCACAATTCTTAAAACTCAAAGTTTTTTGATGGGAGAGAGAAAACATTATATGATGGAATTAATTTTTTAAAGGAAGAAAGGGGTATATTAAATAAAATATTAATAGAAATTTCTTTATAGATGGTGTTTTATCAATGATTGGCAGTGAAAATGGATTTCTTACACTCTTACATAAATATGTACCTAATATTTTAGTTGTTCATTTTATTACTCATCATGATGATTTGGGTACATTTGATGCTTCTAAAAGCCTACATGAGGTCTTATTTGTTGATAGAGTAGTGAATAAGGTATATTATTGGGTCCAGATTCTACTAAAATATAATGAATTTATATCTCTAAAAGAACTCATGGAATTGGAAAGTCTTCAAGCTCTTCAAATTCATGGACTTCGGTGGCTACTAATAGGATATGTTATAAAAATGTTTGTTATATTAATGACCCCCATGTTGAATTTATAGAAAGGTGAGGAGAGGGGATCATGCTATGGTAAGGAAGGAAATTATTCATTTTATTTTACTTACATGTTCTTGCATATTTAATTAGTGAATTAAACAATTTAAATTTAAAAAATCAAGAATATTGTGTGGATTCATGTATTTGGGGGAAACTATAGATGTTGTTATCCAAACATTAAGTAAGTGGTTTCACAATAATGACATATTTACATATATGGAACATATTCCTTGTTTAAATTTTTTGATGTATCTAGATTTAGTTATTTATAAATTAATGACAAATAAAAAAATTAGTAGACAAAAATTTTAGGTTTTGAAAATTCTATACAGACATGATGGTAATATTGATATACATAGAAAAATATTGGAGTTTTTTATTGATAGTTTAAAATAGAATTGTAAAAAAAATTACAAAGGAATATGTTCAAACACTTGTAGATTCTTTGAAGGAACGATTTCCATAACTTTCTTTCCTTAATTCTTTGAAATTGTTTGATCCTTATCATTATATGAAGGATGCTAGTGCTAGAGAAAATAATTCAAATTAATTCCTTCTTAATAATTTTTAGAACCAACATCACATACTTTGTGTGAAGGAGAAGAAAATCCATTACATGATTTCTAATCTTGTAAAAAAATTGCATAAATTGTTGGATACTCCTCATTTCAATTTGGAGAGATTACACATGAACGAGGCTTGGAGGGTCTTTTGTGTTACAAAATCACATTGAATATTTCCATATATGCTAAATTTTTGGTGATAAATACTTACTATTCCTACCATTACCATGACTTCTGGAAGCGGTTTTTCAAGACAAAATAGTATAGATGATATATGAAGAACAACGCTCTTATTGAACACATTAGAGTTATTGATATAGGTCATATTAACATGGCCTCATTTATCATTAGTGGAGTAGAAAATGGTGTGTGTAATTTGAAGTGATATAAAACAAAAAAGGATATAAATGTTTTAGGGGGAAATTTTACCTATTTGTAATGGAGGTGCATCCCATATGATGCAAGACTATGAATATATTCTATATTGTAAAAGTGTAATTTTTATATAATAATATTTTTAATTTTTTATTTATATAATAAATTAACATCATACTTATAATTTTGTAAATAATATAATAGTTACATAAATTTGTACCATAGTAATATATTTTATTTGAATATTATGTGTTGATTAATAAATAAAGGGTTATAGGGTCCCTTTCCTTTTTTAAATTAAATATTTGTAGAAAAATATTTAACAATCATGTAAGATTCATTAAAGATCTAAACTTTTCTAGATGCAAAACAACAACATCCTTAAATGTCAAGGAATTTTAAGTTTTCATATTCAAAAAACATAATTTTAGTAGCTCTTGTAGCATTCATCCAAACTCCAACCCACAATTCTTTCCTTATATAACCTAGCCTAACCACTTTCTCTTTTATAGCTCAATGAGCAATACAATTTTTGTGTAGCCATGGCCACCTGGTTGTCTTTATTTAGTGCATGTTCACAAAATTCCCTAAAATCACACAATATAGTATGGGGTGCTTCTTGAGGATATAGGAACCCATTGTTGTCCATAATAATTCCTTGTATCTATGGATCCTTCTAACATACATGATACATGGCTTTTCTCCAATTTTTAAGAGGTAAAATAATGGGAGAGAATTGAAACCTAATCTCAATCCATTCAATGCAATGTTGAGCAACTATATCAACATAAAATTACATCTTATGGACTTTATTTAAAATATGGCCTAGAGAAGTTGGGTCCCTCGTCTTCATCTCAAAATGCAAAATTGACAATTTATTATAGCCACATCTATAAATTTATTGAAATACTCCATCATAATCCTAAAACTTAAATTGCATGGGTTCTAACTAACCTCAATATGATTAAAACATTTATTTTCCCTTCTCAGAAATCAAATCTTGGGATGATAAGAGGAAGGAAAATCTTGCTTGGTTAGAAAAGGAAGTGCAATGTAGATAACTTCCTAGTCTATATTTATAAGTGTCTCAATTTCACTAGCCTCCATAGATAAAACTCCCTCTTACTCATTTATTTTATCCATCCTCTCCTCAATTTTTTTCTTCATGTTTCTCTCATAAGATTATGGGGTTTCTATTTAAAGGGGAACATAACCAGCTAGAAACAAAAAACCTCCCATAAAACTTGAATTATTTCTATTTTTTTCAAGATAACTAGTTTAATCAACCCATGATCATCCAAGGATACATAATATTTCCATTCCTAACCTCCCCGACAATTTTCTTACTCAATTTCAACATAAAAAATGAGATATTCATTAACTAACCATGCCTAAGGTGTATCAATAATTGGAAGTTATATCCCAAAAAATTTAAAAATATACCCTCACATCTTAGGTATTTCATCATCCATTCTACCACAATATCCCAAATTAATGGTGGAGAGGTTTGATAAATGTCGTTGCCTGTGTCCTCTACCTCCTCCCTCAGTAGAAGTAAATCCTATACTAAATTTTTCAAGATAAGTAGTTTAATTAACCAATGACCATCTAAGGCCATAATATTTCCATTCCTAACCTCCCCAACAATTATCTCCACCAATTTCAACATAAAAAATGGGATATTCATTAACTAACCATGACTAAGGTGTATAGATAGTTGGAAGTTATATCTAACCAAAAAATTAAATATACCCTTACATCTCAGGTATTTCAAAATCCATTCTATCACAATAGCCCAAATTAGTGGTGGACAGGTTTTATAAATACCCTTACATGTGTCCTCCACCTCCTCCCTCAGTAGAAGAAAATATTATACTAATTAAGTAATTCTCGGCTTCACCATATACCACCAATCACCTGTATAAGGTATCCCCATGAAGCAATAAATGGTTGCTTTTATAACTAGTATCTTAAATTCCTTTACAAATGGCATTTATCCCTGCATATATTTACAAAAAATATTACTATGTCCTAATCAAACCACACAATATATCAAAGAAAGTTAACCATCTGGTAGTTTGATTCAACTCATAAACTTTCCCTAATATTTTTAAATTTGAACGGTCCTCTAGCTAACTCTCCTTACCCTTCCCATTAATCCTTAAAATCATAACCCTTATTCCATTTGTTCATAGTAAATCAGCATTAAAAAATTCACTAAAAAAAGGTATTTATCTTAAGTGTTGGGGAAATACAGGAGCAACGGAATAGTGTTATGATTTAATAACAAACAAAAGCATGCGCACATGATCCAAACAACCCCCCACAAAATCTACAGTAGTGGGAGCATAAACTAGAATAATCCAAATCAAACAAAATTACACACACATAACAAACATGTACCATCGTTCACCCAATGAGGGATACGTCCACCTAAGATAGAGATCTCATATATATATATATATATAAAATATAACAAGAGATTACAAACCCACTCTTTTGCACAAGAGTATATGTATCTCTACAAGAGTATCTCCTCCTCCTAGATCCCCAACCAGATCTTCCTGAGTACACTAAACCATGCCTCCATACCACCACCAGAAGATCTCACATAACCAAGAACTACTGCATCTCTGAACTATGACCAAGTTCTCTGTGGATCTGCAAACAAGACCTCTCACATGGGTCTACCAGATGTGCAACTAAAACTGTGCACCAAGAAGTAAGTCTGTCTCTCCATCATTGCATAACCTGTGCAAACATGAAGATGACCTCCTCTACAATATCTAGATCTACATGGATCTATAACACAAGACTAGATCTGGATAGATCTATAATACAAGATCTCACCAACATGTGGATCTACAAGAAGAAGCCCTATGTGCTTTGCATACTATGCAAGCCATTACATGAGACTAAACAATACAAAGGAAATATAGTAGAAGGTGTTTCCCTCTTCTCACCATTCAGATGTAACTTCTATTTCTTTTTTTCCCGCTCCTCTCCATAGAGACTCTGTCTTTTTGTAATTTGTTCTTTCTTTTTCTTCTTCTTCATCTTCATCCTCTCGGTCTGGGAGAGAATCGAGGATCTAAATTGATCCCTCTTTTTGAATCTTCTTCTCAACCCTAACTTTCACGCTTATATATAAATATATAAACTTAGGGCTCCTTAGTTATGCAATTACATCCATTAGATTTTCTTTAAACAAAATCTATATTTAAAGCCCGTAAATAAAAATAAAACACATCGCACAGGTAACCGATGCTGGTTAGACCTAATCACGGCTAGTTCCCACTTGCTCTGACCGATGTCTATCCGTCTGACCGATGACGGGTCACGGTACCCACTTTCTCTAACCAAATTCAGGCATGTCTGACTAATGATAGTTTTGGTTGACCGTGTCGGTTCCCCTATGACCGATGACAGGTTGTTGTATTACCAGTCACTTTCATTGCATGCTAATTGTGAAGCAATCTAGCTCCACAACCTAAAAATCTCCCACTTGAAGATAAATTGTTGAACCTCTATACATGTACCTGTACATCACCATCCTCTACACACCTTGAAGACCATCTATTATTTCCTTCAATAATTCTCTCAAAAAATAAAACCAAGAAGATCAAACCATCTTCTCAAACCAATAAGATGAAACCATGACTTACCAAACATGCAAGAAGCTACAACTGATCTGTGATAACTGAATCATAACACCAAGCCTCTCATGTAGCCAAGCCATCATGACTAACACACCTACAAGAGGTCCCACTCAAACTAAAGTTCTAAGCCTCAATCGCATCCGTAGCCATACCTATAAAACCAACCATGTTCTCCATCCATCTATTCATGTCTCCATGCAACCACCAATGCAACTGACCAAGACAAGTCAAACTGGAATATGTGAAAGAAAAACAAGATCCTGGGTAAAGACAACCCAAATGAGTTCTACGCGCAACAGTGGGTGATCAATCCACAAACCTGCATAACTCAAAGAATCCAAACATTGCAATCTACAAATCCAATCCTGCATAAACAACTAGCATGTCCAAGACAATCATCTATAGATAACATCTCTCAAGGAGTAACATAGTAACAAGAGGAAATACAAACATCCCCTACTCATGCTCAAAGCATCCATGTGCAAATTAGACATCTGCATCATCATAGACTCACAAAACTGAATCTATCCAACATGTACAAACTCACCATGTACATCCATCCATATCACCAGCTCTTCAGAAGCTCCAAGTCTGCCACCGACTAACTCCAAAGCAGAATATGAATCTTGTCCTCATCAATGTCAATAAAAAACATCCATGTTGAACCATGCCACTAATACCAAGTACAAATATCAGCATACATGTCATCAACATACATCACAGATCAACCAAGATGAAAGCAAAAATAAGGGCACCATCTAAAAATGGTAAATAAACACTACTGTTAAACCTGTGACCAAACCGACCACAGTTTCCTAACCAACACCGGTCACTTCCTGACCAACCATAGTTACTAGATGATTGACCGTGGTTAATCCTAACCAACACCGGTCTCTGTAACAGTCATATTTTCTCTTTTAAACCTTAAAACTCAGAAAAAATTCTCTATCATCTTCACCTAGCTAAATCTAACCATCAACTATAATCCCATAGGGATATCCAAGCACCACAAAATAAACCAGAAGTGACATCACAAAGTAATAAACTCGATATACCTGCAAATCTATGACTGTTCTCCAAAACCAACTAGTGCCTCTACCACTCTGAATAGTAGCAATATCCTCTCACTCTGCATGTGCATCATGTATTCAATCCTGCAATGCCAACAACCATGGCTTGCTCCCACTGAACATGAAATCCCTTGACTCAAAGTCTCAATGGACTAACTGAGCCAACTCCGTCCTCTTTCTGATCCAAACCATTGAAGTGATCAACATGATTTCTTCATGTACACACTGTGCTAGAAACTTGATCCTCTAAAACAAGACACAGATCCAAATGCCCTCTCTTGCTGCAAAAAACCCTGTACAGATAAGTTGCCACAAAGACCAACCACAGTCATCCCTTAACCAACCATGGTTAGCTGACTAGTATCGGTTCCTCTGTGACTAACCTTGGTTCTTAGACCGATGTCAATACTGCTGGAATGAACCCAATGACACAAAATTTGGCATACCACACCACACCAGGTGCCTACTTTGATCGAAGCTGATAGTTGGACTGAGTCAGTCATTTCAAGAAGCATCCAAATCTCGTACAAAAACAATACAGCAAATCCATGCAATAAACTTCATCAAGATGAAATACATCACCTTACAAGCACCAAGACACTCAACCGCATATTCAATTGAAGTACATGCTTCTCTGATGGAATTCTCATCTTTGTTTTGTGCTACTGCCTCTCTACCAAAGCATGTGCATCTAACTGCACCAAAGGATGCATTACTACTCCTTTTCTCATTCTTAGATCTAGATCTGCAATCCCAAATATGCATGTGCAACCAAAATAATATAAGCACTGCAATACCAAGATAAAACCATACCTCAATAACCAAATCTACAATCTAACCAACATTCTTGTGCCTCCAAGAATTGGGGACACCTCAGCAAACAAGATACATTCTATGCATCTTTCCATTTCTTCAGATCTGTGATTTTTTGTTTATAACCAGGATGCTCAATAACCGACCATGGTTACCCTGCCAACACTGGTTGCCACTTAACCAACACCGGTCACTGTGTTCTCCAACAACCTTACTCTTCCAGCTCCCACTCGAGATTGAATCTCTTCCTGTGATCTTCTCATCAGGAAAAACAAACGTTGCTCTGATACTAGTTGTTGGGGAAATACGGGAGCAGTGGAATAGTTCTATGATTTAATAACAAACAAAATCATGCACACAAGATCCAAACAATCCCCCACAAAATCTACAGCAATGGAAATATAAACTAGAATAATCCAAATCACACAAAAGTACACACATAACAAGCATGTACCATGGTTCACCCAATGTGGGCTACGTCCACCAAAGATAGAGATCTCATATATATATATATATATAAAATATAACAAGAGATTACAAACCCACTCTTCTGCACAAGAGTACATGTATCTCTATAATAGTATCTCCTCCTCCTAAATCCCCAACCGAATCTACTTGAGTACACTAAACCTTGCCTCCATACCACCACTAGCAGATCTGACATAACCAGGAACTACTGCATCTCTGAACTGCGACCAAGTTCTCTATGGATCTGCAAACAAGACCTTTCGTATGGGTCTACCAGATGTGCAACTAAGACTATGAACCAAGAAGTAAGTCTATCTCTCCATCACTTCATAACCTATGCAAACATGAAGATGACCCCCTCTATAATATCTAGATCTACATGGATCAACAATACAATATGATCTCATGGATCTACAATACAAGACTAGATCTACATAGATCTATAATACAAGATCTCACCAACATGTGGATCTACAAGAATAAGCCCTATGTGCTTTACATACTATGCAATCCATTACATGAGACTAAACAATACAAAGGAAATACAATAGAAGACATTTCCCTCTTCTCACCATTCAGATGTACCTACTATTTCCTTCTGCCCCACTCCTCTCCATGGAGACTGTGTCTTTTTGTAATTTGTTGTTTCTTTTTATTTGTCTTCGTCTTCATCCTCTCGGTCTGGGAGAGAATCGAGGATCTAAAGCGATCCCTCTTTTTGAATTTTCTTCTACACCCTAACTTTCACGCTTATATATAAATATATAAACTTAGGGCTCCTTAGCTATGCAATTACATCCAGTATATTTTCTTTCAACAAAAACTATATTTAAATCTCGTGACTAAAAATAAAACACATCACATAGGTAACTAGCGCCGGTTAGACCTAACTACGGCCAGTTCCCACTTGCTCTGACCAATGTCTATCTTTTTGACTGATGACAGGTCGCGGTAACCACTTTCTCTGACCGAAGTTAGGCATGTCTGATCGATGACAGTTCTAGGTGACCGTGTTGGTTCCCCTTTGACCAATGACGGGTTGTTGTATTACCAGTCACTTTCATTGCATGCTAATTTTGAAGCAATCTAGCTCCACAACCTAACATTAAGAAAGTTTCACTTCAAACTTAGTCACAAAAAACCTTCATTTTGTTTGATGAAAATCAATCCCATAAATTTTCTCCCATGTGCAAAATCCATATCTCTCTATTTACAAGGTAAAATGATGTGAATCTATGACGTACATCACCCTTGGAATGCATGTCATTTTTCCTCTTTTCCACTATTATTTATAATTAGTACCATTTATCCCAAAAAATAAATATCTTAAATTCACATGGGAGATAGATTAGAGGCTTATCATCCCCCTCTTATAGATATATCCTTTTTTTAGTCATAGAAAGTAAAATTCTACCACATTTTTTAACACCGCATTTTCAGCACTTTCATCAAATCTTCATCCAATTTTCCACTGAATGGTTGGTTCCCCTCTTCTTTCCCTTTTGAGATGAATATGATAAATGTAATTTTACTCCCTTAATTTAGGACATTGAAATCATATTAATAATTTTTCATGTACTCAATTATATTGGGCCATTCTCTTGAACATTTTCACCCCCCTTCCATAGCCATTATGCACCATATATAGTTCCATTTGAGGACAATACTACCCCAATATTGGATCTTTTACTTCCCATCCTAGATGAATAATAACTTCAATGGACTCATTTATTAAGGATTATTTTATGAAGGAGAGACACCTGCTCAAATAATCCTTAAGCATGGAACCAACATCAACCACCCTATGATTGGAGAAATCCAAACCCTCTTTCAATTCTTGGTTTCCCTAGGTTGGAATCATAGTTTTCAAGGATCCTAAATAAATTTCATCACCAACTACCTAATACTTATTCACAACCACAAATTTCTTCCTTTTCTAAACCATCCTAGGATGAGAGAATTCATAACCCCTAATATTTTCCTTTAAATGATGGTTAGGTTATAAGAAGAAAGAGATTTTAGTGTTTCTCTAATCCTAAGATTAGAAATATACCCTTTATCCTTTCTATAGTTTAAAATTCTATACAAATACTCATATTCAATTCGTTACACCAAATATTTCCCATTTAATGTCAAACAAATAACTTGAGGAAAGGTTCCCATTAGCTCTAATTTCATCTTCATTCACACAAAATCAAATTTTATTCCTAGAGAGCTTGGAGCCCCTATGACACAACCCACCTAAATAATCATCAATAGTTTGGAAAACCTCCTTATTCTAGTACTACAATGATAGTGAGTAAAATATTACCCAACAATATTACAATGTAGGAGATAACTCTAGTTTCATTAAATTTGATTGTTAAGGTTATATGTGCATATCATTCCCATAAAGTGACTAGTTCCTACTGAGGATTCAGTCCTTCTTCTCAGGGGTATTAAATTTCCCCAAAAATCATCCTTTTACCATATACTTTAAGTTGGACCTAAAAAATCTAGCCCAATGATTTTACACATGATTCAAGATATCCTCATTTCCACGGTCACTTCAGGTATTTCCCTAATATTTCCAAAGACTCCAAATTTTAACAGTCTTCTTCGATAAAATCTTGAGGAATGTCAACTCTCTTGACATGTTGAAAGTAGTCTAAAGAATATATATTATAAGGGTTCATCTGGGGAATATTCTTTGGGTGAGTTAAATTTTGTTCAATCAGGGGATCAACCTTCATTGGGTCCTTCAAAAGGAAATCTTCCTTCACCATTCACACCTTTATCTATATATCTTCCCATAAACGATCCATAAAATTCCTCTATTAGATTCTTACTTTCATCAAAAAAGCATTTATAAATTCCATATATGTTATACATCTGTGTCTCCATTCAAATTCCTGAAAAATAAAAGAAATATCATAAGGATCAACTTTCATACCACAAGAAGTATTAATTCCCCTATGTGCTTTCTGAGCTAAAACAGAGCATGTAGATATTTTCCCTATGCAAATGCCATGTTCCATAGCTGAATACAAATTGGTGCCTTCCTAAAACTAATCTAGGTAAAAATCAATAGAAGTCATCCCTTGGCCATTATCATTTCCATTTGGCTGGAACCCACATCCCATATCATCACCACCTGATCACCTAAATCTACCATGTAGAACTTCCATAGCCACTACATATTTGTCCTCCTCATCTTTTGAAACCCAAAATCTCCCCTTTAATGGTGTCATCACACTTTAACTCTTACACATTTAAATTCATTCATTATTGTATTATAATATTATATGAAATAATATTATATTATTGACTATTTTTATATCAATAATTATATTTAAAATGATATATTTGAGTTATTTATAACACTAGATGTTATTTGAAAAGAATGTTTAGAAACAAAATTCATAATTATTAAGTATAAAAATAACAATATAAATTCCATATGAGATCAATATTTTAATCAAATCCCTTTAAAAATTTTCTTGAAAAGTGTACATGGCTGTAAAACTTCAGACCTAGGTGGGAAGAAGTATAATTCCTCTATTTTCTTTATTACATCCCCATAAAACCCTAATAATACCTCTGGTAAGAAGCTAGCAAATTATTGGCTATCATTAACAAGTTGCTCTAACCCCTTTTTCTTTATTTCATATTTTTGAGATGATCCTTGTTGGGACCCAATTTTTTTGAAGAAAAATAGAATTTTTGGCTAAGTATTCCCTCCCTCAGTGTGTAAGGAACTTCTTTTTTGGCACTCACATAATTTACTACTTGTCAAGTTTTGATGGCATGCACTTCCATAGTCATAATGAAACCTGGACTTGTGTGGGTAGAAATATTATATGGATATTATAGGTGGACTCATTTGGTTTCAAAAAATTTTATAACGTACACACACATAAAGTGGGATACTTTCAAAAAAAATCACATTTAAGAACTAATTGAAGAAGTCCAATTAAGAGGAGTTACATGGAAATTTAGCTATCTATTTTGGGTCACGTACGTGTTAAAGTAAAGATCAATGGTGCACTATGGTGAGGTAGATGTAGTACATAAATGGGAAAGAGTTGGAATTCTACAACAAGGAAAATGTAGTGCATTAATGGGGTAGAGTCCATGCAGATCTATAACCCAATAGTTGCACATAAGCACAAGGAGTTGTGCCAATTTTCATACACACTACCTTATTGACTTATTGTTAGGTGTTGTAAACACATCTCAAGGGCCAGTACGACTAATTTTTGACCACCAAAGGGAAATATGCCATCGGTATGTATTTCCCTTGAGTTTTTGTGTAAAGGGTTGATTATTTGAGTCTTTGTGAAGCTTTTGGTTGATAGTTTTTCAAAGTAGTGTTTGATGTATTAATGCAAGGATATTGCCTTGATGTTATTGAGTGTAATGGAGATTATTTTAAAAATTCATTCATTGGATGAAAAGTTTTTATGAATATTTTATATGTACCTTGAGTAAGTAATAGGTTAAAGTTGGTATTTGTGTTTCTGTGTACAAATATTATTGTTTGTACTAATCTAATTTCTGCCCTGAATAAGTGGAAATTGATAGTACTTCATCATTCACACCAAAACTAATGAGGACCGGTACTTTCCTCTTTCCTTGGGTGATAAATCAATGATCATGCTTGGCTTGATAGGCCCATGTAGGATTTTGCAACAACTTGCAGGGGCATCAGTGGAAATAATTCATGAACACAAGACTAGGCTTAACAAGGAGAAATTAAGCATGAAACATTTTGATTCTAATGTCGAGTCCCATTGAAATTGTGTTGATATGATGAGGTGGGAGATGGATTTTTCTTATAACTCAAGAAAATATTAAGCATTGGTTGGATATCGTGTAAGAAATATTTTCATAAAAGTATGCTAGTCGTATGTGTCTCTCACTGAGGACTTGGGGAGAGAAACACCTTTATGGCTCACTCTATAAAAAATTAGTATTGAGCCACCTATTAACTTATGTGTTTTATTGGTTTCTTATTTTTTAAATAAAATCATGAATCTAGGGAAGAAATATATTTGGACTCCATAATCTAGTAGAATACTTACACAGCACAAAGTGATGTAGACATGCATGGTAGAATTTTAGTGGAGAGGAGCACTTCATAGCTACATGACAGAATAATAGATTCCACCTACTTGTGCATTAATGAGGTGGAATTTCAGTTCCTCCATAAGGCATGTGGATCCTATATAAGGAAGGAACATCCCTTATAAATCAAAAACCTAATGGTCAAACTTGTCATTGAGACTTTCCACATAGCCAGCTAAACTCCTACATGCATGAGCAACACACAAGGTTGAGGAAGGGAAGAAAAATTTAAACTATGACATGGATAGTTTGTATGAGTTCCTGTTGAGGTGGAAATAGTATTAATAATATCGTAAAAAAGTAATAGCTACAAATAGTCTATATCAGGAGGGCTAATCAACCTCAAGAAATGTCGCAAAGACCCAAGGTGAATGGGAATAAAAGGAGGAAGATTATAGCAAAGAGGGATACCCAAGGAGATATTAGATGCAATGTAGTAGTACGAGATCTAGAGGATGATGATACACAGTATAATTTTGATGGCATACTTTCCCAACCTAATGAACATGTTCATGTTCCTGGGTTTATTGACATTGATAATCTAGTAACTATAGAAACTGACACTGAAGAATATTCAAAGAAAGAGAAAGGGAAACACGTAATAGATTATACATTCCCTTACATACTCAAATAAATTTCTCAATTCAAAAAACCAAGAAGGATCTCATTTACATAACCTCAAAATATACCCATTGTTTATCGATTTGGAATGATGAATAGTGGATAATTGATTCAACCTAGTGGACACACGTAAAGACGAAGCACTAGGAATTTATTGTCAAACTAAAAAGTAGCAGAAACACATCTAAGTGGGGCATTCATGTGTGCCATAAATACAAATATTATACCATTCAGCTATAGAAGTGGAGGTAGTGTGGAAAATAAAAAATCTCCAATAGAAAGCACAATGGCACAAGGAAGGATTATGGATTCCATGCAACCTACTCTTGTGCCCCCAAATATTCTATGAGATGTCATTACATCTTGTTGTGTACAACAGATCTCCATGATTCATTAGAAATTATGGGGTCCTCTGATGTATTTTATAGAATATTTAATAACCATTTAACCTTGTTATGAATAATTATGTTACTTAGATACAACTTTATCACATTATTAAGTGTGGTTTGAAGTGAAGGATGTTTCATGACTTCTAACTTGTTTATAAGTGTTTTACAGGTTTTGCCTTTTCTTTTGAGTGGTAGTTTGGCATGTTTTGGTTGCGTATAAGTGATTTGATTATCAGATGATTTTTTTAGGGTGTTGAAGGGTGCAGGAAATAGTTGTTTGGAGAATTGTAAAGGGAATTTGGCCCAGTAAATGAAATAAATTTATTGGTTGATATTAATTATGACCATGTATGAATTTTTTATGATATTTTATTCATAAGTAAGGGGTTTTGTGTCATGAAAAAGTATAGTACTAATGTTAGGGCAATTTTAAGATTGTGCCCATGAGGTTTTGAGCCATTTTTGGCACATGAAATGATGACTTGAGCTAAGTCAACCTAACTGGATCACTTGTGACTATTGTATTTTAAATTTGAAATGTTTCCTTGATGTATAAGTCAAACCAAAAGGAGGGAAAAGGTTGTGCCTAAGTTTGAAATGTGGAGAAGCATGTTTTTGGATGCTTTTTGGAACTAGTTGTGTGTGTGCATGTGGAACGACCTAGGTGAAGTGTGATTACAAGTGTTAGAGCATGATTTAGATTTGAAACAAGTGTGTTGCAGGTTGATAAAAATTAGAGAACATGAGAGCAAGAGTTTGATGATTTTAAGAGGGTTTGAAGAGCTTGTTTTATGAAGTGTGATCACCTAGGGTTTGAGTGAAGAAGTGTGAGCTGAATATTAGATCTCCATTAGTTGTGGCAGTAAAAAATCAGAGATCTACACATGATAAGGTGGTTGAGTGGGTGTTTGATCATCTTGGGGGGTTGTAGCCTCCTTGTGTAGGTTGTGCTTCACAAAATTAGGGATTGGTGATCCTTGTAGGGTTGGTGCTCTACTAAAATAGGGTTTGGTGCTCCTTGTGGGGTTGGTGCCTCACTAAATTTAGAAACATATCAATATAAGATTGTGTTTCAATGGGTTTTCTTCCCCTTGATGGTTTCCCACTTATATCTTGTGTTCTTATGGTGTTTCTTTACTTTCATGGTTACATGCTTTATTGATGGTTTATGGTGTGCACACATTAAGAATTGAATAAGTGGCTATTGTGATTGTATTCTTATGGTATTTTGAGTTTTAGATCTGAAATATAATTTGAAGTTTTTATAAGGATTGATTCACCCCCTCCTCTCAGTCCATTGTGTTTCTAACAAGGTCATGTTGTTGAGTATTACTTTCAAATATGAGAGGCTCATGTAATGGCATGAACTGAGGTTCAACTATATGACATGTAGTGGACATAGATTGAAGATGAGATGTAGAGGGAGAACAAACATGATCTTGATAAGCATCCATAAGTTGTTGGATTTTAGATTTGAGAGATATGATTGTGGATTCCATATATGTAAACTTGTCTTGAAACAAAGAATGTAAAGCTTGAATTGAGTCTAATAAGAATTAATTAGATGGAGGATCACTAGGGTCAGTAAATAGACAAGTGGACATAGGACTTAGTTCGTGTGGCGGCGTATTGTCATCAAAATACTTTGTGTCTAAGGATTTTTGCAAAGTAGTGTGTCAATTAGGGTATCTCCTAAGTAAATCACATAAAGAAACTTGACCTGTGATAGAGGAAAAATGAGAATCCTAAGCGTGTAAGATGTCAGGTTCACCAAAATGATTAAATAAAATTAACTAATATGCGGTATGTGAGGGTAGTTAATCTAAGCTATGAACAGTTGTAAATAAAGTAAATAAATGTAATAAAGAAGTATGTAAGTGAGCTAAGAAACTATGCAAAAGGAAATGTTAACCCTAACGTGCAAGTGATAAGAGGAAAGAACTCAACTGAATAATAGATGCTTCACAGGACTATGTCGCAAAGATGACTAGAAAATTTGGAGGTAGCAACAAATGTGTAGAAGCTTCGAAAAGGATGTATCTATACTAGAGCGCCTGAGAAGGGACTAGGGCACCTGTGGGCACCCTGGTCTGTAAACTATGCGCCTTGATCTTTGCAAAAACTCTGAAACTGATCTTCACAGGGCTAAGAGGTGGTTTGAAACCCACGTTATCTGTCTCATCATATTTTTTGTCATGTACTGAGTGTTGCCAATAATCCAAGATGATGAGAAAACCTGCAAAATACCAAAAGAAGTATCAAAACCTTAAAAAAGAAAGATGCAAATGAATGGGTCAGGCTGACCTCAACTACCACAATAGTGGGCTTACTAACTGAGCGTTGCACTACATTTTGGACCCAAATGTAATTTTGGTGAGTGTGTGCATAATGTGCCCTAGGTGCTCTTGTGTCAATTGCACTTTGTGAAGTAGCGAGCGATAACTAAATGTAGAAAATGTAATAGTATGTGTGCATGGAATAGAATAGAATCCCTACCCCTATGAAGTGTGAGGCAGATATCCTAGCCTTGTACTTTTTGATGGAGTTATGTGGATGCAAGTGATCTCCAATGCAATAGATGGATGCAACTCTAGGTGAGTGATAGTAGTGAATGATGTTAAGTCCCTCATTATGGTCTCATAACTTTATATTTATAGGGTTCTCTTGATCTAATTTCGTAATTAACCCCGAAAAGGCTGACCACAAGAAAGATAAAGATCTCAAACAACTAGAAAGAGCCCAAAAAGTGGCGGGAAAGTGCAAAAAGGACCGTGGCGCCCCTAGTGGGACCAGGGCGCCCATGGGCACCCCGATACTAATATGGGTGCCCCAGGCGAGGCTAAAATAATGTGGGATGACAACACCTGACTGGACATATGGGTGCAAGAGGTCGGTAATGATGAAATAAAATAAAACAAGATGGCCAAAAGACGAGGGTTAATTAGTACTTTCCTCACTCAAGAACCTTCTAAATAGTAGTATGAGACCAAGACTAAATAATGTCTAAAGTGCATAATTTTGTGTCTATAGACTGGATACTCAACAAACATTGCATTAATACAATAGTCGTTTATATTTCTTATTAACATGTAATCTTGTAGCGACACTTATGTACTTTTGTAGTAAGATTGGATGGTTTTTATTGATAGAACCCTTTCATAAGGCATATTGTGATAAATTTATCTTTGCAATTATTATAATACCATTAGTATAATGCAATGATGGCAACGATTAAGTCATTTTTTTGGTCTAGTTTGCAATCTAATTTTTTTATTATTGGTTTGTTGACACATACATATTTAATTTATTATCAATATACATATTTTGAAATCATTTGTGAACTTTTTCCTTTCATACCCTACTTTACATATTTCATGTGGTTTTGTTCGTGAAATTTGTGGTAATTTATACAAAAGTTGTTTCTTATCAATGGAAGAGATGCTTACGGAGCATGGTCTTGGGCATTTGTTACCTTGTTGACCTTTTGGATAGGTTGCACTTTTAAGCAACCCTTTTGCCCTCTAAATTCAATGCAACAATATTTTCTAATGAACTGAAGAGGGATCCATTGTCCCCCTTTACAAGATATGTAAGTATGCCTCCTCATGAACTACCACACATCAAGGATATATTTATTTATGTTGGCCATTCTTATGGGGTGACCCTTTGGAGAAGATTTGAAAGCATTGTTACATTACAAATAATTTTTCGAAGGGAAGGATCTAACCTAAAAAAAGTTTTTTTTCTTTTTTGTGTATTGCTTCATACTATAAAGAATGTTGAGGCCTACTTTTGTGGCTAGGAAATTCTCATGTCACACACAAATTCTTTTTTATGTAGTACAACAAGCAAAATTAGATTCCTTATTGTGTCCCATTTGTTTGCAACAAAAAATCTATTTGATGAGCATAACAAAGAAATGTTGAAATCTTTGAATGTTTCTACTACATGTTGGAATGCATATTTTAGAAGTTGACACTCTTCTTCTAATCCCAACAATGACTAGTTGCAGTCCTAGATTCTACTTTGCAAGCTCATCAAAAGATGATGCTTACTTGCAACTTGTGGGTTGAAGTTGGACTTGTCAATAGTTATATTGGGCAAATGGTTTCAATTGTCTACAGTTTTGGTTTGAGGCCCCCTAGAAATGCCTTTGTTCATCGTCATCAATTTCAACAAATACATTGGTCTCACATGGGATGTGCACAACCCCTTGCATGTCTCTATATCTCTAATTTTTCAAGGGAACCAAAGGCAACTCCCTCTAAAGATGGTTGTGTCTCTTACAATCCACAGAGCTTGTGGCTTGACATTACCTACAACTGCTATTGACATTGGAGGTTCTAAAAACTAAGCGTTAACTTTCACAACAGTCTACAGAGTTTGCTCCATCAACGACCTTCACATATCACCTTCCTTCTCCTTTGAGCACTACTATGAGATACTACAAGGGACATATTCATATTAGAAAAATGGAAGAAGCATGCATCTAATCACTCCAACACTCCAAAGGAAGCGAAAGCACTTCAGCCAATTCACGGTTATAATTGTGTTTCATAGATTTTTCATGGTCTTTTTTATATGAAAACACCTCTCCATAACTTGTTGCTCACAAATTCTCTCGAACAAAGATTTTACTTTGTATTGTGAACCTTCCTATAAACATATCCATTACACCTCTCAATTACGATTACTAATATTATCGTGAATGAGGTGGGGCATGCCTGAGAAGGAACATTTAAGGCGGAAGGAACCTTTAATGGTGGAAGGAGGTAAAATTTCTCCCAATAAATACTTTGGCAGGCTGCTGGGTAGCATTAAAAACTTGCACCAACCACTGTTATCTGTTTAATATGTCCGAGACAGTCCCATGTTTCGTGGAGAAGCGACAACTCTTTTAGAACTGTGAAGTTTGAATTAAATGAGAAGGCCGAATGTCTTTTGGCTTTTTATTACAAGTGCTGAAACCGTCATAAAAACCCGTGACTCGTAACTGTAAGCCGTCACCTCCTCCTTCATGCCATTGCCAGTGCAGCCAAATGTCATCATCATGTCATATTGCCAGTTTTAATTATATACTTTGTCTGCTATTGGAAGGTCGCATTTTTCTAAGAGATGCCTTTGATAAGTGATTTGGATCAGTGGATTACAATTAAATGAACACATAGAAGAAGATAAAGACGATTGATCGATCGATCCATAGAATAAAAAAAGGGATTGGAGATCATATCTGTATGGCAAGGGGTCGGGTCATGCCCATTCCATATATGCCATATTGCATACATATATGGTGTGGGAAAGTATATTGGGCAACATCTAAATCGAAGATCAAATCCTTATTTGGAACGTTGTATCGCTATATTTACTTGATGTAAGTGGGAAGGAATTCAATCACTCAAATCACATTGATAAGACCATTTCAGAGTCGACCTGATATGGAATATAAGGTAAGAGTATATTAGATGTGTGACACCCATATAGATATATACGCACAATAGATAGATACAAGTCATATATCCCCCTATATATAGACATAGACAAAGAGATGGCTCTCCCTCAATCATATCTATGACATCCTAACATATGGATTTCATAAATAGATAGGGGACCTATCCATGATCCCACCTAAATGGGTTTGCCCATCTCTCACCTACCTATATAAATCAAAGAGAAGTCGATATATATATATATATATATATATATATATATATATATATATATATTAGAGAGAGAGAGAGAGAGAGAGAGAGAGAGAGCGCTCTCGCTGGCATATATCATCTATAGTCTAGTTCTATCGAGAGGATCTATAAAAATTAATTAGGGAGAGGCCGAACTCAACTATAGAAACTATATACTATCTAATCTATCTATATGGTCATTTCCAAATCTATATTCATAGGTGGAGATCTTGTAGATTTAGATTGAGCAATCGATCTCAACCCATATAAGATCCCCCCCTCCCCCAACCCACCATAGTTCAAAATTCTAGATAGGTGTCACTAATGCCCGATGTCGTCGAGTCTCTCCCTTCCCATTCATTCCATTCATTGGATGGGTTGTTGATAACGGTGATATGATGAATAGAAGATTCCAACTCTAGGCTCTATCTTGCCCAACTATATCCTAATCTACATTCCTCCAATCTATATATGGGCAAGTCCTCAATCTACTAGCCATATTATTTCTAGTTGGGCCTAACAGTTTAGTCACCCCTATACAGATTATAGATATGGTTAACCCCCCATATGTATAGATAGGTTGGCCAAGGGTCATTCTATCATTGTAAAGGGAAGGACCGGTTGAGAAATTGAACCGACCCTTTTACCATGATTCAACTCTTGTGGCATGTATCAATGTTTTATACAAACTATAATATGATGGATAGCCATCATGTGTAGGTGTGATTGTAACAACTTAGTAGAATCTCCTAATTGAATAAGATTCTATCAGATGAGATAATGATTCTATCAGATGAGATAATTGTGTCCTATTTTTTGTATTATCAAACTGGATATGAACAAATTCATCTTGAATATTGAACCATCATGTGCCTCCATTCTCCAGTCACCATGTATATTGGCAATAAGGTATTAAGGTCGATCTACTTTAGTGTAGCCACAGTTTGATTCTTCCCCTTATGTGTCATGGTTCCTAACAATGTTGAAGAGTGCAAAGAAGGAAGGAGAGTGCATCGATTATATACATATGCATAATTTCTATGCATCGATTCAATGTTTGTCAGTACTTCTAATTTCAATGCATCTATCCAACGTTGGCAATAGATAGGTTACAACATATATATGGTGATGACCCTATATATATATATATATATATATATATATATATATATATATATATATATATATATATATATATATATATATTGCCCCTATATGAGATCCATCCTTCAAACATATGTAGCTATACAATCAAAAGTTCTTATGTTTTTTTACTTTCTGACTAAAATATACATGATTCCTTTACTTTTGGAATTTCAAGTTGTTATTGTTTAGTACACCATCTAAACCTTTTTATCATTATAAATGTGTGTTTCTTATATGGTTTAAGTCTTTTAAGGCACAATGATGTGATCATGGAGTCCACAAAGGATTGTGGCTATTTATGTTCCTCTTTTTTTATAATTATTATGTTGAGATTAATTGATGTAGGAGCATCCAATGTCTACAGCAATCCTGCAAAAAATTTGGCTAAGTGTGGGTGCATGTAAGGATGGAAGGCACATGGGATGAAGAGAGGAAGCCCATTAGAGTCAAGTGATGATTGCACTAGAAGTGTGCAAAGACTTTACACGATGGCTAGTAGTAAGAAGTGAAATGTGCAAGATAAGAGGATGTGTAGTACTATGTGGAAGGTTTGGTGAAGCGTGCAATATTTTGAGAAGGAAGGAAGGAAGGCATGGTGTGTATAGGAATTTAGGTTGAGCATAGAATTTTGTCCAATTAATATGACTAGAGGTGCATAAGGATTGCGACAAAGTTATGCACAATGGCAAAAAGAGCACAATAGGCACATGAGACTGAATGAATGGATTGCAAAGGGGGCGCGTGGATGTTTTTAAGAAGGCCCAAAAACCCAGAGATATTGCACAGAAAAAAGGAGAAGGTGAAGTTGGGCATAATAGTATGAGGCACAACAAAGAAGAGGCATGTCAAAATAATGCAAGCAAGGAGTACACAGAAAAGTTAGCAGTTAGAAGATAAAACAAATGGAGTTGTCCAAAGGTGTCTGATAAGAAGGATAACTAGGATCAACGCTTAGTTGAGCCCAATGACCATATCAATATGGCATAAGAAGGTAACATCCAAATGAGGTTTCTTGGAGTATTAATGGCTCAATTTAAATTCAAATATGAGCAAGAAGTTCAGGGAGCATCTAGAAGTTACCAACATGCCCAAAGGAAATTCAAATGAGGATAGAGAAGCAGAAACATTTAAATCAAGGAATAAACCAGTATATGTTAGGTACTTAGGAAGATACACCAAAGTCTGTAAAATCTCCATGAGATATTTTGTAGCTCCACTGTGAGCATGTGCATGTAGATGTCATTAAGGCCATTGAGTGAATAGAATAAATATTCAAGTTTCATTTCATTGTGTGAATTGTATAATGGCCCAAGGTTTTCTTGACCCTTGCATTACCATTAAAGTTGTATCATAGCAAGTTAATTTCCTAAAAGTGTGGGAGAAGAGAGAGTTAGAAAAGTGCCAAACATGAGGAAACTAGAAAGATTTTTGTTCTCCACTATGAAGAAAAGGTGGGTAGGGTATGCAAGAGAGATACCAAAGTGAAGCGACTAAGAGAGATAGATATCTTGTGTGTGGAGGGTAAGTGTTTCCAAGAAGGAAGGATGTATCAGATGTGGTAGTTGTATAGATGTTGGGGAAGCTAATAGAGAATCTAAATGGTGTAAGTACCAGACTAGAGTGCATGGAGGAAGACCCCAGAAGAAAAATGGTCTTGTAGCTCGAGGTATCTAGAAGGAGATAATGGACTCAATGACGAGTCAACAACACAAAGAAGATTTTAGGATGAGATCATTGCTAGAGCATAAGAGTGGAGAGAGATCATGCACATAAGTACAGTCATGGATGGTGCAAGTAGAGTATAAGAACAAAGAGAAAGCATGAGTGGGAGCACCGCAAAGGAAAGCATGAGAGATATCACATGTGAAGACCTTACAAAATTAGAAAGAGATGAAAGAAGAATTTGCCTCTAGGAGAATGTGGTAGTGTGTGAGATTATTGCACCAAAATAGGAGACTGCTAAGAAGGAGAAGATGGTCGTTATAGAACATGGGAATGTGGAAGATTGTACAAAAGTGTAGATAGAAGTGGAAGAACAAATAAAAGAGAGGGGAGATAAGATTGTGTAGCTAGATGAAGAAGAGCGCATAGAAGGAAAAATCCTAGCAAGAGGATCAGAATTTGTTATAGATTGTGCATAAGAAATGTTCTAGAGGAAGGATCGAAGGGGTGTGTAGTTGAGTGCATGAAGGAGAAGACCCTAATGGAAAGAAAGGAGAGCAGGATATTTCAAAAAAGAAGAAACTCCTAACAAAAAATATGAAGAGCATAAAGATATATTTGTGCATGGCAATGGGAGCACCATGCCAAAGGAATCTAATAAGAGGAAATAAGAAGTATCCCTAAAGGAAATTAAAGAGGAGTGGTCCAAAAAAATATTGTAGGAGTGAACAATGAGTAAGGCACACGAGAGGGGTGCGATAGGAGTAAGGAGTCACTGTGAGGAGAAATTGAGGTTTCACTATGTGCAACATGAGGAGAGGAGTAATGCAAAGAAGAATATACATAATATTTGTGGAGTGAACCATTCCTAAAGGAAGAAGTGTAGAAAACAGAGAGTGGTTAGGAGAATTCTTCCAAGGGAGAGGGAGAGATGTAACCCCTAGACACAAAGGAAGATTGTATGGTGAAGAAACAAGAGAAAAACCAAGAGATAAGGTGTAGAGACGAGTGTGCTAAAGCTGGAGTGCATCATAGAGAAAAAGTTGATGAAGTATCCATAAGGAAGAGAAAAATAGGAGTCTACAACAAAATAGATAGAGGCATGTCAATGTGTAGGTCAGGCATAGCAAAGAAGATTCAAATTTGGTGGAGGCAGTTGATATGCGGCCCAGAGAGGGTCAAGAGAAGGATAAGGGAGAGATAATCCGCCAATAACATAATGGGTAAGAAGGTGAGAACTGCATGGAGAAAATACGTAAGGGATTGGGAAAAGTAAAGTTGATACACAATAGAGAATAGCCCAAGATAGATAGGGAAAAATGTAGAGAAGAGGAGGAGGATGAATGAAGGTGGTTCAAATCCCACAATTTTGTAGAGAGATGGACATGCAAATGAGAAAGGTACAGAAGAAGATAACACTAAGGATAACAAACAAATAAGATTTGCAAAGGATGGTGCAAAAGGAGACATGAAGAATATTACATATGAGAGAGGTCACGGAAGAAAGACAGGAAGAGGACAGAAGGAGAAAAAGATGAGGGAATTCACAGAAGAATCCCATAACGAAGATTATGGCAAAAAGAAGGAAGGCACATGGAGGAAGGAGTATGCAAAGAATGAATGTATCAAGGATGAAGTCCCATAGATTATATGGGTAAAGAAGAAGAAAACTCCTAAAGACTTTAGGTGAAGGTGAACAAAAATAGGCAAGCACAAAATTGCAAAGGAAAAGGTTATTATGAGAATCCTTAGGTTGAGGTGGTAAATCTATTGTGGGTAGAGGCTCACAAGTGTGTGCAAGATAATACGGAGGAGTCACATAGAGGTGACTAGGCAATAGAAGAGACGTCAAAAGAAGTGCCAAGCCCATAACAAGGCTTATTGGATGAATGAGCCAGGACTATCTTTTCTAATAGTCCAAAGGGTGGTTCTACCAATCACACAGTTTACTTGAGGTGGAACTCACTTTTTAAGTACCTCAAATGTTTGATGTAGGAGCATCCAAGGTCCAGAGTAAACATTCAAAAATTTTGGCTAAATTTGGGTGCATGCAAGAATAGAAGGCACGTGGAATGAAGAGAAGAAACACAACAAATTCAAGTGGTGATTATGCAAAAGTGTGAAAGGAATTTTCACAATGGCTAGTAGCAAGGAGCATAGTGTGCAAGACAATATGGTGCGTAGTATTACGACTAAGATTTTGTGAAGCATGCAATATTTTGATAAGAAAGTAAAGTGTGAAAGAATAATATGTAGTGGTTCACATAGGAATTTTGGTAGAGCATAAGATTTTTTCCCAGCCTAGTGACTGAGGGAACACAAGGATTGTGAAGGATTTATACACAATGGAAAAGAGTGCGTAATAGGATCACAAGACTGAATAAATGGATTGTGCAATAGTTTGGATTTCAAAGGAGGCACATGGATGTTTTGAAGAAAGCCTAGAGCCCCAAAGATAGTGTGCAAAATAAAGGAGAAAGTAAATTCAAGCATAAAATTGCATAGCATAATAGAGAAGATGCATGGAAAAGGAGTGCACGGAAATGTTAGTAGTTGGTAGATAAGATAAAAGTATGTGTAAGAAGGTGTCTTACAAGGAGGTTGAATAGGATCAATGGTTAGTTGAGCCTAACGATCATATTGACATGGCTCAAGCAAGTAATATCTAGATGAGGTATCTCATATCATTAATGGCTCAATTCAAATATGAACATGAGCTAGAAGATCATGGAGCATCTAGAAGGTACCATCCTGCCCAAAGAAAACTCAAATGAGGAGAGAAAAGAGGGAACACATGACTATAGGAGGAGGTCAAGCTCATCATTTCAGGGTAGTACATGTAGGATGGAGGTTGAGCAGTTGAAGGGAGGAATATTTAAAGTTGTTAAATGTGCATATAAAATCCAACTAAGAACAACTAAGTCTTTATAGGCCATTAGAGTCGAGTAAAGGTAGAAATAAATCTAGGTTAGATCCTTAGGAAGATACACCAAAGTCTATAAAATCTCCATGAAAGACTCTATAGCCCTATAGCGAGTATGTGCATGTAGATGCCATTGACGCCATTGAATGTATATAAGAAACCTTCAAGTTTCATTCTGTTGTGTGAACTATGCAAATGGACCTAGGTCATCCCGACCCTTGCATCATCATCAACTAACATTCTACATTTGCAAACTATCTCCTTTGAGAAATAGAAACAAATGTTGATATAAACAGGCCCACCACTATAAATATAATGAGTAGATAATGTGAAAGAAGCCACTAACTTATTAAATGTGTATATATAACATTTAATGCAATAACAATTTGAAGTATTTTGCTTAAATATAATTGATAATTTTAAATTTTTGATATTAGAAAAATAGAACATGTTGTAAAGGCATTATTATATAATATGTTATTATTATGTCAACACTTTATATTATTAATACAATAGTAATAATATCTATTATAAATTCATTCTTACCTTCAAAGTGAAAACATAAAGAATATGTTACTTAGGTATTGTGACAACTAAATGTTCCCCCTCAATATTTTATAGCTACTTGAATCTATTCTCCTTATTGTTATTCTTTTATATCTCTCTTACCCTTGTTCTTCTTTCTATTGTCCATCAAATTGATTTCACTTTTTAAGTGATTAATCTCAACCTTTTTAAGCTCTAGAATGTTCTTAAATAACATGCATAAAAAGGACAAATTATTGTTACAAGAGGATATTTTGATTTAATTAACTTCCAACATTAATTGTATAAATCAGAATAAATGCTTTATAAAGAAACTATTGATCTAACAATTATCAAAACACAAAGGAGGAATTACACTTAGTTGATTATGTGTGGATCTAGAGGAGTTTGAGTGATCTGAATGCTCGAAAAAACTGGTCTAAGGCTGGAAATGCTTCGTTATAAGAACTGGTACCTAAAACTAGACCTAGGAAATATTGTATAAATAAGTCAATGTCGTCCATACAGTTCTAACCCTATTATATAGTCTTGGACCTACTTCAAATTTGCGCCTATCACTTCCTAATTGATTCACCTACCTAGAAATGACTGACTTTGTATGTCAGTCTTCTTTGCTCAACTTTGTAATGGCTCTAAAAAATATGCTTAAACCCTCAAACCCTTGTAGTGCAAGATGGAGTTCCTAGAAAAACAAATTTAGGTGGGTCATGGGCACCCATGTGCACCACTAATTTCACCACTACTCCTAAGAGGGATAAAACTACACATCGTTCTCCTAGCATGTGATATCTACCATAATGTAATCAAAAAATGACACCCGTGTTTTAACAATCCTTTGTTTGAGTTTCACACTTACTCAAATACTTGGGAAAGGTCGTTTTGTTTAATTGCAGAAAAAAGTTGGAGACTCCTAGACCTAGTAGGAGACTTCAAACCTATAGATGTTGTTGTTATAATGGATTTGCATCAGTTACTTTGTTGTCTAGGGATATGTGCCTTTTATGCTTATTTTAACATGAGGAAAACATAAAGTGTTAGGACTCCAAATGAGGTATGAGTGACTTTCTTGTATAGGCTTCCAATGGTTATTTTTTCATGAAAGGTTGACCAAGAGGTAATATTATTCCATATGGAGCTAATGAAATTGAGAGTTTGGGCCCAAAACATGTTGTTCCAAAACCGTATGGTAGGGTCAGGATTAACATGTGTCAATTCTGACTAAAACTAGTAGTTTTGACTAAGAGGGGAAAAACATGGTTTAGATTTTTGGGTCGGGAGATGGATGTCTTTATATGCATTTTATTTTATAGAACCTCGGGTACTAGTGATAGAGAGGTATGCAAATATAAGTAAGTAATCAAATGGATATATTAAGGTGGGATAAGTAAGAGTTAAAAGAGTGTATTTGTGCATGAAAGTGTGTAATGTCAAGATTGGAGATGTCAAAAGATAGATTTCCAAATTTGAGTGTCTATGTTTTCCCCCCTTTAAGTATGAAATGAAAATTACATGCTTAAATGAAAATATACCTAAGTGTATAGACACACTTTTTATTTGCTCACAATAACTTTGTTTTGTAGTATCTCATTATGTTGGTGTTAGCAAGATCAAAATTGAAACCTACAACACTGAGTATAGTCAATGCCCAAAATAGAAACTGAACTTTAACTCAAAATTTAATGAAAATATTATAAATAAGAGTGCAATAATAAATGCTAAAAGAGATGCAAAACATGAAAGGAATGCATTTGTTAGTTTTGCAGAGAAAATATGCTCATGTTCATGTGCCTTGATTATTTTCGATTTGTTGAAGTCAAATGAAGAATTAGGGATGACCAGCCCCCAATTGTGCCAAGGATAGGTCTGTGTTAGGTGTACCGACCCAACACATGAACGTTGAAGAGAAGAACTAAACAGAGGAGTTGAAGCACCCCTATCGAGGAGGAAGGTCATGTATCAAATCCATTCAACAGCTCTGATATCTTCCCCTTAAGTGCAAAGAGGGTATGAAATCATGCTCACGAAGAACTTAGTTACTTTGCTACCTTCCATAACCCCACGGACCATACCACTGTAGATGGTTATGAGCCCAATTTTGTAACTTGAGACACACCATAGAAAACAGAAATAAGTGCCCCATACTCTTCCCATGTACCATACAATTGAATAAAAACTGAGTAGAAATGATTGCATGTTGAAATTTAAGTGGAGAAATGCGACACATGCCCCAATGTGTCTAAAACTGGAAGTAAAAATGACTACCGTGGAGAAGGAGAGAATGAAATACTTCATTCTACCTGAATTAGTGTCAATATGAGTATGAAACCATATAATAATGTCATAATAATGATGATAAACCAGAAAAATGATGACAAATCAGGAGAAATTACCCCTTGGACAGACCCATATGATAGGGTCAGAACCATCTATATGGTCCTAGCCAGACTGTATATTCCTAACCATGTGTGGATTTTTCCAATTTTTGTTCTTCAATCCAATTCTAATTAATTTTTTATGTCTTTGCATATGTCTATGCCCAAAAAGTTGTATATGCCTACTGGAAATGTAGAATAAAACCCCAGGTGTTTACCCCCACATTTGAGATGTGTGCGATGAAGAAGTTGAGTGTACGACTCAACAGGAAAGATGTAGACCCATATCTGAGATGTTGATAACCTCTAAAAATTGTAATGGTACATGTTAAAGGGGATGTGCATGGTAGAAATTGTGGAGCAAAACAATAGTAACAAGAACAAGAAGCATGATAACAAAAACAATTTCAATGCAACAAAAAATACATAAACTCAATATATTATGGTGTGTTAGTAGGAAGCAAGTGCATACAATGTAGAAACAATTGAAAACATGCCAAATATGTCACACAAAAGGTAAAGGTGCTTAAAAATATGGGACACCCATGGTGTTGTAAGACAATAAAGGCCCTTAATTCAGAAAACAATAGGTGTATAACCATACATAAGGCCTTATACCCTAAACATGGAAAACCCACAGTTTCATGAGATAATCAAGGCTCGTAGGCCATAATCATAGTAGAAAAAAATCATACATACACAACTAGAAAACATGTATGAAAGGCAAGCGTATCAAGATATGATAAAAAGTATATGATATGTGATGTATGAAACAACTAGCAATAATTGTAATCACTGCGTAAGACAGGTGTTATTCTTGTTGTTCCAAGAGATAGAAAATACACAAGATATATATGTAACCAATCGTAATGAGGAAGGAAAGGAACTATAATAGATATATAGTATAGCACTTGGATGTATAAAGCAAAAATAATATGCCCCAGAGGTTAGTAGTCTGGGTAAAGGGCAGGCCAGTACCTATCATCATGTACCACTCTTTGTATGTCTTGCATCATGGTTAGTATACCACGTGAACACATGTGTGTAAAGAATAAATGTTATCTATCAAACCATATGAGTAAAAATCATGTTATAATGTAAATTTTAAACAATATTTGTTATAAGAACATGTCCTAATTTTGTGTTTTTGCAAATATTTGAATTTTTGTGTTTTAGGCCCTCCATGAGGGCATAAATGAGAACCTATTCTATTAATAGAAGGAATGGTTATCCAATAATTACCACATGGAGGGGAATAGATAAATATGATGCAACTAAAGGATGGGAAGCAATATTTCCCTCTAGTTTGTGTGTGCAAAGTGATGTTCGAGTATAGAACCGCTCCCTCAACAATCAAGTTAAACATATAGAATTATTGTGTCTTTGGAAAATTAGAGGGGAATATTATGAGATATACCAAATAATTTCAAGGAGATCATTGATGGTAGGATTAGACCTAATTAGACTAGGATTAGCCATATTAGTAAATGTGTTGAAACATCTATCGATAAAAAATCTTGTCTTATATAAGCAATTAAGTGTCATGATATATTCCTCATTGGTGCAAGAGGGACCTTTTGCATGCATAATATGAGTCCAATGTGTCATAGTAGGTTGATAGTCAGAAAAAGAATCATTGTGAGTAGTGACCGTGCCAGTAGTAATTTGGAAGGTGATGTTAGTTTTGTGTTCATCGACAATACCAAAAATATGTCGTATCCTACATCTACCAAAATCCAATGGGGTAGGTTGGGAATTAAGAGCAACCCAAAATATAGTGGTGATAACATACAACCCAATAGTTATCATGAGTGTAATATATCCTTGAAACGTGATAGTAGGAATGAGGGAAGGTATAATGTCATATGGTGTGAGTCTTAGAGTAGTTAAGGCCTCATAATTGTAAATGTTCTTATTTCGGTTGAAGTTGAGCAGCACATGTGGCTAATATTGTTGATGGATATACATAGGACTAGTAAAAGTATCAAAATGAGTAGTCCCAGTAGGAGGATTAAGTGTATTATGCAAGATAGTAATGGTGCCAATATGCTTGAGAGTGTTGATTTTATCGATTAAGTCCTAATAGGGATTAATGCCATGGCCCATAACACAATGGTAATAAAAAAATGATGATTGGGTTATCTTAAAATCTTGTGACTAGAAATATGATGCTTAGAAGGTAACGTGATGATACTTTGATCAATTAGAATAGAAAGTAATTATTGTGGTGTATTGAAATGAGCTGGAATTGTAATAGATGTGACATGAGCCGAAGTGTCTAGAGTATTGACTGCATTGACCATAGGATCAATATGCATATTACTAGATTCAACATGATCAAGAGGAGACAAAATACTAGCATCAAAAGAAGTGTCCTTAAGATGATAATGTCTAGGTATAGTAGAGACAAAGAGGGAATAAAACATATATTCATCCACATCAATATGATTAAAATTGAGTTTGCATAAATTATCATTTATGAGTGTGATTTTACCATCATCACTATCAATTCCATATTCAGGTGCATCGAGATGTTGTACAACACCATCTAATAGATTGGAACTATAAAGTGGTGGTGTGCTTAGGATAGAAGATGCTAGTGGATTTGTGAGAGGAGTGTCAGTTTGTGACTAGATATGTGGAGGTATATCTAATGAATGTTTTATAGTAGCACTAGTCTCACTAATAACATGTGTATCTAGCTTTTCTAGAGGAATAGGTTGTAGTGGGGGAGAGACTAAAGGTGATTATGGATTAAACATATCTACTTTGTAATATTAATAGGGATCAGGATCAACATGTAGAGTATACTCATTTTCATTATGTAGAAATTTCTTACAATGATGGAAAGGATAAGAGATAACTTGCATATTGTGGAGCCTGGTCCAAAAGAAGATTGTATTGAAAATTGGTGTCCATTATGTGAAATGTTGTGGCTGAAGTCTTAGAACCAAAAAGTATGTCAAAAATAATGGTGACAAGTGTAGAATGTAAGATGTCATCAAAGCCTAAAAAAATAGTGGGAGAGTGGTTGATTGCAAGGGGATAATACCCATATTTGTAATCACTAATTTAAGACATGTCTTGAGACCCGATCCATTTTCTATTAAAAACCTTCTGAGAAAGAATCCTTGAATACATGCAGTAATGAATAAAGGTAGACATTGCTTAATATCAGCATTAGGCAGGATATCAAATAAAGTAAAATTAATAGCCTTGTCAAGTGCATTGATTGTATCCATGAGAGATGAAAAGGTAGTGGGATGGGTACCATTGGCTAATGTGAAAGAGTGCAAAAAATCTTGTAATATGTCTTTGTAAACAAGGGATGTTTGAAACAACTCAAGTGTAGATACCTTAGCATGGGTATTGTTGGGTTGTTCAATTAAATCATACCCTTTAGATGGAACATTAGCTTGAGGCATAGGAGTAGAGGGTAGGGGAGGAAAAAGTGGATCTTCCCTAATATTTTTTTTATTGTGTCGGTGGTTACCACATTGACTCTAGTAGAAAAAAATTGATATGGATGGTTAGTCGTAATATGAGTGATCGCATATTGGATGTTAATATATGCAGGAGTAGTATCAGTCACATAAAAATTGGGCTCAACATAAGAACCCTTATTCAAATGTACAGTATGAGCATGCACCTAGTGATACAGATAGTAACCCCTACTCACAGATGACTTAGGAACCCTTGGTCAAAGATAAATATCATATAATTTAATGGATAGTGACACGATAAAGATTGAATACCAAAACCAAATAATAAAACCCTAGAGTTGTTGTGTGTAAATTTGCAATGTTCTATTATAGCACGTTGGGTTCACCAAATGAATTCACTTTTTAAGTGATTAATATCAACCTTTTAAGATTTAGAATGTTCCTAAATAACAAGCATAAAAGGATGAATTAGTATTACAAGAGGATATTTTACTTTAATTAGCTTCCAACACTAATTGTATAAATTGGAACAATGCTTTACAATGTGACTGTTGATCTATAAACTATCAAAACAAAAAGGATGAATTGCACTTAGTTAATTCTATGTAGATCTGGAGGATTCTGAATGATCTGAATGCTAAAAAAAGTTGATTTGAGACTGGAAATTCTTTGTTACATGAATTGGCACCTGAAACTAGACCTGGTAAAACCATATAAATAGGTCAAGATCATTTAGATGGTTCTTACTGTATCATACGGTCCTAGGCCTACTTGGAATATGGGCATGTAACTTCCTAAGTGCTTTTCCCTCCTAGAAATGATTTTCATTTTACGTCAGTATTCTTCACTCACCTTTGGAATGGCTCTAAAAACTTCATTCAAACCCTCAAACCCTTGTAGTTCAAGATAGAGTTCCTACAAAACAAAGTTAGGTGGGTTGTTGGAACCTCTACATCTCCAACATCTCCACTAAACCACAGATGTCTCAAACTACACGTCATTCTCCTAGCATGTGATATCTATTGTAGTGCAATCAGAACTTGACAATCGTGATTTGACAATACCTTGCTTGAGTTTCACACTTGCTTAGATACTTGGGAAAGGTCAATTTATTTTCTTGTAGAAAGAAGATGGAGACTCCTAGACCTAGTAGGATAATTCATACATATAGAGGTTGCTTCCTTAATGGATTTGCATAATTTGTTTCATTTTCTAGGTAGCAGTAAGTGCCTTTTGCGCTTATTTTAACATGAGGAGAACATAAAGTACCAAGACCCCAAATGATGTATGACTGACTTGCTTATATAGTCTTCCAATGTCTATTTTGTTGTGAAATTTTTACCAAGAGGGAATATCATTCCATATGAAGATGATGAAATTGACATTTTGGGCTCAAAACATGTCAGTCTAAAACTGTATAGTAGGGTCAAGATTGACATGTGTCAATTCCGACTGAAACTGGTTGTTTTGACCGAGAGGTAAAAAATATGGTTTAGCTTTCTAGGTTGGGGGATGGATGTATTTAAATGCATTTTATACTATTAAACCTTAGGGACTCATGATATAGAGGTATGAAAATATTAAAAAGTAATCAAAGGGTTATCAAGGTGTGTTAAATAAGAGTGAAAAGAGTGTATTTTTGCATGCAAGTGTGTAATGTGAAGATCAATTTTGTCAAAGGATACATTTCCAAATTTGAGCGTCCACACAAATATTCCAAAACAATATAACTTCAACCTCCTTATTTGACTAGAGAAACTTATCTCCAATTAAGTACACTACACTATATCATAGAAACTTTTGACCATAGAATGTTTGCTCCAATCAAACACTTTTTGTACTCTTTTCAATCTTGTAGACCATTTTTCACCTTTGTAGACATTACTATTATTATTGTATCTTATTTTACACTTCAAAATAAATCAAGCATGGATGTTTAGTTTTTATTAATCATGATCTATCATTTACATGTCTCACCTTCGTCTCTTCATTGCATAGGGTCATAAAAAAATTGTCATTTCATCATGCATTTCCAGAGAAGAATGAATTTATAGCCCTTGATTCATAAAATCAAAATCCTATTTATATTAAGATTATTAAGAAATTTTTTAAGAGGTCCTATGGAAACAAGGCCAAACACTAACCCACACCTATTAATCATTTTGTATGAACATGCAATTCATAAAACAAAATACATAATCATTTTGATATTACTATTTTTTCAATATTTAAAATAAATATAAGTATGTATATATTATTGTGAGTCCCTCAAATAAACCTAATTAATTATTATTAAATTAATCATATAATTATATAAATATTAAACATGGATTTAATTTTTTCCAAGGAAAAAATTGTAAATTTTATTCATAGGGAGAATAAAAATGCATTCTTTATGTGTTCATGGCACTAAACAAGATATCGGATTGTGTAAATTAGACTCCATATATCAATAACATAATATTTTTTGAAGAAAAAAGTGGGAATAAAAGTAGGAAGTGAAAACCAGAGTATGGCAACCATAATGGGGCGATGTGTGATTTAGAGAGTATGCATAAATGTTAGTAAAAGGGGTATAAAACTGGGAACAAGGAAAAGTTGCAAAAGCTATGAAAATGGGGCAAGAACACTTATGAGACCCCAAAGATTTAAACAAAAAAATCAATGAACCATCATGATAAGAAATAAATAAGGATTCATTACTTTGCATGCATCAATCTTGAAGTAAACAAGCAAACCTAACATGTCTAATTATCCTTTATTCTTGAAAACTTTGTAAATGAACCTAATAAAGATTCTAAGAAATCATTTTATGATTATGAGAATGGGAACTCACCATTAATGGCTAAAAATCCACATGGTTCTTCTCATTTACTCAAATTTTGGGTGTGTAGTGCAATAGTAAAGTAAATACCTCAATAAACAAATGAAAGGAAGCTCTTAATCCTAAACAAAATACTATAGTTTATGTTAGAAAGGAGGAAGTGTTCTTAGAAATGGTTTAGGGGTAGTGGGGTATTTATAGGTTTCTAATTTCGGAAATGGAAGACTTTGGGTGCATGTGGGACAAATGAATAAGCTAATAAACACTTTTAGTGAGTCAAAGTAAGATTTGACTAGGCTTAGAAGAGGTTAAACATGCCTTAGGCTGGTTAATATAGGTTTAGGTTAATGAATCCTTATTAGTGACAAATTAGGAGCTTGAGAGAGTTGTGAGAGAATTACTCAATCCAATGAAATGGATTATAAATCTAGGAAGCTAGTAGAAGCGGTTTAGAAGGAGATTAAATGGGGATTCAGCTAATAAGAGGCTATATCAGCCTAGTTAGTCGATTATAAGAGGAAAATTACCAAAAGGATGTCGTAAATGGAGAGTTAGATAGGCCTAATTGACGAGGTGTCGTCCATTTTCAAGGAGGAGGATAGTTAGTGCAATAGTAAAAATAATAGTGTAGTGATCAAACTACGGGTGTCTACATTTGCCCCTCTTTGGGGGGGCATAAGTTGTGCCACTTCAAATAAAGTATAAAAACACAAGTGAATACAATTTTTTTTGAAGGAGTGGAAGAAAAATTAGTAGAGTGAAGGATGCCCCCTCGAGTTTCAATAGGGCAATGAAAGGGTTCAATCAACGATCAAAAATAAGAGATGGAAGAGAGAGAAAAATGGGAAGGGTTAGGATGATCTGACGTGACAATAGAAGACTAAAGAAGAAAGAAGAAAATAATAAGGAATAGATATTGAGCTATCAGCGATGTTGTATTGTATAAAATAATATTTATTACATCATATTGCTAAGAATCTTCATCATCAGTCCTTATTAAAAATATAAGCATACGACAAAAGCGTAAAATGACATGAAAAACCAAGATACAAACAAATGTCCATTGCTAAACTGCCAACTCCATGTAACATACAAAATGTAATGCAATACAAGAAGTAAACAAGCTTACCTAATAGGAAAATAAGTACAAACACACACACTCAAACCAACAACGTTTAAGAAAGTTACAAAAATATTTTGTTATCGAGATGTATTCCCAAATGATTTTGATAAACAACAAGGTTTAAAAATGATGTCCTAAAAAAATTCTACATGCAAGGCACATAATAGAGGACACTTAGGTCCTATGAAAAAATAGTGTGCACTACGAAGCAGTACCAGGCAACTTGTTGTGTCACAGAGTATAGAGGAAGTAAGTAGTTGAGCTTTTGTAAATGATTGGAGATTCATATGATCTACGAGTTGTTATTTCAAAATATTTGAAAACACCAGCAAGGTACACGATGAGTGTCATGTTAGAGACACAGATTTCAGCTGCGTATGAGTTGTTTACCTATTTTTATCACTTGTTTTAACTTTTACAATCTTTTCAATTTTTAAATGTTTTTATGATTTTTTATAATTTTTAACATTTTTGATTGGTCAGAAGAATTTAGATTATGGAATATCACCTAAAATCACGTAGAATGATCCATGGGGAAGAAACGGGCGTTGGGTAGCAAAAACATGCCTTGACGAGAAGAAAATGGGTAAAAATGATTATTTAATAAAATAATCATCACGATGGTGAAATAAAAGAAGAAAAAAATGAAAAACTCACTTGGAAACAATAAAAATTCCCCAGGGAGAAGAAATGAGTGCTAGGTGGCAAATAATGCCCCAGCGCAGTGGAAAAAAAAAGTGAAAAATATTTATCATGGCGGGTAGATTGAGTTAGAATGACCACGATGGTCAAATTAAGCATTTTGGCCATCATGGTGAGTGAGAGGGAATCACAACGGGTTAAAACAACCCCATATACCCCTCCCAAGGGGGGTTAAATCATCACGGTTAGTTCATTTTCTACGGAGTTCTTGCGAATTTTTACCATGAGAGAGTTATGAGCCACGAGAGAGATGGCAAGAGTTCAGAGGTGGATCAAACATGTAGACTAGATTCAAGAGTACCTTCAGGATGATTCGATGGACCCTATGTGAGTACCCTATATTTTCTAGTCAAATTTTGCATTTAATTTGAAATTTTTGGTGTTTTTTAGCATGTTCGTGGTAGATGTAAGGTAGGTTGAACATGTACGTGCACCTTAGCAATGCGCAGGTGTCACTTGACGTGCATATGCATCAAAAAAATGGGTACGTGCATGTATACATGTTGGGAAAATCGGTATGCACACACATACATGTTAGAGGGGACGTGTACATGTCAAAGGGGAATATGCGAATGTGTGCATGCACGTGTACTAAATTATATGCGTAGGCGTCATACCAGATGCATATGCGCTAGGGAGGGATAGAATACAATAGAAGAATTTTTGGGGATGTATGCCTCATGATGGGTGCATACGCATTGGAAGGGGCACGTGCATTCCTTAGGAACATATGTGTTATGATTGGCATGCAGGCATCCATAGGGGCATGTAGGTGCCAAAAGAAAGACTTAACCAATTTTTAAAGAAAAATAGGATAAGTAGAGAAGGATGTGGGCTAGATTTTGGTAGAAGAAAGTTGAAAGTGGCACTTAGAAGAATATGGATAGAATTATATCATAACAAGTGTATTGTTATTTTAGAGAAATGATTACCAGTCCTTCATACTAGAGAACGGCATGGGTGCTTGGCTATCATAGCGATGGATTTCGAGGAGGAGGATAGTGAAATTTTGGGCATCATCTTTTACGTTACTGGTCTAGATCACGTGGCCAGTATGCCATAGATTACTATGGACCATGGCCTCCTCACAGCCTTAGCTGAGAGGTGGCATAGTGAGAGCCAGTGTTTTCGGCTCCCGACCAGAGAGATTACTATTACGTTGGATGATGTATAGAGGATTCTACAGGTGCCCATTTAGGGTCAGCTAATCACATACGAGAGTCATAGGACTGATATCTCAGCTTGTTGATTTGATTTATTTGGAGTGGAGGACATACCTCACCTAGGAATGGTCATTAGACTGTCTCAGTGCATAGCAGACCTGGAGTTAGATCGAGTGGTGGTTTATTTGATGGCCTTTGTCAGTGGCATTCTACTTACTAACAATATCGGTGCTACATTCCCTCTTGGTATTATCGGAGTAGTACATGGATTGATCGAGGGTTAGAGGTATTGTTGGGGCCAGTGTATAATGGCACATTTATACTGGGATCTTTGTCTTATCACCTACTACCATCAGAAGATGCTAGGCCTGATGAGATTATTGCAAATATGGGCCTAGGACCACATAGCCATTGGTCATCCTACAGGTTTTTTACAATTTCGTGCCCCAGAGGAGCCATCTGGGTTGGGTTGGGTTCCAGTCAGAGATGATGTTTGGCCTACTATGAAAGATACTTATCATTATCATCAAGAGTTTGATGAGCTCTAGTATGCATAGATAGTATGGAGGTCCTATAGAAACTTTTAGTGGCCAGACGATGGCTTAGAGCTTAGTGTGGCCATGGTAGATCATTTCATGTTTGGGAGCCGACATTATATATGGGATTTTTACAGAGTGGATAGATGTCAGAGGAATTTTTGTCTCATTTAAGATGTTCCACAACATGATATTTGGTATGCACACAGGGCCTGAGAGGTATTTGATATGGTTCCTCATATTCATATGGATAGAGCTAGGGTAAACAATGAGCAGATGGTACCAATACCATGGGTATCATTGAGGCAGGTTAGGGATCCTGGATGTTCAGTTGAGTATGGACCATGGTATTTGACAGTTTTACCTCATTGATTGACCATTCCATGGGAAGCATGGGACACAGGAGTTAGGCCACCTTCAGAGGGGCCACGGGATAGTGATGATGAGGAGGAGGATGGAGATGATGATGATGATCCCTTTGATGGGTAGCATCATGATGGGGGTGGGAGACAGGGTCCACCACCACGTCAGGTACATGGACAGGGGCCGAGGATGAGACAAAGATGGGTACCTATGTCACCTCATATGTAGTTGCCTCCAGTTGGTATACCAGCTAGAATTCTCATTCCATTACATCATATTCATCCAATGATTTAGTAGGGTCCTCTCCCTCATGCTCTAGGGCAACACATTCCTAGACAATAGGCTCCATAGCAAGGGCCTCCTCCTAGTCCACCACATGATGGTGGAGGAAACGATGGTAGAGATAGAGGGCAAATAGTTATGTTAAAGTATATTAGGTTATAGTTGTGCATCTTTAGATGATGGCTGAGAGGGATCATGCTACGGCACAACTTCAGGTAGTTACCATAGAGCAAGACCAAGCTAGAACGCAGATATAGGTTGTGACCTTAGAGAGAGATTAGGTCAGGGCCCAGGCTAGTCAGGGAGGTGGTAAAGATGGAGCTACTTGGTTCCAACAGATCCAGTAGCTAGCTTCTCATAGTACACATATTATGGGCTTGTTATAGCAGTTACAAGCACATGTTCAAGCCATTACCATAGAGAGAGACCAGTTGGTGACTGAGAGGACATTGGGCTAGGTCAAGATGGTGAGAATACAGGCAGAGGTGGGTTCATTTCGGCGGACTGATGGAACCACTGTGACACCTGGGAAATACATGGAGTTGGCTATGGTGAATGGTATGACCTCCTAATACAAGGCCATGTACTACGATGCCATTCTAGAGGGTCAGAGAGTACCCAGTTTCAGTGAGAAGTCGATGGGTAGGTCACAAAGATCACAGAGACTAGAGATATCGGCTAGAATTGTGGAGCAAACACAAGATCAGTAGATACAGTGATATACAGGAGAGTATGGTACACATGTGATGAACCCTTAAGAAGATCGTAGACCTCTAAGTTTCTATGAGGGATTGAGTCAGACATGACTCATCTTTTGATCATATACGTATGTATTTCTAATGTATGCCTCTTATGAAGGCTTAGTTTTGATCGATGATGTATGATGCATCTTAGATTATATGATATGATAGATAATATTTGTGAAATATGTTATTATGAAAACAATTGTACAATCAATTTACAAGCATAACCTAACAAAACTTGAACACAAGAAAAATATTTACAAGTATGTAAAATGCATTCAATGCAAAAACTCAACTCTAAGTAAGGAATTGAACTCAATTTTAAACATACAACACAATGCAATGGAAATTGTTGGTCATTCAAGATTCAGAACTTAGCGGAATACATACAAAAGGTTCGCGTGGAAGAGCAAAGCACGTTCAAAAGTGTAGGAGGATCGGGAAGTAATCACATGCTGAGGACAGAGACATATTCGAGACTTAGCCATTTTCATGATGATGAATTATTTTTGGAGATAGCATGCCGAACACATAAACCGGTTAAAGGCTTGTGTGACATGCATTGGCTATTTTTGGAGGATCAACTATGAAGCACTTTACATGGAAAGAGGCTGAGAATAGATTTACTACTGACAGTTAATTACAAGAAGTCTTTTCTTAGCGCACTTGCATGTGTGGCTATTATTGTAATGACATGTGGCTAATAATAGCATACAACCTATTTTGGGATTAGATAAGCGGTGAAGGGAAAGTCCCCACCCTTATAAATGTAGTATAGATATAGAATGTAAGAACTGAGGTATGGAGAGGTTATGCTACCAAATATGATGCACGCATAAACTATGGTATTATCTATATTAATAAGCTTCTGTTTATTTATCATGTTTAATGCAATGTAGTGTATTGGCTGAATTAGAGTATCAAATCATGAGTATAATTGGTTCTTGCATGCTTGATTTCATAATGCTTATCCTTTAAGTCTGTTATTCTCTAGATCTAGATCTGAACATGCACTGTAAAAAGATATATTATTCATGGATGTGAATGCTTTAAGTCTTCATCATGCTAGCATCCTACAACATCAACCCTAAAGCGGGGTCCGTTACCTTTGTGTGCTTCGGGTGAATGCTCAGTCTAGGCTAAGTGATGTGCCAACTCACTTGGGCTTTTACTGGTAAATTCTAGGCTACATCATTGGTTCTGTTGTCAGGGCCTCTTTTTCAATTGTTTTTAGGATGGTTCACGATGAAGACGTACCGGTTGACCTTAGCAAGTGTTGAGGAGTGGATTAAAGATTTAGAAGAAGACTACACATGGAGTTTTAGCACTAGATTTGAGTTCAATGCCTGAGCATGGGTGGATAAGAATCTATATGATTGTTTGTATGAGATATTCTTCATTATCTTTACAATAGAACTATATGAGTGCTTGGTTGCTTATGCATATAAACAGAATTGGAGGTATCGCACACTTGTCTGGATTCAGGAAGAATTTCAAACCCTTTATGATATTGATCTGATTTGGAATCACGATGTGGATACATGGATCTATGGTTTTTAGAACAATTGTATCTTGGAGTACTCAATTTCCACTTATTCATGCCCAGAGGTAGCTGAGTTCCAATTTTTACAATAACCCAGTGCAACTTACCTGTAAGGCATTCCACTCGTGATAAAAATTCTGATGGTAACCCTAAACTTGGAGAACAAACCGATGAAAAACTAAACCCCACCACATGTGGGGGAAGCATTAGGTTTGGTGAAATATGGCAGACCTAGTGACAAAAAGGTAAAGAGAGGAAAGGAAGCTTAAGTATAATGAGGCACGCGAGAGGGAGATAGAGAAGCAGTGAGATGTTGCAAAGTGAATGGCATTGTGGAGAGAGATAGTTTTGGAAGGGTTTGAAGTTCACACCGAAGACATGGAACCCGACCATAAGGAACTCCCCCTTTGGGAAAGCATGAAAGGGAACCCTCCTCAGCCACACGTATAAGTGCGCCAGTAGAGACGACCTGGGCCACAAGTGCGCATTTGAATCCACGTAGAAACCTTTCCCTTGTACTTGGTTTTCTAGTATCTAGTACAACAAATAGTCAACAAGCTAATTTATGCAATGAGAGAGCAAGAGTGAGTCATATAAAAAGCACAATGATAACAACGCAAACAACTTCATTGTTACATGGGAGTACCTTTTCGGGTGTATCATCCGCATAGAGTTCAGGCGTGCATACTTTTGGACTATATTTTGGGAGTAGTAACAATTCACAGACTATCGAGGTACAATTTAGTACTACGGTTGGGACATAGGGAAGTACATCTTGTGGTCTAACCCTAGCTACAAGTTTGGGATTAGGAGGTATAGGTGGCTCTAGCTCTAGTCGATCTGGTGGTTTTGGAGGTAGAGGAAACACAGGTGGTTTTGGATCAGGTGGGCAAGGTCCGAACCAACCCCAAAATATTTACATGGAGATGTCTCTTCATCTCCCAGAGTATAGGGGCATAGAGGATGTTGTTGAACATGTGCACATGTGTGAAATATTGTGGCGTGTAAAAGGAATCATGGCTTCTGAGCATAGGGAAAGTCAATTTGCTACTACGTTATAAGGTTGCACACATAGTTGGTACATAAATTTTGACCTTAATCAGACTTACGTAGACTATGCAACTTTACAAGATGTTTTCCTTAAAGAGTTTCACATCCCTGAGTTTGAGTAGAAGAGTATAAGTGCACTCAAGGATATTAAGCAAGGCACTATTGAGAGTGTCAGAGAGTATGATGCTCATTTCAAAACACTATTATCCAAGATTTGTTATGATATTCATGCAAGCCAACATGCACAATGGTTTTTTGGGGGGCTAATAACACCTTTTAGAAGGGCGTTATCACTAAAGACATACATTGGTCCATGCAAAGCTCTCGAAGTATATTTACGCATTGAGGTAGTTGGAAGTATAGAAACTGGGGTGAACCCATTCTTTGAAGCACATATCATAGCTATGGTGAAGCAGTTGGAGAAGTTATCAACAAATTCACCACATGAGACGCAAACAGGGATTTGGTGCACAGATTATGAAGTGGAAGGTCACACAAAGGATAGTTGTCCCCACAGATCAATGCGTTCATTGTTGTTGGACTGTGAGATATGCCATCTAAACCATGATGTTATTCATTACACATTACTATAATGTGTGATAAGGAAGAACATTTCATGCTACTGAAAAATCTGTAGGTCCACGACTCATGACATGGAAGACTATCGACTGATTGGTTGGATCCATGATGTTATAGATATCGGTGTACAATAGACAAGAGTTTTAGATAACTCTAAAGGCAAGAACGAACATCAGGATTGAGATCACAATCAAGCGCGCTATGATTAGAGTGAAGGACATTTTGAAGGAGGTTGTGGCAGAGGTCGAGGGTTTTGAGGAGGATATGGAGGCCGAGGCCGTGGTGGTGGAAGAAGTGAGTTCCCTCGTGGAACGTGTTACACATGTGGATCTCCTGACCACTACAGGCGTGAATGTCCTCAGAATATTACATTTTCTTTCTGTGGAAAGAATCATAGTTATGAGGATTTCCCAGACTTGTATGATCATCTTAACAAGAAAAATAAATAGGAAAACAAAGGCGCATGGATGGTAAAGATACAATGTGCTGTGGAAAATCAGTGGATGCCCAAGTTGGAAGTAGAATCCGAGGCATTACATGTAAAGATCACGACCCGTGTTGAATCAACGCATGCCAAAGACGAATTACAGCAGAGGCCTACCATCACAAAGGAAGAGTTTCTACATGCACAGTACCCAGATCCAACCCATCAGAAGGAGTTTTATCAGGAAACCATGGAGGTACTCAGGAATCTTCAGGGTGAAATAAAGTATTTAAAGGAGCAATCACACAAGATGGAGTAAAAGAAAGTATTAGAAAAGGTTAAAACTAATATAGATGACTTGAGAGAAGTGTGTAAAGTGTTGTGCCAAGAGAATATCATTCCACTATGGGGAATTAGTTAAAAGGAAACACTCTACGTGCAAGTACTGAGACTGGATGGCAGATATTGCATGCAAATCTTCCCCCTCATAGCCTAGATTATGACAAGGAAATAACTCTGAATGTTTTTGTGGATGGGTGACTGTTGAGTAATACATTGATTGATATAGGTGTGGAAGTCAATGTTCTTACTTTATATGCATGGGTACAAATGGGGAGACCTCCATTGTAGCCATTCTCTAATGTATTGTTCATGGATAACCGAACTAACGCCACTCCCATCAGAGTTTTAAAAGATACATCCATTGCCATACAAGGAGACAAGCTCACTGGAGATTTTGAGGTCTTAGCACTAGCAGAGTTAGATAGCTTCCCAGATCTATTGGGGCATCCTTTGTGCTATGAAAATAATGACAATCTTTGGTTCAACAAGGGTTATATCAGCTTTGAAAATAAGGAGGAAAGAGTTATTATCCCTTTAACAGATGGAAAATATGCACCTTATATTGAGCCCTTGAGTGAAGAAGACCTTAATAGGATTTATGTATGTTCCATTCGGGAACCAGAAGTGCTTGAGTCATGTAAGGAAGGTATCCTTCAATGGGAGGATGCACAGTCTATTAGCGATACTACAAGTGTTTCTTGTGATGATTGGGCTCATAGCACTTATGATTTGGTAAGGCGTGAAGTAAAGAGTATATTTCCTAGGGTCAATGAACCCCATTATATTAGGAGAATAGGTAACAATTTGATGCCTTGTTACATAGGATAAGGAGACCCTATGGTGTTCCTGCACACCATCGAAGAACAATGGATAGATCCGTTGGAAATAAGGAATATGCTAGCATATACCCTACACGGGTTAATAGCATGCTAGTGGGTGGTCCATAAGGATAATCTTATAGGATGGAATGAAATTAGGATTCCTCTTGCCACTAGATTATTTAGGAGAAATACACCTACTCAAATCTACACTTTTCATGGTAATCAACTTGTTCAATGCCACGTTCAGTAGTTTGAGAGACTCTGGACAGAGGGGCAGGAAGCTTTACCACCTTTGCTCTGGGTACATGATTTTTATTCCACTCTACATCGTTGCCCACATGCTTGGTATGTATATGTATAACTCCATAGAGAGACTAGAAATTGGCAGGATTTTATTACAAGAATGACCTAGATGTTTGACTTCTTCTCTACCAAGCCTCCGGTGGAAGAAGCATTAAAAGTCATAAAGTGCTTAACTATGGGAGATAGTGCTAAGGATGAAGAACTCATTCAGGAGTTATTCGATGAAGGAAACTCAAGAGTGTGTTTTGTTGAAGAAACAAACGTCAATGCCACACTACTTCAATGTGCTTTCCTTGAGAAAGAAAAAGGAAAAATGCTCTACTTAGTGGATGATGAGGAAGTAAAAAATCTAGACATAAACCATTCATTAGGTAGGCATGAGATGTTGGATGGTGTAGATAAGACCATGCACACCTATCATGAACATATGAAGAAAAAGAAAGTTAATATTGGATTAGACGTTGAGTATAAGCAGGCCATAATTAGGGATTATTGGTCAGACTCTGAAGTGGCAAAAATCATAGAGTTACTACGAGATTATCAGGATTTATTCCCTCGAGGATACTATGAGCTTAAAGATGTGTATGAATCATTAGGGGAGATGAGGATAAAGCTTAAGTAGGGTGCGCACCCAGTTAGAAAGAGACCCTATAGGATGAACCCCAACTTACGTGAAAAGGTCAAAGAAGATATTGACAAAATGTTGAAGTATGGAATCATCAAGCCCCTTGACGAGTTAAAATGGGTTATTCCAATGGTGATCGCTATCAAGAAGGATGGATGGATTAGAATCTGTGAGGAATACATGGACCTAAATGTTGCAAGTATGACTGATCCCTTTCTTACGCCATTCACTTAAGAAATACTAGATGGTGTTGCAGGGCACACAATCTATTCATTTACAAATACATTCTCTGGGTATCATCAGGTTCACATTTCCCAGGAGGATCAGGAAAAAACAACTTTTACTATTGAATGAAGTAGCTTTGCCTATATTTTCTAAAAAATGCACCTACTGTATTTTTGTGCATCGTTGTTTAGGCATTTAAAGAATTTCTTCACACTTCTTATATGTTTATTTAGATGATTAGATGGTGTATAGATTGGTCAAAGACCATTATGACAATCCGCGCTTAATGTTTGAAAGATGTAGGTAGTTGAGTATCTCTTTGAACTTCAAGAAGTGCATATGTGCTAGACCATTTGGAATATTGTTAGGACACATAATCTACAAGGAAGGTTTGTTGGTTGATCCAGTAAGGTTGCAATCATTATCGGCCTAAAAGAGCCTACCAGTAAAAGTGAGGTGTGTGGATTTTTGGGTCATATAGGATATTACAGAAATTTTATTAAAGGATATGTCAAGATTACCACACCTTTGGAGGAGTTACTGAAAGGAAAAGGTATGTTCTACTGGGAAGAACCACAACAATGTGCATTCGAGACATTAAAGGAGAAACTTACTACCGCGCCTATTCTACATTTTCCTTCGTGGGGCCAACCATTTCATGTACATGTGGATGCCTCTAGCATGGTTATTGGTGTGGTATTGGCTCATCCTGGAGAAGGTATTATAGATCATCCTATATGTTTTGTCAGTAGAAATTTGACTCTTGCAGAAAAAAATTACACAACTACAGAGCGCGAAGCTTTGTCAATGATCTATGTACTACATAAGTTCAAACAGTACCTAATAGCTACACCATTTTTCTTTTATACAGATCACATGGCATTGAATTATTTGGTAAACAAGCTCGTATTATAGAGGCACATATGCAGATGGGTACTCTTATTCCAAGAATTTAATTTCAGAGATGTGTAAAACCAGGGAAAATTAATTCTAGACCATACCATTCATCCAAAATACAGTCAGGAGAAGAAGCATAGGCAATTAAAGATACCATGTCAGATGAAAAGTTGTATAGGTTAAAATGAGTGCTATTAGAATTAGAGGACATTGTTGTCTTTCTACGAATATGCATGGCACCAGAAGGAATGAAATCCTTGGAGAAGAAATAACTTGCTATACGCGCAACACCCTATATGTTGATTACCGGTGACCTGTACAAATTAGGTTGGGATGAAGTAGTGTGTCGTTGTGTACTGGAGCATGAGCATATATATATTATGGAAGAATCTCGTGGTAATATTGTAGGTGGCCACTTTACAAGTGACGCCACTGCACGTAAGATTTTACTCACTAAATTATGGTGGGAAACCCTGTATAAAGATTGTAAGGCATATTGCAAGACTTGTGATCACTATCAGCACCTTGGAAAACAAGGACAACATGATGAAATGCCTCTGAGACCTATTACTAGTGTAGAACTATTTGAGAAATGGGCTATAGATTTTTTGGGTCCTGTTATCCATATTTCACCCCCTGGGAAAAATATTTGATCAGCCACGACCCCGTATAGAAGGAACCTGAGAAATCTCGTTTGGATCTTGTAAACAGGTCACATAAGGACTCAACAATGGAGTGGTGGGGGCTAATAAGGACTAAATGATCCTATGCAAGAAGAAACGACTCTGTTAGGCCGTTTCCATGTCTTAAATCCATTTTTTAAGTTACAGGTAGACTCAACAATGGAATACCAGGGACAGAAAAGAAGGGGTAGTGCCACAGAGAAAACAGGAGCAAGAGGGGGAAAGAAAGGTGAAGATTTGAAATTTTTGGGCTCGAAACAGTTCAGAAAGGAGTTCAAAATCGACTAAGTATGAAGGAGGCAGCAGAAAGAACCACGTGTCTACGCGGCGCTTCTCCAAAGTTGAATCTAAAAAGGGAATCCCAATCAAGTACCAGGCTTCCATGTGTCTAGAGCCATAAAATTTGCACATGGCCGTTGAAGAGTCTTCAACTAAGAGGGAAGGTGTTAGGTGTTAGCTCGATGGAAATCTAAAATGGGAGCCCAAGGTGGAGACTCAAACTTACGCCAACTCTCCAGGTAGCAAATGGTCGAACAGAGTCAAAAGGAAAATAGGGCAGGCCTCAAAATTGGCTAAGTATAAAAGTGAAATTAGAGAATGCCAAGTGTCAGTGTGGCGCATATCCAAAATTTAGTCCAAAGGTGGAGACCCAAATGAGCATGAGCTCTCCACATGGCCCAAAGTCCAAAAAATCAAGAGGGACTGTTCAAAAGTCCACAGACCTGCAAAGGCTACCAAGTGTCAACTCAGCGCTCCTTCAAACATAAAATTTTGAATCGGTCTTTCATACAAGTGTGGTGCTGTCATCACCAATCTAGCACTATGATAATTCTTCACTGAGAACTCCTCGTGCTATGATTATTTACTAATGCACAGCCTTTACTTTGGTGGATGTAATCTGGAAACAAAACAACAACATAACACAAGAATACCATCGACTATGATAAGACAGAATGATGACAAATCTGAAATATCAAAGTAAATTATAATATTAACATGAAATTGTTACAATCTCACCCATGAGGTACTTCAAGTGTTATTGACTTCACTTTCCTTTCACCAAGACTATGGGAGAAAATTTACAATTACACCTCTTAATGGCTTCTTCAACACACCTTTAAACTGATGGCTTCCTTTGCACACTTCCTACAATACTTCTCACTACTTCCTTCTATGCTAAATGAGGGGGGTGGCCTCTCTATTTATAGAACTTCCAGGCTTATCCATCTTATCTCTAAGATAGGATAAGAAATCCACTCTGATGAATCATATTCCATACCTTAACTCTTATCTGTACATGTAAGCTTATCTTTTAAGATAAGATAAACCTTATCATTTTACATGCGTTCCACATTTTTAGACTTTTTACAAATAAAATACACAAAATATTTATGACCTCACTCCTTGTCCTTATTACCAATATAATATTTCTAATTCCTAATCATGTAGACCCTACTTCTCTAATTACCCAAACTTTGACATTTTAACATTACCGGACCACTTACGACAAATATTTACTTTTTACAACATTCCTATTGTACTTTGATTGTTACCATACTCTACATTATTGGCGGCACCGTACTGACGGTGCCGTTATCTTCTATCAGACACTACTACTAATTATACTTAACAACATCCTATTCCTAATACATACATTAATGAAATAGAAATTATGGAGGAAAATTTTAGTGTCGACATCTTCCCCCTTCCTAGCTTCTACTCCGTCCTCGGAGTAGACTATTCTGGTGCTTGGAAAATCTTCAACTTGTCATGGTTGACCCATTTCATAATGGGAGTGCCATCCAATTCCTCCAGTCAGTATGTACCATTTTCATGCACGGCTGCTATTTTGTAGGGCCCCATCCATTTTGGAAGAAATTTTCTGTCTTCTTTTTTGTATCTGGAATCATAAACTAGAACCAAGTCATTCACATGAAATGGAGACCAACGGATCTTTTGATCAAAATATTCCTTCTACTTCATTTTCTTCTTATGGCTTGTATCCTTTGCTATTTCCCTCATTTCCTCTAGCAAATGAAGATGTACCAACCTTTCTTTTACTGAATCACTTTCATCCATCCTTTCATTTTTCATAACTCTCACATTGGGAATATCAAACTCAATAGGAAGAACTGGATCAATGCCATAGGCCAACTGAAATGGGGAGTATCCTGTTGCTGACTTTGATGTTGCCCTATATGCCCACAATGCTGTATGAATCCTTTTATCCCCCTTATGTACCTGCAAGGCTGCATCTTTTGCTACAATTTGACACAACACAAAATTTGTTCGTTCCACCTATCCATTTGTACTTGGCTTGTATGTTGTTGCCTTCATGTGCTTAATAGAAAATTTATTGACTAGGACTTCTACTACCTCAATAATGAAGTGGCTTCCTTGATCTGTTACAATTTCTAATGGACAACCAAATCTAGTGACAATGCGTTCATATATGAACCTTGCCACCTCATCCATGGAAGTTGTTTTCAATAGCCTAGCTTCAACCCACTTGGTTAAATAATCTGTGGCAACTACAATATACTTATTTTGGCGTGAGGTAGTTGGAAGTGCACCTACAATGTCTATTCCCCACTTTTCAAAGGGACCAAGTGGAAGAATAGGGCATAATGGATCTGATGAAGTCTTATGCTTACCATGTGTTTGACAAATATCACATGTCTTACAATAATTATAACAATCTTTAAAAAGAGTGGACCAGTGATAACCTTCATCCAAGATCCTTCTTGTTGTAAGTTGTCCAGAGAAGTGCCCTCCACATGTACCATTGTGGAATTCTTCTAGCAGTTCCTTCCCTTGATCACATCCAACTGCCCTCTTGTACTGTCCATCAGGTCCTATTCGAAATAATACTCCATGCAGAATAGAATATGGATGACTGGCTTGAGTAATCTTTCTCTTAGTCTTTGCATTGGCACCATCAGGAAACTTGAATTCATTCAGATAATTCCAAATATCTATATATTCACTAGGGATTGTGTCAAGGGATAACAAGGCTGCATCGGGGAAATCATCATCATCACAAGATGATCCTAAACCATCATAGGCTCGAGAGAGTGCATCTGCATTGACATGCTTCTTTCCTGGCCTATCTATAATATCAAATTCAAATTCTTGTAGCAAAATTATCCATCTTGCTATCCTCCATGATGAGTTAGGCTTATTTACAATATATTTTAGAGCCTAATGATCTGTTACAACTAGAAATTTTTTCCCTAGCAAGTAATTCCTAAACTTCTTTACAGCAAAAATGATAGCTAGAGCCTCTTTTTCAGTTACAGTATAATTTACCTCAGCACTACTCATTGTCTGCTCCCAAAGTAAACTGGATGTTCATTCCCATTTTCATCCTTTTGCCTCAAAGTACTTCCTAGTGCTACATCTGAGGCATCAGTGTACACAATGAATGGCTTGCTCCAATTTGGATTCTTCAAAACAGGTGAAGACACCAGAGCTTCCTTCAGTTGTCCAAAATCTTCATGCGCCTTATTTCCTGGTTCATAAGTAACATCCTTCTTCAAGAACTGGTTAGTGGCTGTGCAATCTTTGAGAAATTCTTGATGAACCTTCTATAGTAACCCACATGGCCTAAAAATGATCTCAACTTACTTCTATTCATAGGAAATGGTAAATCTTTGATTTTTGAAACTTTATCAGGATCAGTACCAATACCATCTCTGGATACAACATGTCATAACAAAATGCCATTAGAACATCCAAAGACACACTTTGTAGGGTTTAGTCAGGCTTGTGCTTCATCTAACCTTTGAAATGTTGTCTCCATCTGGTGCATGTGGTCCAACTTGCTCCCATAGATGCAAAAATCATCTAGAAATACTCTGATGAAGGTCCCAATGTAGGGTTCGAACACCCTATTCATCAAACGCTGGAATGTTACTGGAGCATTACACAACCCAAAAAACATAACTCTATAAGCAAACGTTCCCCAAGGAGTGGTGAATGTTGTCTTCAGCTGATCTTTCTCTACTATACGAACTTGGTTGTAGCCGTTATATCCATCAGCAAAACTATAGCACTCCTGGCCAGCTACTTTCGTCTAAGATCTGATCTGAAAATAGAAGAGGGTAATGATCCTTCTTTGTTGCCTTATTGAGCTTCCTGTATCAACACAAATGCGTAGCTTCCCATTCTTTTTATTGAGATCACAATGGGAGAAACCCATTCTGAATTCTCCCACAGCAAAATATGAATCCTGCATCAAGCAACTTTAATCTATTTCTTCTTTTAATAGTCTTGGAAAAATTAAGGAGTCATTCTATATGGAATTTTCTTTATGGGTTTAACACCATCTACCAGCTCAATAGAATGTTCTACTACCCAACTTACTTGATGGAGTTCCTTGTAATCAAAAGTGAATATGTGTATGTACCTTCGAAAGAGCTGGAGGTAGGATTCCTCTCACTCTCCATCAAACATCACCAATCTTTATTTGTTGGAGATGATCATCAACTTCTTCTTCAGATAATTTTATGGGGGTCATGAGTTGGTGTGACTGGAAGATATCCATGACTGAAACATCAACATCTCTTCCTTCATCGGCAGTGTCTCACTTCACGGGTAATAAGTAATCAGAGGATGTCCACTCAATCATTTTCATCACTGGCATCCACAGGCTCTAACCCGTATGATTCGAGGGATCACTTATCTTCAACCCTCTCCTCACCACAGCCAAAGTGGCCCATGAAACCTTCATTCCAGTATTTCTGTGCATGAACTCTCCTTAGCCATGGTCTTCCCAGCACTTTGTACCAACAGTACCATTTTGTCACCTGAAAGTCTACCCACATATACACCCTACAGATATTAGCCCACATTTGAAACTACCTTTCGGGTTATTTATTCCCTTTATTAATGACCTTAACTAAGTGTGAAGGGCACATTTGTAACCCAACATAGTCATTACAGACTTGGTCATTACATTAACACAGCCCTCCATCACTAAGACAGTCATAATTGACATACCATTACATATACCTCATCTTGTGGTGTCATAGGGATCCGCCTCTTCCTCTAAAACGGACCTCACCTCCTTCTTTCTTTTCTTCGTCAAGTATTGGTCCACTTCACAACTCCCGCCTCTTCTCAAAAACATAGCCAAGATTGACCATATGTAATATTTCAGGCTTTTTGGACAGCTCTCTAAAATGGAGTATGTCCTTGCCCCTGTGAAATCAGAAAATCCTGCAACACCCAACTTTGCTCTCCTATTTTCCTGACTAATTTTCTCCTTTCATCTTCTTATGACATTTCCATCTTGATTATCTTTATCTTTCTTTCTTTTTGTTAGCAAACACATCTACTTCATTATGTCTTTCTCTTATCTACTACACATCAAAAGAATTCATATAGTGCTTCTTCCTCTCAGTAGCTCTTTAACCAGATGTAGAAGCTCGATTTGGACCATTATACTTAAATGACCCTTTTATACAACCATAACATATAACTCATAAATAGTCTTTTTGGGCGCTCTACGTCCTCCTGAGAACTAAATTATTTTCCTTGAAGAAGATTAATCGTTACTGACCGCCTGTTTTGAGTAGATCGTCATACTCGTAAGGTACGAGGAGAAATTTTTTACTCACTCCAGGTTGGTTGTGGTCTGACCAAAGTGCTGGTGGTAGGCTCTACTTTAGCAACAATTCTTTGTCCCGCTTGCCTGCTTCTCTGTGCTTCTTGCACTCTCGTTTGCTTGTTCAATGGTAGCTGGCAGTCATATTTCCCTCGTTTCTATCTCTGGCTTCAGCCCAAGAATGAAGTGCTTACATAGAGATATCTCACGCCATTCATTAACCCATCTCTTAATTCTTCCTTCTGGATCTAGGCATCGAGCTTCCTCCTTAGCTCTAAGTGAAAATTTTTTATGTATGTCAGTATACCTCATTTTTGAACTTCCATTTCATGAACTTGATTCTTTTAAAATCCAAAAAGAATCATTTTTCAAATAGCATGCACTTCATTTTATCTATCACTTAAAAGGAATTACATTTGTTGACAATTATCATTATCTCATTGGACCATAATGTAAGCTTGATCACCTGGACAAAATAAATAATCAATTATTATAACAAGCAAAAAATTCAACATTTGGCTCTCTTTTTTTTGATTTTGCTTCTTCATTTTTCAATCTGTTTTTGCATTATGTCATGTCTAACGTTTATAATGACAGTAATCTTTTTTCACATGGATGGAAATCCATTCGAAAAATCTTCATACATTCAGTAGTTTTTTTTCAATACAGTCTAATTGCATTTTCAGCTTGAAGCTTGATCCATTTTGAGATATAATTTTTCATTCAAGCTTATGTTTATTCTTAATAATCATATCGGTACCCAAGGAGACTCTGAGGAATATGAAGTACTTAATTATTTTTCAATTATTTTATGTGATTGAGTAATAACATATAAATATCAAGTATATCAAATGACAATTTGGGTCTAACAAACTTGTGTTTATTAGAGGATTCCAACCCATGAGGTGCTTCTTTTAATTATGATATCCTATATAATATCCATTATCTGTTGACATTGAAACAGGGTCAAATTTCATTAAAGCATAAACATTTTACTTTTTAATTTGGCATTATGATTGTTGGAATTGATAAAAGTTATGATATTGTTGAATGAATCTTTACATTTATGTTTGAGTTGCACATTTAATCTTTCATCATTTTGTTTATGGACCTTTATAAATTTTCCATCAGGAACCTAGCAATCACTTTGAACAAACCACCTTTTGTGTAATAAAAATGTCAACCAAGTTAATACACATAGGAGTAAATCTCATCAACTCCTGGCATGTGAAGGGTTAAATAGTCTTGATAATAAAAATTCACGATTAGAGAATGTTGCTGATCTTCCCTAGGCCCATTACAATTTTTTGGAACTATAAAATTTGAAGCCTTATTGGGCCTATCAAGTTTCATTGAGGGAATCAATGTGATCAATATGCAATTCTTTAACTACTATTATGAAAATGTTGGATAATTGTCACTTTAAAATTTAAATTTGGAAAAGGATCATGAACCAATTACCCATCATGTATGTAATAAGGGAACTTTTAGGGATTGGACATTTGATTGAATTCCAAATTAATTACAAACTAAAACCTTAATTCTATAAGAGACCATTTTTATTCAAGTATTGGAGAACATAAAATCAGTAAATATTTCCATTTTTAATAAGTAAATGTTCTCATCTGTTTGATATACAATTACGAAATCCAAAAATATTTAAGTTTATGATTGTTATATTTCATAAAATGATCCTATTACCAGGTATTCATGATGAAAAGAACTATCTTAAAAATTTCATGGTTGGAAATGATCAAAATCCTCCAGAAAATTTCCAACTTAATGATCAGTTTTTTGATTCAAGGATACTTCAATTAAATTTCAATTTGGCTATGATAATTTTTTTAATTCCAAATCCATAACTAGACAACCTTAATGTCAATGACCTCTTATTTTTTCTCCAACTTAATGTATGAAAAAAAAAGATTATTATTTTTAATAACTCCTTAAATGTCATGCTACTTATTTCAATAGATGATGAAATGAATGGAACCAATGAAGTTGACCCTCATTGATATCCAAAATTACAATTAAATCAATAATATTATCAATTTGGTTTCCTCATGTTAGAAAATGTTTTTGAAGTCATTCATTATCTTCTTCCATATTGAGTTCAGGCTATCAGTAAACCTTTCCTCAACAAAAATTTGTCTGCAATTTTTACTTGAGATCGAGGGTTTGAAGTGGTTCTTCCTGAAGTTGATAAAGAAATCAATAAGGGAGAAATAATTTGGAATCCTTACCTTTCCCTAAGGTTTTTTTTTTTAAACTTATATTGTTTTTTTTTCAAAATCATTTACAAAGCCTCTTATAATGATGGTACGTTCCATTAATTGGTTCATTATAGATAAGTTCAATTCCCTATCTGTTTCATGTTTCAAATTATAATCCCCAAATCCCTAACTCATAATGTTATTACATCTAGGATGTTTGATAGAAATTCCACTGGTTTATAATTCCCGCATTTTTTTTTAAGAATCAACATTCAATCTATCCATCCCAGGGAACATTAACATATTGTGACATTTGTTCCTTGCATAAAATACCTATTTTGAAATACCTGATTCTGATAATTCTTCACTGGGAACTCCTCGTGCTATGATTATTTACTAATGCACAACCTTTAGTTTGGTGGATGTAATCTGGAAACAAAACAACAACATAACACAAGAATACCATCGACTATGATAAGACGGAATGATGACAAATCTGAAATATCAAAGTAAATTATAATATTAACATGAAATTGTTACAATCTCACCCATGAGGTACTTCAAGTGTTATTGACTTCACTTTCCTTTCACCAAGACTATGGGAGAAACTTTACAATTACACCTCTTAATGGCTTCTTCAACACACCTTTAAACTGATGGCTTCCTTTGCACACTTCCTACAATATTTCTCACTACTTCCTTCTATGCTAAATGAGGGGGGTGGCCTCTCTATTTATAGAACTTCCAGGCTTATCCATCTTATCTCTAAGATAGGATAAGAAATCCACTCTGACGAATCATATTCCATACCTTAACTCTTATCTGTACATGTAAGCTTATCTTTTAAGATAAGATAAACCTTATCATTTTACATGGGTTCCACATTTTTAGACTTTTTACAAATAAAATACACAAAATATTTATGACCTCACTCCTTGTCCTTATTACCAATATAATATTTCTAATTCCTAATCATGTAGACCCTACTTCTCTAATTACCCAAACTTTGACATTTTAACATTACTAGACCACTTACGACAAATATTTACTTTTTACAACATTCCTATTGTACTTTGACTGTTACCGTACTCCACATTATTGGCGGCACCGTACTGACGGTGCCGTTATCTTCTATCAGACGCTACTACTAATTATACTTAACAACATCCTATTCCTAATACATACATTAATGAAATAGAAATTACGGAGGAAAATTTTAGTGTCGACATCTTCCCCCTTCCTAGCTTCTACTCCGTCCTCGGAGTAGACTATTCTGGTGCTTGGAAAATCTTCAACTTGTCGTGGTTGACCCATTTCGTAATGGGAGTGCCATCCAATTCCTCCAGTCGGTACGTACCATTTTCATGCACAGCTGCTATTTTGTAGGGCCCCATCCATTTTGGAAGAAATTTTCTCTGTCTTCTTTTTTTGTATCTGGAATCATATACTAGAACCAAGTCATTCACATGAAATGGAGACCAACGGATCTTTTGATCAAAGTATTCCTTCTGCTTCATTTTCTTCTTATGGCTTGTATCCTTTGCTATTTCCCTCATTTCCTCTAGCAAATGAAGATGTACCAACCTTTCTTTTACTGAATCACTTTCATCCATCCTTTCATTTTTCATAACTCTCACAGTGGGAATATCAAACTCAATAGGAAGAACTGGATCAATGCCATAGGCCAACTGAAATGGGGAGTATCCTGTTGCTGACTTTGATGTTGCCCTATATGCCCACAATGCTGCATGAATCCTTTTATCCCACTTATGTACCTGCAAGGCTGCATCTTTTGCTAGAATTTGACACAACACAAAATTTGTTCGTTCCACCTGTCCATTTGTGCTTGGCTTGTATGTTGTTGCCTTCCTGTGCTTAATAGAAAACTTATTGACTAGGGCTTCTACCACCTCATTAATGAAGTGGCTTCCTTGATCTGTTACAATTTCTAATGGACAACCAAATCTGGTGACAATGCGTTCATATATGAACCTTGCCACTTCATCCATGGAAGCTGTTTTCAATGGCCTAGCTTCAACCCACTTGGTTAAATAATCTGTGGCAACTACAATATACTTATTTTGGCGTGAGGTAGTTGGAAGTGGACCTACAATGTCTATTCCCCACTTTTCAAAGGGACCAAGTGGAAGAATAGGGCATAATGGAGCTGATGAAGTCTTACGGTTACCATGTGTTTGACAAATATCACATGTCTTACAATAATTATAACAATCTTTAAAAAGAGTGGGCCAGTGATAACCTGCATCCAAGATCCTTCTTGCTGTAAGTTGTCCAGAGAAGTGCCCTCCACATGTACCATTGTGGAATTCTTCTAGCAGTTCCTTCCCTTGATCACGTCCAACTGCCCTCTTGTACTGTCCATCAGGTCCTATTCGAAATAATACTCCATGCAGAATAGAATATGGACGACTGGCTTGAGTAATCTTTCTCTTAGTCTTTGCATTGGCACCATCAGGAAACTTGAATTCATTCAGATAATTCCAAATATCTATGTATTCACTAGGGATTGTGTCAAGGGATAACAATGCTGCATCGGGGAAATCATCATCATCACAAGATGATCCTAAACCATCATAGGCTCGAGAGAGTGCATCTGCATTGACATGCTTCTTTCCTGGCCTATCTATAATATCAAATTCAAATTCTTGTAGCAAAATTATCCATCTTGCTATCCTCCCTGATGGGTTAGGCTTATTTACAATATATTTTAGAGCCTGATGATCTGTTACAACTAGAAATTTTTTCCCTAGCAAGTAATTTCTAAACTTCTTTACAGCAAAAATGATAGCCAGAGCCTCTTTTTCAGTTACAGTATAATTTACCTCAGCACTGCTCATTTGTCTGCTCCCAAAGTAAATTGGATGTTCATTCCCATTTTCATCCTTTTGGCTCAAAGTACTTCCTAGTGCTGCATCTGAGGCATCAGTGTACACAATGAATGGCTTGCTCCAATCTGGATTCTTCAAAATAGGTGAAGACACCAGGGCTTCCTTCAGTTGTCCAAAAGCTTCATGCGCCTTATTTCCTGGTTCATAAGTAACATCCTTCTTCAAGAACTGGGTTAGTGGCTGTGCAATCTTTGAGAAATTCTTGATGAACCTTCTATAGTAACCCACATGGCCTAAAAATGATCTCAACTTACTTCTATTCATAGGAAATGGTAAATCTTTGATTTTTGAAACTTTATCAGGATCAGTACCAATACCATCTCTGGATACAACATGCCCTAACAAAACACCTTTAGAACATCCAAAGACACACTTTGTAGGGTTTAGTGAGGCTTGTGCTTCATCTAACCTTTGAAATGTTGTCTCCATCTGGTGCAGGTGGTCCAACTTGCTCCCATAGATGCAAAAATCATCCAGAAATACTCTGATGAAGGTCCCAATGTAGGGTTTGAACACCCTATTCATCAAACGCTGGAATGTTGCTGGAGCATTACACAACCCAAAAGGCATAACTCTATAAGCAAACGTTCCCCAAGGAGTGGTGAACGTGGTCTTCAGCTGATCTTTCTCTGCTATACGAACTTGGTTGTAGCCGCTATATCCATCAGCAAAACTATAGCACTCCTGGCCAGCTACTTCGTCCAAGATCTGATCTGAAAATGGAAGAGGGTAATGATCCTTCTTTGTTGCCTTATTGAGCTTCCTGTAATCAACACAAATGCGTAGCTTCCCATTCTTTTTTATTGAGATCACAATGGGAGAAACCCATTCTGAATTCTCCACAGCAAATATGAATCCTGCATCAAGCAACTTATCTATTTCTTCTTTTACAGTCTTGGAAAAATTAGGATTCATTCTATATGGCATTTGCTTTATGGGCTTAGCACCATCTACCAGCTCAATAGAATGTTCTACCCAACTTACTTGACGGAGTTCCTTGTAATCAAAAGTGAATAGGTGTATGTACCTTCGAAAGAGCTGGAGGTAGGATTCCTTCTCACTCTCCATCACAACATCACCAATCTTTATTTGTTGGAGACGATCATCAACTTCTTCTTCAGATAATTTTATGGGGTCATGAGTTGGTGTGACTGGAAGGATATCCATGACTGAAACATCAACCTCACTTTCTTCATCTTCAGTGTCCACTTCACTGGTACTAGAGTAATCAGAGGATGTCCAATCATCAGTTTCATCACTTGAATCCACAGGTTCTGCCTTATGATGTCGAGGGATCACGTTTATCTTCACCCTCTCTCTACCACGTCCAAGTGTCATGAAACCTTCATTCCAGTAGTTTCTTGCATGAACTCTCCTTAGCCATGGTCTTCCCAGCAGCATTGGGTACGCAACAGTACCATTTTTCATCACCTGAAAGTCTACCACACATACAACACCCATAACAGATATTGCCACATTTGAAACTACACCTTCTGGTTTAGTTTTTCCTTTATTTAATGACCTTAACATAAGTGTTGAAGGGCGATCAATTTTTAAACCCAACATATTCATTACAGACTCGGTCATTACATTAACTGCAGCACCTCCATCAACTAAGACATCATGAATTGAAATACCATTACATAATACCTCAGCTTGTGGAGCATAGGGATCCGCCTCTGCCTCCAAAATAGGGACCTCAACCTCCTTTCTTCGTCGAGCATTGAGTCCACTTCGCAGCTCCCGCCTCTTCTCAGAAGACATAGCCAAGAGTTGACCATATGTAATATTTGCAGGCCTTTTGGACAGATCTTCCAAGATGGAGTATGGTCCTTGCCCCTGTGAAATCAGAAAATCCTGCACACCCAACTTTCTTCTCCTATGTTTCTTACTAGTTTCTCCTTTCATCTTCTTAGGATCATTTCCATCTTGATTATCTTTTTCTTTCTTTCTTTTTGTTACAAACACATCTACTTCATTATTTCTGCTCTTATCTACTACATCAAAAGAATTCACAGGTGCTTTTCCTTTATCATTATCTCCTTTACCAGATGTAGAAGCTCTATCTGGACAATTATACTTATAATGACCCTTTTTATAACAACCATAACATACAACTTCAGAAATATTTCTTTTTGGACCTCTATCTCCTCCCTGAGAACTAAATTCTTTTCCTTGAAGAAGATTAATAGTTAACTGACCCATCTTTTTGAGCAGATCTTCATACTCAGTAGATGTACTAGGAGAAATATTTGTGCTCACCGGGAGTGGTTGTGGATTCTGGACCAAAGGTGCTGGTGTAGGCTCTACTTTAGCAACAATTTCTTTGGGCTCCTCTTCCATGCTTTCTTCTTGCCTTCTTGCAATCTCCTTTGCTTGTTCAATGGTAGCTGGGCGGTCATACTTCACTCGTTGTCTGATCTCTGGCTTCATCCCAAGAATGAAGTGCTTACAGAGGAGATTATCCACGCCATTCATCAACCCATCCGCTAATCCTTCCTTCCGGATCTGGGCATCGAGCTTCCTCCTTAGCTCTAGAACACGAGCATGATAATCCCTTATCTTCTCCTTCTCTCCTTGGGATAGCTTTGTGATCTCGATCATGAGATCTGCATATTTCTGTTGTTCACCAAATTCTTCAAGAAAACTTTCAGTTAATAAATCCCATGAATTTTTCACATTATCACCTAGTGTTTCAAACCACCTAAGTGTTGAACCATCCAAAAAGGTAGGAAAAAATTCAGTCCATTGTTCCCTTCTTATAAGGCCATTACAAATACAAGATCGTTTAAACTCTTGAATGAAAGAAGAAGCATCTTCATTAGATTGAGCTGAAAAAACAGGAATCTTTCCCATTTTCAAAAGTAACCACCGTGAAATACCAACCCACAAGTACAATCAACAAGACTTATGTGCACAAATAATTGGAATCACTATACTAGAAAGTGACTTTACACCTTTCTACAGTAAAATAGAAATGACCACGGTAAACTATGGTAAAACTTGACTTACTGCGGTAAAAACTGACTTTACTGTGGTAAACACTATTCACGGTAAAAAGTGAAGTTACTGCGGTAAATACTATTCACGGTAAAAAGTGACTTTACTGTGGTAAATACTATTCCCAGCAAAAATGACTTTACCATGGTAACTACTATTCATGGCAAAAATGACTTTACCATGGTAACTACTATGCACAGTAAAAACAAGGTTACCCTCCAATTGATTTTTGACTAAGTGGGAATATCTCTCCAGAAAATCCACCAACGAGGAATGGTCCCGGCAACGGAACCAAAATGTCATCACCAATCCGGCACTATGATAATTCTTCACTGGGAACTCCTCGTGCTATGATTATTTACTAATGCATAGCCTTTAGTTTGGTGGATGTAATCTGGAAACAAAACAACAACATAACACAAGAATACCATCGACTATGATAAGACGGAATGATGACAAATCTGAAATATCAAAGTAAATTATAATATTAACATGAAATTGTTACAATCTCACCCATGAGGTACTTCAAGTGTTATTGACTTCACTTTCCTTTCACCAAGACTATGGGAGAAACTTTACAATTACACCTCTTAATGGCTTCTTCAACACACCTTTAAATTGATGGCTTCCTTTGCACACTTCCTACAATATTTCTCACTACTTCCTTCTATGCTAAATGAGGGGGGTGGCCTATCTATTTATAGAACTTCCAGGCTTATCCATCTTATCTCTAAGATATGATAAGAAATCCACTCTGACGAATCATATTCCATACCTTAACTCTTATCTGTACATGTAAGCTTATCTTTTAAGATAAGATAAACCTTATCATTTTACATGGGTTCCACATTTTTAGACTTTTTACAAATAAAATACACAAAATATTTATGACCCACACTCCTTGTCCTTATTACCAATATAATATTTTTAATTCCTAATCATGTAGACCCTACTTCTCTAATTACCCAAACTTTGACATTTTAACATTACCGGACCACTTACGACAAATATTTACTTTTTACAACATTCCTATTATACTTTGACTGTTACTGTACTCCAAATTATTGGCGGCACCATACTGATGGTGTTGTTATCTTCTATCAGACGCTACTACTAATTATAATTAACAACATCCTATTCCTAATACAAACATTAATGAAATAGAAATTATGGAGGAAAATTTTAGTGTCGAAAGTGCTTCCACGTGTCCAAATTCTAAAGAAAGGGGCAGATTCAATTGAATGGCCAATGCATTGGGCAGGCCTAGAGGCTTTCAAGTGTCTAAATGGTGCTGATTCAAGAATTGAATTGAGAGAAGGTTTTCAAACAAGTGCCACATCACCGCGTGCCCTTGGACAAGGAATATGACCCCACCAAGCAAATAACTTAGCTGAAAAATGAAGAAATTGAGTGAGCTAGCGGGGAAAGCCATGTGTCAGCCCAGCACCATTCCAAGAGAAAAATACAGGGGCCTCCTTCAGACCAGCGCAAACCCTCCACATGTCCCAGAGGTCAAAAGGAGTCCCATTTTTCAATCTATTTTCTCTCCCATTTGTACGGACCCGATACAAACTTTGAAGAGGCATATCTTTCGACTCAGGGCTCGAAATATTGCAAATCTGACACCATTGGAAAGATATTTTCCTCACCCACGCCATAGAGATCTGAAACTTTAATTTTGGTGAGGTCAGGTAGAGGAAAATGGAGATAACATCTTCAGGGCCATTAATGCAAGATCCATCTACCCCAACAACTAGATCAGATTCGATCTGGTCTACTATTTCTTCTTCCTTCAAGGTGCCAAACCAAAGATTGATACAGTCAAGACAGATTTGGGGGTAGATTTTGTTAGGGGCATTTAACAACAGTGTTTGAGCTTCAACATGCTTTCCCACTTCTCTCTCTTTCTTCTCTCTGATCGAGTCTACATATATTGGGTCAGGACTCATTATAAAGGGTTGGACATTCTTTCATCTTTTGCAGGCTCCCCTTCCCTTTTGGAAAGGAACTTGTGGAGTTCAGACCTTCCATTAAAACTGTAATACATTTTTCACCCCCTGGCCATTTTTTTCTTTAATGTATTGTATTAGTCTACTGAGTAATAAAACATGTTTTGTGATCGATCCTATATCATCTCTTGTCTTCTTTACTCTCATCTGGTCTTTCATTATGAATCCAGTTATCTGTGTTTGATTATTAGATGCATTTCATTTGGTTTGTGTCTATCAACAAAGTAAATGTTCATCATTCCTTTTGTGCATTACCTTCTAGTTTAGTCATTTCTTATTTCTTATATCCCTTTCATCCTTGTTTCCTTGGAAAATTTTAGATTAAATATAGAGATAGATCCTCTGCAAGTTCTCACATATGCACCTAAATAGAGGAATAAGGAACTCGCCTTTAATCTGGAGAAATTTTCCATTTGCAAGGTCCCACACCTTGAGAAAAGTTCAATGCTATGCGGATCACACTAAATGACTCTACCTTAGAAAAGCATATCTATAGATCTCATTTGGGGGTGTTGTGATTTTGCACTAATAGGTCCTATTTCACGAGTCGCGTGTAGGACTAGATCGTGCTACATAAATATTTGCATGGATTAACTTACAAGGTGGGAAAAAGTAGTCCCTACAAAGGATTGTATAGCAGCTAGGTTTCTATGGGAAAATATTATTACACGGTAGGGATGTCCTTTAAGTTTGACCGATGATAGGGGCACACACTTTCTGAATGAGACAATAAGAATTCTATTGGATGAATTTATGATTGCACACCATAAGGTTGCACCATATCATCCTCAGGAAAATGGCACTGCTGAGGCTTTCAAGAAAAATTTTGAGCTAGACATTGACAAAAATCTGTAATGTTGGACGAAAGAATTGGGATGATAAAGTATCTGCAGTACTTTAGGCATATTGAACAACATATAAAAGATTGAACAAAGCCACACCATTTTAGTTAGTGTTTGGCAAAGAAGCGGTTCTTCTTATGGAATTCATGTTACCATCTTTGTGTATTGCACACACTGGAGGTCTAGCTTATGAGAAGGCATTAGAAAAATGAATTGAAAAGTTAATTAAGCTAGATGAGTGATGAGAAATGGCACGTTGGAGTCAAAAACAAGAAAAGGCCAGGAAAAAATCTTGGCATGACAGGCACTTCAGGGATAAAAATATTGAAATATGACAGATGGTGCTACTTTATGATTCTAAGTTTTTGTGTCATCCAGGAAAACTCAAATTACATTGGTTGGGGCCATATGTTATCACTCACATACATGAAACATGTGCTTTCTAAATAGATGTGCTTGATGGAACACTGTTACCCGATTACTTCAATGAGAGTAGGCTGAAGCCCTACTATAAATAAGTCTTCTTAGTGTTTATAATAAGGCAATGTTTCCATTTACAATAGGTTTTCAATTTCATATTTCCTTAATGTATTTCCTTCTCCATCACTATGCTTTGTCAATTTAGTTGGAGTTTTTTGTGTAATAAGCATGTTTTACGTGTCAGAGGATAATTACTATTTAAAGAATTTATATGCGCAAAGGACTGCACATACCCTTAGTGTGGGGTGGTTATTGATATCCAGGTAGAGGACTGTTGAAAATAAGTACACATGAAAGGAACAAACTGTTACAGGTGTTATTTAAAGTTGAAGTATTGTTAGAAAAGAGATTGCTTCTACACAAGATGACCATATATGGAGATAAATGATGGAACATTATAACGTGAGGTAAGCAGAGGCCATGAAGACTACCAATGGAAGGCACAGTGACGAGGTACCCGGGCATAGTCAAAAGGTAGGAAGGCACGTTAGAAGGTTATAACTTGGGTGCGAAGATGTACCGTGTGGAAAGAATGAAAATGGTTGATTAATGAGAGGATTGTTGGTAGGTGGAGGAGCAATAAATGTACTAACTTTTTAAAAATCTATATAAGTATGGGATGCGAGTTCATTTTTAACGTTGCAATTGAGAGAATTTGAAAAGAGTTAAGTTAAAACGAGCCAAGAAATCATGTTGAGGTGCGAAGAGTGTGAAACAAGACGTGGATAAAATATTTTTGCACATGATAAGCTTGTGTTCCCATAGGTTAAGGGTTTGAGAAAAGCAGACGCATTATAAAAGAGTTAGGGCACACATAGAGATTTGAACTAGGGTTTCAACTTGCTCGATTATAGAGGGTAGAAGAGAGAGATTTTTCAAACAACACTATAAAAAGCACCCACAACAGGAGCAAAAGGGAATAAGAAGGTACAAGAGGAAGAAGAAATTACTCCCGAGAGTAATTTCTCAAAAACACAGTATCTAGAGTGAGTGATTGTGGGACAAGAATGGGATTCCAACATCCATCAATGTAAGATCAGAAAATACAACCATCACACATCGGATAATAAGAAGGAACCAGATGTGTTGCTAAGCACAAAAATAAACAAGCCCACAACAGAGGATATGCCAGTATACAATGACGCTGGTGAGAATTTAATAAAGCAGATTGGAGTCTACTAGTTATATGAGCTACCATACTTTGGAAAGTATGAACCATTGTATCGATGGGTTATGAGCAGATTCCATGAGGACTTCTTCTACTTTGCCGAATAGAGGCTTAGAATCATAGTTGCCTTGATTTCAACAATGAGAGGACTAAGGGCCTTAGGAGAAGATCTGGAGAGTGACTTCACAGATAAAACAATGATCCTAGAGTCAAGGAAGGATTTGGGGTACACCAAGGGTCTGTGTGGCATGGACATCAACAAATTAAAGAAGTACCCAGTAGTTCAAGTCGTTGCACATCTTGTAACAAAGTTGAATGGCCAAGAAAGGTGGTTGTAGGTGAATACTATGTAGCTGCATGTTGTAAGGAAAATGTCTCAAGGAGTGGTCTATAATATCGTAGAGAACATAGCAAAGACAATCATTGAAGAAGCATGTATAGGTGATCGAATTATTTTTGGTGATATTTTATGGTCTTTAGTGTTTATGGAGATTGGAGTGCCATATGGGCCAAAGGAGAATATTTGGGAGTACCCCATGGAACATAAATCTCTAGTAGAAATAATTGGTAAATACTTGTGCGAACGGACCATGGGTGGGACATTTAAACAGAGGGCGTAGATGTGGTATGATAGGCTTTGTGTAGCATTTGAAGAGGAATGACACATACCTAAGGATTTATCTTCAATGGTAGGGAAGGTAGTGCAGTTTGCAGTCTACCAGCACTTTTTCATCACGTGGTTTGCCATGAAAGATGGGGCTTAGAGCCCATGGTTCAAATTACCATATGATTTCACAACACGATATTTTTAGGCATCAGTTCATCGGTTTTTGGATGTGGGATGCCTAATATTCATCATAGATAAGGTAGATTGTGACTACCACACTCTGAGAAAACCATATGTATATCCAGGATGGACTACCTACATTGAGAGGCTTATCTCATATATAATAAGCATGAAGCCGGTAGCTTTTCTGTTGGATACATTGGAGCAGTGCTTGTGTACCTTCAACTCAAGCCCAAGATGGAGAACAATAAGTATGTGGATAATGATTTCGTGCTCCCAAGGCCGCCAAAAGGTAAGTATACAATGAAAAATGTTCTAGCACCTAAGCCCACAGAGACAATAAGTAGATGATGAGGAAGAGGAGCATGAAGATAGTTGTGGTTTGGAGCACATAGGTAGGAGGAAGCCTACTGACAGGGTAAAAGTTGAGCACGTGACTACTCCACCCCAGCCACAAGAGGGAGATGATGAGGACTTGAATGTAGTACAAGGAGAGCATCATTTTAAAAGGGTATTCAAAAGAACCAGAACCTAAGGTACTACTCCACAATCAGTGCACATATCACCTTGACTTTCTCCACATAAGGATACAACTGAGAAGAGAATGAGAAAGTTGAATCTAGACATGGAGGTGGAAGAGTCTGAGGAAAGCATGCCCAAATCTCCCACACCTCCAGAGAATGTGGAAGAGCCAAAAAATGAATAAATAAAGGATGGAGAAGAAGGATAAAAGGAGGCAGATGAGACAACACAAGAGGCTACTCAGGGCATATAAGAACAAGCTCTGAATCTTGAAGCTCAAGTTCCTAAGGGGCCAAGATCGAAAAGAACAATTGGATAATATGTTGCATCAGTCATGGGCTACACTGAGGACATAGGTAAAATTTTTCGTGCCCATTTTCAAAGCACAGTGACACCAAAGGAGTTGTATGGATGGGAGCTAATGGATGAAGATATGACAACCATGTGCTCTAGGAAGTAGTTGTCATGTTCTATGCACACGCACATGGACGAACCGAACTTTGATGTATCTGAAGATTCATGTGTATCAAGGTGGTTGAAGAAGACACCTCAGGCCAAACACATAACAGTAAAGCCTACTGTTATGTCAAATGAACAAGTAAGTAATGCTTTGGTGAAAGTCTCGACAGAGGTGACATGATGAAATGTGGATAAGGCTTCAAGAATTGGGGCATTGAGGGAAGAGATCAAGGCCAAGGATATAGAAATAGTGTGCCAAAAGTAAGAAAAAAACTTGGCAAAGAAAAAGAGCACTATTTGCATCAACATGGCAGAGGAAATTGGGGACAATATCATGAAAGCAAAGCCACACTTAGAGCCTAAGGTACCCAAAAATTTTCATTTGGCAATGCATTATGTACAAACTTTGGTAGATTTGGTGCTTGAAGATGGACCTCTGCACATGCCAAAACCAAAGTATCCAGCATAGGAAGCTGAGAGATAAAAGGCTTTGGAGATGAGAAATATTGCATCATACGAGGGATTTCTCCAAAGCTAGCAGGAGGAACTTAAGAAAGAAGATCAAGTGTTGAATATGTGTACAACCCTAGAAGCCATTATAAGAACCAGGACCATTATAGAGGAAAATGAAGTCTTGAAAGCCATGAAGGATGAGACCTTGGTCCACACATAATGATTAGCACTTGTCAAGCAGAAGTGTGAGGCCCTTACAACACCACAAGAACCACACAAAGAAAGGCTAGATGAGCTTGGGAAACTCATCGCACAAAAGATGGACTTATTTTAAGGAAGAATGACTACTATGTACAACATTGTTTTGGTCCTTAGAATTAGAAATGAGAAATTGCAAAGGATGAGCTAGAGTCAATTGCAGTAGATATCCTAGAAAAGGAAGAGGCTGCGCTCAATGATTGGAAAACTTTAGAGGTGGAATTAAAAGAAGAATATCCAAAATTTATTATTCCACTTGAAGCAAAAGATGATGCAAGGTAAATTCATTCTAAATTCATTCTTTTATTCATAAAAATTCTTTCTATTCCTCTATTCATATTATTTGATTCATTTTGGAGACAACCATTGCTGGGTTGGTAATGTAATTAGTGTTGGGTAATGTTGGTTAGTCAAGATTTGGCACTAAGCAAAAAACATACAGAAGGTTCACGTGGAAGATCAGAGAGCATTCAAAATCATGGGAGGATTGGGAAGGAATCAAGCGCTAAGGACAGAGACAGATTCGGGACTTAGCCATTTTTGCGATGATGAGCTATTTTTGGAGATAGCGTGCTGAACACACAAACCAGTTAAAGGCTTGTGTGACATGCATTGGCTATTTTTTGAGGATTGGCTATGAAGCACTTTGCATGAAAAGAGGCTGAGAATAGATTTACTACTGATAATTAATTAGAAGAAGTCTTTTCTTAGTGTACTTGCATGTGTGGCTATTATTATAACGGCGTGTGGCTAATAATAGCATGTGACCTATTTTGGGATTGGATAAGTAGTGAAGGGAAAGTCCTTACCCTTATAAATATGTAGTGAACTATGTAGTATAGATATAGTATGTAAGAATTGAGGTATGGTGAGGTTATGCTGCCAAATTTGATGCACACATAAACTATGGTATTATCTATTGTAATAATCTTTTGTGTATTTATCACATTTAATGTAATGGAGTGTATTGGCTGAATCAGAGTATCAAATCCCGAGCATAATTGGTTCTTGCATGTTTGATTTCATAATGGTTATCCTTTAATTTTGTTATTCTCTAGATCTAGATCTGAACATGCATTGTAGAATGATATATTAAGCATGGATCTGAATGCTTTAAGTCTTCATCATGCTAGCATCCTGCAACAACAATCCTAAAGAGGGGCTTGGTACCTCTGTGTGCTTTAGGTGAGTGCTCATTCTAGGCTGAGTGATGTGCCAACGCGCCTGGGCTTTTACTGGTAAATTCTAGGCTTCATATGTTTCGTTGACGGGACCTCTTTTTCAGTTGTTTTTAGGATGGTTCGTGATGAAGACGTACCAATTTACCTTAGCAAGTGTTGAGGAGTGGATTAAATATTTGGAAGAAGAATATGCATGGAGGTTTAACATTGGATCTAATTTCAACGCACGCACATGGGTGGATAAAAATCTGTATGACTATTTGTACGAGAGCTTCTTCATTATCTTTCCAGTAGACCTGTACTATTGGCTAGTTGATTATGCACCTAAACGGAATTGGAGGTATCACACACTTGTCTAGATGCATGAATAATTTCAAACCCTTTATGATGCTCATCTGATTTGGACTCGTGCTGTGAATACGTGGTTCCGTGGTGTTTTGAACAACTAAATTTTGGAGTACTCAATTTCCACTTATTTGTGCCCAGAGATAGTTGAGTTCTAATGTTTACGATATCCCAGGGGAACTTAGCTGCAAGGAATTCCACTAGAGATCAAAATTCTAATGGTAACCCTGAAATATGAGAACAAACTGATGACGAACTAAACCCCACCATGTCACTAGTATATACTCCAAAAATGCCTCCATGCATTTCTTTAATAGTGTGGACTAACTCGATAGCATCCAAACAATGTAGTAGATTCCCGTCATAGCCACGACATTAAAGGGTGCTTACTAGGAGGTTTTAACGGAATATACGGTGAATAAGGAAATTCTTTTTGGTATGGAAAATGTTTGGGGGAAATGTGTCATCTTGTAGATAATTAACTATGGAGTCGTACAAGGGTGAGAATGAACCAACAACTTCACATGCCAAACAATATTCTAGCATGTCGTATGTGGGAACTTGTAAGTGCTCCACAAATAATGGCATTTTACTTTCCTAAGGTGGAATGTGTAGTAGACATCCTATTATAGCCATCACATTTTTCGATCGGTTGTGTGATCTTTGTCTTTGTTGAAATATAATATGTCGAGATTATTCTTTCAAAGTTTCCACCAATTTCTTGTATGGAACAATATTTTCATCTTTTACCTTGTATTCATCATTAACTTGTTTAATGATTAGTTGGGAGTCACCAATGACTCGTAGCTGTCAAATAGTCTAGGTGATAGCTAACTTAAGTACGGCAATGAGCGCTTCATACTCTGCAGTGTTATTTATACAAGGGAATCCCAAATGGAATGCTCATGTAATAACCTCTCATGTGGGAGTATTGAGTACCACTCCTACTCCTGAACAATGAAATGTGAATGACCCATCAAAGTGGACTTGCCACATGATGGACTACTCAATATACATCATAGATGCATCTAGTAGATCTAGACACAATGGTTCCATTCCTAGTATGGGATCTTCATCTAATCGATCTGCCAATACATGTCCTTTCAAAGACTTCTGGTTAATGAATTCAATGTCAAATTAATTAATGAGAATGATCCAATTATTCATTCATCCCATAAGGGAGAGTTTAAATAAAAGGTACTTGAGAGGGTCAACTTTATATATTAGCTTGATTTTAATGTTAAGGAGGTAATGGCAAAGTTTTTGGAAAGTAAAGACTATTGCAAGCTAGGCCTTTTCAATTTTCAGATGGTTCAACTCATATGCGATTAAACTGTGACTGAGGTAGTAAACCACCCTTTCTTTGTGATTAAGGTTGTATTGGGAAAGTAGTGCACCAATAGTGAAATGAGTGGTTGAAATGTATAGTAAGAGGGGTTCACCTAGGCTAGGTGGCATGGGAATAGGCAGGTTGATTAGATATTTCTTAAGTAATTCAAATGTCTTCTGATAATCTAGTCCCCAATTGAAGGTAACATATTTCTTTAGTAGATGCATAAAAGGATGGCACTTATCCGCAAACTATGAAATAAATCAATGGATTGCCTAGATTTTTCCTTATAGACTTATTAGTTATTTAAGGTTCGTAGGTGGAGAAATCTCTTTTATAGATGCAACATTAGCTGGATCTACCTCTATCCCTCTCTGTAAAACAATAAATCCCAGTATTTTTATTCATAATACATTGAAGACGCACTTTTTGGGATTCATACAAACTTTATAATCTCAGAGATGCTGGAAGATACATCTCAACACTTCAGGGTGCTCTCCTCTGGTTTTTCATTTTTTTAAGATATTGTCAACATAATCTTCCATGGTATCATTCATCATGTCATGGAAGATGACCATTATTACACATTGATATGTAGCCCTGACATTCTTGAGCCCAAAAGGCATGACCTTATAGAAAAATTTCCCCCAAGGGGTGTTGTGTTGACCTTCCTCTACAATCCTAATTTACTTATAACTTGAAAATCGATCCATTAAAGATAACATTTCATAATCGGTAGTTGAGTCTACAATCATGTCAATATTAGGCAAAGGGAAGTTGTCCTTGGGACATGCTTTATTGATGTCGTGGAAGTCATGCATATTTGTATATCGATCAGATTTCTTTGAATTGGAACTATATTGGATATCCAATCTGAATAGTCAATGGGTTTGATAAAATCGATCGCTAATAGCTTTTGTAGTTCTTCTTTAATAAGAAGTGCAATATTTGGATGCATTTTTATTAATTCATGCTTGATGGGTTTGGCATCTGGGTGTAAAACAAGGTCGTGTACGACCAATTCTGGGTCCAAACTGGGCATATCTATGTATGACCATGTAAATACATCTGCATATTCTCATAACAATGCCATGAAAAGTTTTTGTTCTTGTGCCGAGAGTGATAATTTGTTTGAATATCTTTATTTTCATTCTAGGTTCATATGACAAGATGCACCATGATAAGAGAGATACTTATTGACTGTGTCTGTCAATAAGAATCTGAGGAATGACATCAGATATGTAATTTATGAGTCAGGATCAGAGAGCATAAGATTATGATACAACATGATATATAGAGAATCATGATGCCTTGATATGGATATGCACCACCTATAACATACAAGATATGATATATCGTAAGATGAAATGGAAAACTAACTAGCCTAAATAAGATGTTTTCACAATGGAAATAGAATACTTAAGTTTTCCCATGCAAGTTACATGCATAGAATTACTTTTTACAAGTTGCAATACATCTTTTTACATGAAAAGACCAGAGCATATATGAGAATCCTTCAAGAAAAAAGTAACGTGCAAGGATCATAGGTAAGACATGGAGAAACCTTTCTTATGATCTTCATTTTTATATGGTATCCCTGTTATGTTGCATGAATTTTTTAAATTCCTCATAATTCTCAAAGAATTCAATGTGATTACGTGAATGTGTAATGTCATGGGACACAATCTATAAGTTTGTGGTATAGTAGGGTAATATGGTTATTGGATGGGGTATTAGATGCAACATAAGTTGAATGATAGGTACATTAGGAAATAGGTTAGTGGAAGGACACAAATCCTCATGTGAGACTGATCACTGGAAAAATTCATCACTGTTTGAATGAGACAAGCCATCCTCACGTTTAGAAGAGGTAGTGTCAATCTCACAATGTGGATCATACATGAGCCCTAAATTCCATCAAATTCCATTGTGTTGTTTGATGTGAAGCAAGGAATTACTACTTGAGTTCTAACCTTCCATTATGCGTTTAAGTCACATCCAAATAGATGTAGATCCCATGACATAGCTAACATGTAGTGGCCTGTGTAGAGCAAATAGTTGTTGTGGATTTACAATGGAATGAGATGTCATAGTGCCTTTAAGTATCCAAGTACATGGGTGTCCATCTAACTATCTAACTCTTTATAAGCCTGGCCACTAGAGGTACATTTAATTCTAGTCACAACACTTCAGGGACTTCTAGCCAAACATCTATAGCCTGAGTAGAGACTGATAGAAAATACCCTTTCAAGAGAGTGTTTTGATATTGACACTGAGCATGTCAAATTTTATTTAATTTTAAGGCTTGTTTTTGTACAGTGAATTATTCAATTCTCCCGCTACTTTGCAAATGTTTCCAACCATGATATAAAGGGGTTGATGGAGGATATGGAAATGAAAATATACACACCATTGTACTAAGTGTGGAATGCATAAGGCCTTATACGTATCTTTCCAGAACCTATGTTCACAATGTGTGTACAGTAAGTGGATCTACTTAAGAAGAAAATCATTTGTTGCACGAGAAATATTGTGCAAGAAATAAATACCACTGTCAAAAAATTGGTTTTTGATAACTGTGTGGAGATCTAAGACATATGTGTCTCATGACACAATTTGATAAAATTACTACAAGGTATTTAGAATGGTCTATATACTCATGAATGACATGGGTGATCCCAGAAAATGTTATTATGGTAGGGATCATATGTGTACAATGGAAATGGAACTTCATATCATGATATGTAATGTCCCTACGTGGATCGGAATCACACTATAGTTCCTACTGATTCTTGGTATTCATTGAGCATTTAGTACATGATGGTTTTAGTTTTAGCACCCATTTAGATATTTTTTTACAATGGCCTAGGCATCTTAACCATCTATCAATGTGCATGACATTTAATTTCTCTAGTCCGTTCATTTCGCATCCACTCTTCAGATATTTACAATGAGTAAGCACTAAACCTCTATATGTTTTGTATGATAATTTAGGGTCCAAACTAGCTTGGGGATAACTGTTTCACGTCGGTTCAGGATCACTTAGGAAGAATATTTGTTGATTTTTCATCTCAAGACATAATTTGATCACCTAACTCAAACTCTTGGTAGATAGAATGGCTTGTATGTCATGGTAATATCATTGCTATTCCAGAGCATCGTTATAATGAGTAAGAGCTAATTCAAGGACATGGACCTTCATCAAGTCATGATCATGTTGTGCAATATACTTCCATCGATTACCATTCATCAGTTCCTGTTGATTCTTTCTCATCATTAGTCATAGGCTCTCAAGGTAATAGTTTTAGCATCTCATATAGACTTCTGAAGGAGCATAGTTGTCATCAACCCCATAAACAATGTGCAAAAAGGTGTAATCCAAATCCATCATCCACAAGCACTCTTTTGATTATACAACTAGTAACAATATGCCTCAAATGACATAAGGGTAAAATATATGTTCCAGGGTTATCTGACATGGAAATTCAGTGATGACAGTCTAAAGGACTTTTCTTAATTGTTTTATTTGAAGCCTCTTTTAGAAACCATTATCTTGTGGGTATGTTGAGATTTTTTATTTATGTGCATATCACTTTGACTATGAAGCATTTTCTTACAATATATTCTTTCGATTAGATGAAATGATCTTGTTTAGGATACCATAAGAAGGAAATGATAGCTGGGATTTTCTCCAATGAATTTCTATAATTTGTGGACCATTGGTGCTTGCTAAGGAGTGCAGTCGTGGCCCAGGTTTGTACCAAAAAATTACTTAATGTGCCTACTAATGATAAATGCATGTCCATCTAAGATCTTAATGGGTAAAATTTACAATAATGTTCAATTCCCCATTGAGACGGAAATATACATATAAGCGAATAAAAAGGTTGTAGCTCATTCTATGGGATATATGTGAGATAGTGGTTGCATAGCCTTTCCATTTCTCACAAAATTTGAAATGACTTACGAGAGTCTTATTCAAGTGAAGGCCTCATAATAGCCCATACAAGAATACCTGTGAATAGGCATGCCACTAAAGTGATGCTCACATAATACCATCATGTGCTTTTTTGAGATGGTGAATCTAGTGGTCTTTTTGGGTAATAGGCAGGTAAGTGCACCAAGTTGGGGGACAATTAAGTGGACATCAAATCCTAAATTTTACATTAAAAATAGACAAAACATCAAATTTAGTCTTCCGCAGACTTGAACCATGCCGAAAAGTAAAAACTATGTCATAAAAATGGTACCATTGCGTAGGGGAGACTATTAGCTTTGTAGAAATACTGATTTTAAAGTGAATAGAAGAGGATAAATATCATTTTATAATTTTTTACTAATAGTAGGTCTTTAAGACACTTTTTCCTGTGAATGTTTATGTCTACGTTTAAGACTGCAAAATTTGTTTCACTTATCAGAATGTGATAAAACTTATACCATCCCAACCGTGGTGAAATTTTATACATGTTCAAAAAAAAAATTATTTGATTTCAATATTTTTTGATGAAGTTATGGCCAGCAAACGGAAAGTGCTCTGTTTTCTTTATGTTTTCATACCACTTTCACAGAAAAAATCATAAAAAATAAAATATTACTCAAAAAAATACAAAATAAAATCCATCCCAAGATAGATAGTGGCATATAACTTCTCACCAAATGAAAAAAATATATATCAATTTTTGGTCATCCAAATTGTGGGCAAAGGGACTATAATCTTATCGGCGTTTTTAAAAAAAAATACCAAGTCATTGAATTTTGAGTGTTTAATATAGCTAATCTTGTCCATTTTTTACAAAAATTAGTATTTTAGAAACTATATTCTAGATTCTATGATTCATATTAATATAATTTTGTCTAATTTTGAGTGTATGTATTGCTAATAATCCCTACAAGTTGATATTATGTTGTTATTTGCAATATGATGTCCACGGATGACCCTATATTTGTCCATCAACTTCCTGCACTTACCCTCTCTTTGATGCAGTCTTGTATAAAATTCCGCAATCTTAGGCATATATCAATCTTGTGTCCTTTGACATGATGAAAATTACAGTATTCATGCTCTTTAAACCAACCTAACTTAGGTGCATCATCTAGATATGGTACTGTTACAGTTGGGTATTGTACCATATTTACAACATCTAATTATTTAAGTATAGTGGATAATGATTCAGTTAGAGGTGTAAATGTACGTTTCGTGGGTGCCTTTGGGTAAGCTCCTTGTGATAGCTTTAAAAGTGGACCAATCTGTACATCCTAGACTCTTTTGGAGTCTGTAATGCCATTGCCAATGACATGTTTTTTCTTATTGAAGAACTTTGGTTTGTTTTTCAGGTTTTTACTCGTGTTTATCCTTTGTGATAGGTTTTAGAATTCCCTTTGCAATGAGATCCTTTTCAATCTAATTGCCTTTCTCTATAACTTCTTCAAAGTTAGTATCTTAGTGCATCTATAAATGGAAGGCTATTTCTGGGTTCAAGTTGGGGACGAATATGATTACCATTTGTTTTTATAGAAGGACACAAGGGAAACGACTCGCCAATCCACACCATCACTGTAAGAAGCCTTTGAAGGTCTCATTGGGTTTTTTTTATCATTTCATAGATCGTCCATGGTGATTTCATTCTCCATATTGAAAGAGAAATGTCACACAAACTTTTCAGCTAGTGCGGGCCATCTCATGATATATCCCTTAGGTATACTAAAAAACCATTCCAATTTCTATGCTCATAGGCTATGAGGAAACAAATGTATCAAAAATTTATCATTGTAAGCGAATTCCTCGCAAGACATATAGAATTCTTTGACATGCTCATGAGGATCACCTTTTCTTTTATAATTTTCAAATTTAGGGATATCAAAGTGTTTAGGGAACACTTGGCATGGCATGTCTTTATCAAAGGGGTAGGGACATAGCTCTTCGTATAGATATTTTTTGTTATGTCCTACATTAATCTCTTGTAGAGTGGTAAGGGTGTTTTACATTGATTGTAACTCTTGTTTGATGAGTTTCTCTTTTGTGGGGGATAGTGGTCTATTCACTTTAGCGACTTTGAATGTCACGTCATCATATGGGTCAATGTGAAATTCACCTAATTTAGTCTTGAGTCTATCCTTATGTGTATTCCTGCTTAAGGAACCTAAGGTTGCTAGTTTTGGCCTAAGATTTAATATTTATCATGGAATTATTTCTTCTTCAATTAAGTGATTGTCCTCATCGTCAAATCTAGGAGGAGGTGAGTCTTTGTGATCAGGCTTAATTTTGACTCTGCGTGAAGCCTTAAAGTAAGGTCTCCTCAAATCCTTAGTTTGTTTTGGCAGTTCACTTTCAACATTTTTTTACACACACCTGAAGTTGAAGCATATCTTGCATCCAAAGGATTGTCCATGTCAATGAGGGAAGGTTGTAGTGGATCTTTCATTTCACAGTTGATGTTTTTAATTACTGCTTCGTGCTCTAGTGGTATTTTAGCTCCAAGTTCAAGGACTCTTGCGAGTACTTGATCTCTATTTTAATATAGGAGATCATCAAAGAGAACTAGATCTAGTTCGTGTTGGTTTTTAGATGAATCATAACCCTCTCCACTATGGTCAAGAAATGGTTCAATGTCTTTAACCTCTAAAAATAGGAGTACTAAGTTATTTTCATTAAATGGGTCTGTTGAACTAAAAGGATTTATCTCTAAGTCATGATCATCTCATTTAGACACCATCTTTGTAATTCTTGGCATCACTAGTTTGTGTGACACTAGGTTTTGTCTAAGTGTATCTAATTTTTAATAGACTGAGGTGTATGTAGCATGAGTTTTTTTTAGATTCTTAATGCCTTGAAGTATCCTACGTACAAGAACATGTAATTTATACTACGAACAATGTATGCAAAATCACTAGAAAATTCAATCAAATCACTCAAATTGTTTATAAAACACTATACCCTAAGTTATAATTCCAAATATAGGTGTAAAACATATAGTGACAATACCCTATCACCACCTAGGTTGAGTTTAAGTACAAACAAGACCTAATCACTAAAGTTGTATTGACGTGATCTCCCCACAAGATATAATAAAACGAGTTTAGATGTAAACAAAATATAAGTTTTTGAAAATGGAAGTTACAAATGTGAATAGTGTAACAACACTACCTCAATGCGTTAACCAAGATCAGAATAAGCGAGGTGTTAGTATCAAGATGATGTTACTGTGATATAAAATGCAATATAAACATTCTCAAAATACTTAGACGTTGTTGGGATCGAAACTAAGTGCAAGTATAGAAAGAATTTATTAATCGTGTGAGCAATGTAACGATACAATATAGAAAATTATACCAAGTTCTCATAAATGAAAGCAAGGTGTAAGTGTTGTAATTGTATGGCTAGAATATGGAAAAAATAACAACTCAAAGGGAAACAATGATGAGATCAAATCTAGCTATGAAGATGATATTGAAATCAAGTTCAAGTGGCTATCAAAGATGTAAGAATGTACCCACACACTTTAAACATTTAACAACTCAGTCACAAACATGGATGAGTGTAAATGGAAAAAAAGTGGTAAAAACCATCTATGATAACACTTGCGAGAGATTTCTTCCTGTGTCCCAAATGGGCAACAAGAATGCAAAGTTATAGATCAAATGGGGTGGAAATGAAATAATTGTTACTTGGACAGAGTTTCACCTCATTCTAAGGCAAGAAAGAAGCTAATCTAGGTAATACGTTGTGAATCTCATGATAAGTGACACTTGGATTTAACTTAAGTGGACTCTTTTCCTTGTTTGAAAAACAAGGTTTTGACTCCAAGTAATTCATCACTTCATGAGATCCTGACAAGACATGATGGTTTGGACTAGAAAAGTGGGCTCCAAGAAGATATGGATTTCCTAAGTAGTTCGCTCAACTAGGTGTCACAAGTTTATCTATTGCGAGCTCAATTTGCCAAGGTTTCCCAAAGAGTATATTAGCTTTACTTTACCCCCTTCAAACATGATGAGCAATGAATGGGTTCACGAGTGTTCTCACTGGGGTTGCTATACAAATAACTTTGAATCTAACTCATAATGTAAAAACTAATCAAGTGGGTATGCAGAGCACTTCCTGTTTCATCCACGAGGTTACTCAGTGGTGGAATAATTTAGGGTTCCTATAACCACCCCCATTTTTATAGCTTAAGGCATTATGGCAAAGGGGTTATGTTCTAGTTAAGCAGATAGGGACATACCCTTTTCCAAACCTGCAAATACAGTGTGATGAATATGGTGTTTTTTTATCTTTTTAATTTAGTGTGATTTTTACATAGCACACCTTTTGGAAACTTGTGTCAAACATGTTAGTATTGTCTTAGCCTCTGATTCTTCGACACGTGATTTTGGTTCTACACACCAAGATTAGTAATTTCCAAAAGAGGATAAGATGCTTCTTTTGATTTATCATATTTTCCTAAGATGCAAGGAAAGAGCATACACAACAAGCTATCCTACTCAAATGAGGAAAGAAATGGAAGATACTTTAAGAAATTCGTTAAAAAGAGCCCCTTTTTAGCCAACTTTGAAAATTAATCCTTTAGAAGCTTAAATTGAAGTGTTTAGAAAGAAAAGAGAAGTTTTTTGAAATGTTTTTGGTTCCCAAAATCACCTAAAAGGTGTGAGGGAAGAGCATACACATTTCAAAAGACACCTAAAAACAAAAAATGTAAACACTTAACTAAGTTTAGGCTAGATATAACATCAAAAGAACTTTTAAACCACTTTTAGAAACCTACAAATTGTTAGAAAAATATGGAAATTCGATTCTAGAACTTGCAAAAAAAAATTCTTATTTGACAGTGACACCTACACACCCAGAATGATGGGTACATGCCCTTTTCAATGTATGTGCACTCTAAATGGTAGATACACATGTCTATAGAAACCAACTGTGTGGATTTACACTTGTGCAGGAAGAATGACACATACACGTGGGTTTTAGCGGATACATGTCCCAAAAGGTAGGTATGCTTGCAGGGTAAAATGTGAAGTCAACATAGTATAGGAAGAATGCCTATGCATCCAAAGAGGTAGGTACTCATGCAGTTATATGCCTACACGTGAGTAAGGACGTATACATGCCCCTTTGTAAAATGAGTTAACAGTCAAAATGCCAGTTGTAACATCTTTGGCAAACTATTAATTTTTTCCTCTTTGACTGCAAACGTTGATATGTGATTTGTCCTAAGAAGGTGTATTCTTTTAAATGTAGAAAATCATGTTTGCAAAGGAGAAATTATTGTTGTTCATGGATTGATTTTGTTGTGTTGTTGTTTCTTAGAAATGAAACCCTCCTTCTTTGTGATCTGTAAAGTTGTGAATTGGTATTGCTGTTTGCATACTTATTTTTAATAAAAGAAAAACCTTGGATCAATTCCATTGATCCAAGGTATGCTTCAGTTTCTTACTTGATCAGTTTAATAAACCAACATTCTGAAATGGAAGGTAATAAGGGAATTGAGTCTTGTATGTTTACAATGTTATGGATCCTTCTTTTGAAGTCCTTTCTTTACATTTCCTATAAATTATGAACTTGGATCTTTTTGTTAGTAACTTTTAAGACATTGAACAACGTAAGAGGGAAAAGGACCTACTACAAAACTATTAAGGTAAAACCTTAGTGCTTGTTGTTAAGATCTATCCTAACTGGATTCTAACCTAAGGTAAACTAGACCTACCCTAGATCTATTTCTAAACTACACATGTTGCACCCTGTTGATCAGATAAAAACTTAGCAGAACTCACACACAGAGTCCACGTGGAAAAATAGGATGGGATCAAAGGCGTGAAGGAATAAGAAGGCATCGCGTGCGGAGGTGTAGAGTCATACTTTCAGGACTTAGCTAATTTTGTAGATCAAGTCTATTTTCATATACTAGCGTGTGGAACACACAAAGCGATGCTAAGACTTGTGTGCCACGCTTTGTCTATTTTTGAGGATCATATCGAAGCACTCTTGCATGGAAGTAATCTAAGAATAGATTCATCACTCTAGTTAACTGTAAGTGATCTATATATAGCATACTTACATGTATGGCTATAATTGTAAATGGCGAGTGGCTATTATTAGTGTGCGACCAATTTTTGGCATAGTTAGCGGTGAAGGGCAAGTTCCCCACCCTATATATATTAGATGAATCACATAGTTGATATACCATATTGAAAGGTTAGAGATTTATGAGTGCATGAGACTGGATAATTATAACAGATCCATGCGTGCATGACTATTATTGTATCAAGCCTTTGTATTGTTGTCATGTTTAATATATGAAGAATATTGGCCAAACCAAAGTGTCTTATATGTGTTATCATTGCATGCTATTGATTTCTTGATGATTTATACTTAAATGCATGCCTTTATAGATCTGGTTCGGTATAGCTGTGTAATGATGGACTAGTTTCTAACTATATGTCCTTATCGCTTCACCATGCTACCATCCTACTACAACAACCCTTAAGAGGAACCTAGTACCTTGGTGCACTTTAGGTGAGCACTCAGCCTATGCTGAGTGATGTGCCAGCATGACTAGGTGTTATCTAAGAATTCTAGGCTGCATCATTGGTTCCGTTGCCAAGACCTCTTTTTCAGTTTTTTTCAGGATGGTTCGCGATGAAGACATATTGGCTAACTTTGGCGAGTGTTGAAGAGTGGATTCATGATCTGGAGGAAGAATATGCATGAACGTTTAGCACTAGATCCAGATTTAATGCACACACTTGGGTAGAGTAGAATTTGTATGAGAGTTTTTATGAAAGCTTCTTTGTTATCTTTCCCGTAGAATTATATGAGTGGTTGACTGCATATGCGTCTAAGTAGAATTAGAGTTATCACACACTTGTTTGGACATAGGAGGAATTTCAAACACTATATGATGCTGACTTGATCTGGACTCGCGTGGTAGATACCTAGTTTCACGGTGTTCTAAATAGCTATATTCTAGAGTATTCAATTTTGACTTATTCATGCCCAGAGGTAGTTGAGTTCCAGTTCCATTGGTATCCTAGAGGGATGTATTTGCAAGGTATTCTGCTGGTGATCAAGATACTGATGGTAATGTTGAACTTGGAAGATAAGCCCATGGCAAGTTAAAAATCTCTACGTGCGGGGGCAGGAACAAGATTGGTGAAAGATGGCAGACCTAGCGGCAGTACGTCAGAGGGAAGAGAGCCAGCTAAAGTATGATGAGGCATGTGAGAGGGAATTATGGAAGAAGAAAGAAGTTGCAGAACGGATGACATTGTGGAGAGAGATGGATCATGAAGGATTTGAGGCTCATGAGGATGAAGAAGAGCTAGAGCATCAAGAACTCCCCCATCTAGGAAATCATGATAGAGAACCCTCTTCAGCCTCACATGGAAGCGCACCATTAGATATGACCTGGGCCGCAGGTGCATATCTAAGCCAACCTGCTGACCTAGCCCTTGCTCTTGGTTTTCTAGTATCTAGTACAATGGGTAAACAAATTTTTCATTTAGGAAGTGAAAGAGCATAAACAAGTTAGATAGTAAGTACATCAATGGTAGCACAGACAACTTTATTATTCTTTGGGGCTATGTTTTCAGGATCATCATCTGCACAGAATATGAGCACACTGAATGTGGGATTCACCTCTGGAACTGGGACTACTTCAAAAACTATAGGGGTTCAACATAGTACCACTCTCGGGACACAGGGGAGTGTATCTATGGGCCCTATTCCAACTTTAAGAAGAGGATTGAGAGGTATGGGCAGTTCTAGTTTTGGTGGTTCGGGTGGTTTTGAAGGTAGAGGAAACAAGGGAGGTTCTGGTTTGGGTGGTCAAGGTGCACAGCAACCCTAGAACATTTATATGGGGATGTCTCTCCCAGAGTACAAAGGTATCAAGGATGCTGTTGAACATATTCATATGTGTGAAATATTGTGGCGCATGAAAGGTATCATGGCTTCTGAGCTCAAGGTAAGTCAATTGACTATTACGTTACAAGCGTGCGCACACAGCTGGTATAGGAAGTTTGATCCCAATCAAACTTGTAATTATTATGCAACATTAAAATATGTTTTCTTAAAAGAGTTCCATACCCCAAAGTTTGAGCAGAATATTATGAGCACACTCAAGGGTATAAATCAAGGCACTACTGAAAGTGTACATGAGTATGATGCCCATTTAAAACACTTCTATCCAAACTCTCATATGATATACATGCAAGTCAGCATGCATAATGGTTTGTCGGGTGATTGATTACTCCATTTTGAAGAGTAGTGTTTCATAAGACTTATACTGACCCACGTGAAGCATTGGAAGCAGCTCTACACGCTGAGGCAGTTGGGAGTATTGACACTAAATTTAGTCCATTCTTGGAGGCTCGGATAGCAGATATGGTGAAATAGTTAGAGGAATTATTAGCAAACTCAGCTTATGAAACGTGCTTAGGAATCTGGTGTACAGATTTTGAAGTGGAAGGCCACACCAAGGATAGTTTCCCTTGCAAATTTATACGTTCGCTGCTATTAGACTGTGAGATTTTCCATTTGAATCATGATGCTGGTCACTGCCCCTTACTACAACACGCGATCAGGAAGAATGTATCCTCTTTTTTTAAAATTTGTAGGTCCACGACCCATGATATTGAAGATTGTAGATTGGTTAGCCAGATCCATGATGCCATTGATATTGGGGTGTGACAGGTGAGTGTGGCTGATAATTCTAAAGGAAAGAATGAGCATTAAGATAGGGATTATAATCAAGCATGCTATGACAGGAATGACAGAAGATTTGAAGGAGGTCATAGAAGAGGACAAGGATATCGAGGCAGATATGGAGGATGAGGATGAGGTGGGGGAAGAGGTGAATTCCCTTGAGGAACTTGTTATACATGCAACTCACCTGACCATTATAGGCACAAATGCCCACAGAATATTTTCTGTTCATTTTGTGGAAAGGGGCATAGTTATGAAGAGTTTCTGGGCTTCTATGAGCATCTCAGTAAGCAGCACAAGTAAGAAAACAAAGGCACAGGGATGGTTAGAGTCTAGCATGTAGTAGAGAATTAGTGGATGCCCAAGTTAACACTAGAACCCGAGGTAGCAACAGTCAAGATAACCACACGAGCTGAGGTGGCACACGTGAAAGAGGTATTGTAACAAAAGCTGACAATCACTAGAAAGGAGGTTTTGCATGCTAGGTATCTAGATCCAACTCATCAGAAAGAAGTCTATCCGGAAACTATGGAGGTCCTTAGAAACCTTTAAGGTGAAATACAGTGTTTGAAAGAGTAGTCTCAGAAGTTGGAGCATAAGGATACAGAAAAGGCCCCGTCTGATATTAATGACATCAGAGAGGTATGTAGAGTGTTTTGCCAGGAGAATATTATTCCTTTATTGGGAAATTGGTTGAAGGGGAATATTCCATGCACAGAAATTGAGACTGGAAGATAAATACTCCATGCGAATCTCCCCCCCAATAGCATTGACTACGACAAGGAGATCACTTTGAATGCTGTTGTGGATAGTTGGTTGTTGAATAATATTTTGATTGACACAGGTGAGGAAGTGAATGTACTTACATTGGACGCATAGGTGCAAATGGGGAGACCTCCATTGCAGTCATCCTCTAATGTATTGTTCATGGCAAACAGAATAAAAGCTACTCCCATAGGAGTTTTGAAGGATGCATCTATCACTATACAAGGGGCCAAGTTCACAGGAGACTTCGAAGTGTTAGCACTTGCGGAAGTAAATAGCTTCCTATCTTTTCTTAGGTGCCCTTGGGGTAATGCAAACAATGCTAATTTGAGGTTTAACAAGGGGTATATCAGCTTTGAGAACAAGAAGGAAAGGGTTATAATACCATTGATAGATGGGAAATCCATACCATATGTGGAACCTGTGAGTGAAGAGGACTTAAACAGAATTTATATACGTGTTATTCGAGACCCAGAGGTCAATGAGCCATCTAAGGAAGGAATCCTTCATAGGGAATATTCTCAGTCAATCAGTGCTATTACCAGTATTGCTTATGATAATTGGGCTCATGGTACTTATGAACTAGTGGGCCATGCAGTTAAGCACACGGTTTCTTGCAAAAAGGTTTTTCACTCTGTCTTATGTATAGGTCACTCAGTACCCCGATATATTGGATCTGAAGATCTGGGTAGATTCTTGCAGAACATGGAGGTAAATTGGGCTGACCAGATTAAAAGATGAGATATGTTGTCATATACTTTGTGTGGGACAGCAGCATGCTGGTGGGTGGTTCACAGGGATAATCTCTTGGAATGGGGAGAGATTGGGACCGCCTTATCAACCAGGTTTTCAAGAAGTAATGCACCTACAAATATTTTCCCTTATCATGGTGATCAACCTGTTCAACATCATATCCAATAGTGTGAGAGACTCTAGATAGCATGATAGGAAGCATTACGACCCTCACTTTGGGTACATCAGTTTTATTCTACTCTACAAGGTTGCGCGCATGCTTGGTATGTATATACTAAAATACATTACGACACTGGAAATTGGAATAATTTGACTGCGTGAAGATCCAAACTTTTGACTTCTTCTCATCTACACCACCAGTGAACAAGGCTTTAAGCTTTATCAAGCACTTAACCATGGGAGACAGTGGGAAAGTGGAAGAACTTATTCAGGAATTATTTCATGAGACAGAGACAGGGGCGCATTTTGAGGAAGAAGTAGATGATACCATACTACTTGAGCATGCTTCTCTAGAAAAAGGCAAGGGGAAGTTGGTTTACATAATTGATGATGAGGAAGTTGAGCACTTGGAAGTTGATCATTCACATGGAGCACATGAGGTGTTAGACAATGTGGATGTAGATATGTGTGCATATCATGAACCTATGAAGACAACAAAGGTAAATATTAGCACAGAAGCTGAACCTAATGAAGTGATAATTGGGGATTACTGGTCAGAGTCAGAAGTGGCAAAGATCATAGAGTTACTTTTGAGACTATGCAGACTTATTTTCAAGAGGTTAACATGAACTTAAAGGTGTGGATAAATCACTTTGAGAAATGAAGATAAAGCTTAAGGAAGGTGTGCGCCCTTTTAGGAAGAGACCTTATCGAATGAATCCCAATTTATGTGAGAAAGTAAAGGAGGAAATTGACAAGATGTTGAAATCTAGGATCATTCAACCATTAGATGAGTCAGAATGGGTCAGTCCTATGGCCATAAGCATAAAAAAGGATGGTAGGATTTGAATTTGTGTTGATTATAGAGAGTTGAATGCAGCATGTGTTACAGATCCTTTCCCTATGCCATTCACAAAGGAAATATTAGGAGTGGCTATGCGCAAAATATATCCATTTACAAATGGGTTATCAGGGTATCATCAGGCTAGAATTTCCCCAGAAGATCAATAAAATACCACCTTTACTACTGAATGGGGAAGCATTGCCTATACTATGATGCCCTTTGGATTAAAGAATGCACCTACTGTATTCTCAAGGATAGTGGTGCAAGCATTCAAGGATTTTATTCACAACTTCTTGCAGGACTATCTTGATGATTGGACTGTTTATGGGCTAATTAAGGATCATTGTGACAATATGTGCTTAATGTTTGAAAGATGTAGACAGTTGAGTATCTTGTTGAATATCAAGAAGTACATCTTTTCTACTCCCTTTGGCATACTTTTAGGACACATAATCTGTAAGGAAGGGTTGTTTGTCGATCTAGCTAAAGTTGTGGTCATTTTAGGCTTGAAAGCACTCGCCAGTCAGAGTGAGGTGCGCATATTTTTGGGTCATACAGGGTATTATAGGAAGTTTATAAAAGGGTATGCCAAAGTTTCTACACCCTTGGAAGAATTACTCAATGGGAAAGGTACATTCTATTGGGGGGAGTTGCAGTAACACGCGTTTGAGATACTGAAGAAGAAACTTACTACCACGCCTATCTTGCGCTTTCCTTCATGGGATAAACCTTTTCATGTTCACGTGGATGCCTCTGGCATGACCATTGGTGTTGTCTTAGCTCGACCTGGAGAAGGTATATTTGATCATCCCATTTTTTTTGCTAGTAGGAAGTTGACCCCTGCAGAACAGATTAATACCACTACAGAGCGCGAGGCTTTATCCATGATATATGCCTTGCACAAATTTCGACAGTATCTATTGGCCACACCTTTTTTGTTTTATATAGATCATATGGCATTAAATTATTTGGTGAACAATCCCATCTTACAGGGGCACGTATGTAGATGGATACTCTTATTTCAAGAGTTTGACTTTATAGTTGTGGTAAAATCAGGGAAAAGTAATTCTGGACCAGATCACTTGTCTAGAGTTCAACCAGGTGAAGAAGCACAAACAATAGAAGAGACCATGCATGATGTATAGTTGTATAGGTTATAACACACACCAACAGAATTAGAGGACATTATTGTCTTCCTAAGGACATGGATGGCACCAGAAGGCATGAGGTCCTTAGAGAAAAAGCAACTTGCTATACGTGCAGCACCATTCATGTTAATCAGTGGTGACTTATACAAGTTAGGAAAATATGAGGTGTTACACCATTGTGTATTAGAGCATGAATGAAAGGATATAATGGAGGAATCCCATGGTGGTATTGCAAGTGGCCACTATACAGGTGATGCTATAGCGTGAAAGATTCTCCTTGTTGGTTTGTGGTGGGAAACATTGTATAAGGATTGTAAGGAGTATTGTAAGGCATGTGACCATTGTCAGCATCTAGGTCAACCAAGAAATAGGGATGAGATGCCTTTACAACTAATTATAACTGCAGAACCCTTTCAGAAATGGGCGATAAACTTTGTAGGGCCTATTTCACCAGTTGCGCGTCGGACTGGATCGCACTATATCATTACTTGTATAGATTATCTTGTGATATGGGTAGAAGCAACACCTATGAAGGACTGTACAATGGCTACAGCAGTAAGGTTCTTATGGGAAAATGTTCTTACCAGGTATGGTTGTCCTTTAAGTTTAACTAGTGATAGGGGCACCCATTTTTTAAATGAGACAATCCAAATTTTGTTAGATGAGTTTATGGTTGCCCACCACAAGACTACACCCTATCACCCTCAGGAAAATGGAACTACTAAGGCTTTCAACAAGATTTTGAGCCACATATTGACCAAGATTTGTGATGTGGGATGAAAAGATTGGGATGACACAGTATTTGTTGTTCTTTGGGCCTACCAAACAACATATAGGAGATTGAACAAAGCCACACCTTTTCAGTTGGTGTTTGGCATGAAAGTTGTTCTTCCTATAGAATTTATGTTACCTTATTTATGCATTACATGCACTGGAGGTCTAGCTAATGAGCAAGCTTTGGAAGAATGGATTGAGAACATAGCTCAACTAGATGGGCATCGGGCCATAACACGATAGAGTTATAAATAGGAGAAAGTGCGCCAGAAAGCATGGCCTGATAGGCATATCAGGGATAAGAAACTGGTAGTCAGATAAATGGTACTTCTTTATGACTCTAAGTTTTTGTGCTGTTTAGGGAAGCTTAAGGTGCATTGGTTGGGGCCGTATGTTATAACTCACATACTTGAGTCAGGTGCTCGCCAGTTAGAAGCCATTGACGGAACATGTCTACCTGGTTACTTTAATGGGATTAGGTTGAAGCCCTACTATAAATAAGTATTCTTGGTGTTTGTAATAAGGCAGTGTTGTCAGATAGATTATGTTTCCCTTTCTTCATTTCCTTAATGTGTTTGTTTCATCGTCGCTATGTTTTGTCAATATAGTTCTTGTTTTTGTGTAATAAGCGCGCTTGCGCACATGAAGCTAACTACAATATGAAGCATGTTAATGCGCAAAGGACTACACATACTTTTAGTATGGGGTGGATTGTTGGTGACTCCCAGGTATAATGCTGTGAAGATTGGAAGGTATAATGTTGCGGATGTTGAGGAAGTAAGCTGTTAAAGGCGATTTACAAAGGATTGCTTCTCAAAAGTAACCAAGGATGGAGATGAATGAAGGAAAATTATTACACGAGGTAAGAGGCAGCCATGATAACTACCAGGAGAAGGTGCAGTGACGAGGTACTCGGACACTAGAGTGTGCGCTGAAGAGAAGCCTGTGACTAGAAGGTAAGAAGGTGCGGTAGATGGTTATAGCTGTAGCGTGAAGATGTAACGCACGGAAATGACAAAATTGAGTAATAAATGAGAAATATTTGGTAGGTGGGGGAGAAATTAATGCATCAAAAATTTAAAATATATATAAGGACAGGATGCGAATTCATTTCTACCCTTGCAACTATGAGAATTCGACGAAGAGCTAAGTGTGAAGAGTTGAGTAAGTGATTAAAGGTGTGAAGAGGGTGAAACTAGGCATAAAAGGTAGATCTATGTATTGGAGAAGCTTGTATCCCTGTAGGAGAAGGGTTTGAATGAAGTAGATTGATAGAGTAGAGCTAGGGCACGCGATTACAATTTAGGGAACGATTGAATTGGGTTAGGGTTTGAATTAAACCATTAAAGAGTTACAGAAGAAGGTGTAGAAACACAACACAAAGGGAAGAATGGCTCCAAAGAAGGAAGCAATAGCAGCAAAAGGAAATAAGAAGGTAGTAGTGGAAGAGGAGGAAGAGATGACTCTTGAGAGCAATTTTTCAGAGATGTAGTACCCTGAAGAAGTAATTGTGGGCTAGGAATGGGATTCCCACATACAAAAGAGAAAAATAAGCAAGTACAACCACCGAACCAAGGACAATTAGAAGAAGTTGGATGATTTACTTAACTCCCAAACGGACAGGAAAACTGGTGATGGGATGCAGATATATGATGACACAGGGGAGAAGTTACTGAAAAGAATTGGTGTTTACCAATTATATGAGCTCCCATACTTCAGGAAATATGCACCATTATACAAGTGGCTGATGAGCTGAGTCCATGAGGACTTCTTCTATTTTGCAGGTCAAAGGGTAAGACTAACACCCATTTTAATTGCCATGGTAACAAGTTTAAAGGTGATGGGTGAGGACATCAAAAATAACCTAACCGACAAGGTTTCCATATCGGAAACACACAAAGTGCTGGGATACCAGAAAGGACCGTGTGGAATGGACATAGATAAATTACATGATTATCTAGTAGTAAAAGTAGCAACGCACTTGGTTACAAAATTAAATGACCAAGATCATTGGTCACAAGTAAACTCAATGTGGCTGCATGTGGCAAAGTGCATGTCAAAATGGGTTATTTAGTACATTGTTGGCTTTATTGTAGAACAAATAGTAGAGGAAGCGCGCACAGGAAGTAAGATAAGTTTTGGTTTTGTCTTACTTTCTTTAGTATTCATGGAGATTGGAGTACCAGATGGCCTGAAAGAAAATATATGGGAATACCCCATGAATAACAAGTCTACAAATGAAAGATTCAGCAAGTATCTATGCAAGGGGTCTATGATAGACGGGGTAAAGGAGAGAGAGGAGATGTGGTATGACATGCTCTGCGCGACTTTTGAAGAGGAGTGGCGCATACCAAAGGAGTTTCTCTCGGTATTGGGGAAGTAGGCTCAATTTGTTGTTTACCAACACTTTTGTATTACACATTTTCCAATTGTGGATGGATCATGGAGCACTTGGTGCAAACTACAGTTTATGTTCCCAGCGCGGTATTTTCAAGCTTCTGTTCATCGGTTCACTAATACAAGGAGGTTAGTATTTAATGCAGACAAGGAGGATTGTGAATACCACACCTTGCGAAAGAAGTATGGATATCCAGGGAAGAATGCTTATAATTGGAGTATTATCTCAGAGATTTTGAGTATCAAACAAGAAACACTTGTTGTTGGGGATATCGGGGCCGTGCTCATATATCTCCAACTTAAACCAAAAATGGAAAATAATAAGTATGTAGAGAATGAGTTCGCGCTCCCAGGACCACCAAAGGGGAAGCATACTATGGAAAACATCATAGCACCTAGGCCTTCTAAACCCATGCAGGATGACGAGGAATTAGATGAAGAGCATGAGGATAGTGGTGGTTTGGTGCGTAGGAGGAAGTAACCATCTAGCAGACAGGAGAAGGAGCGTGTGATGGCTTCACAAGAGAAGAAAATACTAAGGTAGCACATGTTGACCAGAGGTTCAGAAAGGTGTTCAAGTGCACAAGGTCGCAAGGAGAAGCCCAGCAGACAACAAGGAAGTCATCGTGACTCTCACCGGTAAAGGAACCTAAGGAGAAGAAGAGAAGAAGAAAGCTCAAGCTAGATGAAGAAGCGGAAGAGTCTGAGGAGAAAGCACTTCCATCTCCAATCCATCATAGGGTAGAAGAGGAGCCTCAGAATGAGGAGGAGAAAAATTGAGTGGAGAGGAAGAAAGGGAGCAATCAGAAGCTACACAAAGCAAGGATGAGGATACAGCCAATATTCCTAACCTTGATGCCACCATTCAAAAAATGCCAAGGTCCCATCGAACAAGTGAGGACGTAAGGGTACAAACAATGGGGTATGCAAAGGACCAGGAGATGATTGTTCACACTCGGTTCCAGAGCACCGTTGCGTAAAAAGCTTTATTCAGATGGGCGCTTATGGACGAAAACAAGGTTACATTACGAAAATGAAAATAACTTTCATGGTCGATGCATATGGATATGGATGAATTGGATTTTGATGTCTGTGAAGAATCATGTGTGTCTAGACAGTTGAAGAAGGCACCAAAAGTCTGACACATGACAATTAAACCAACTATTATGACAGATGAGCACGTAAGCAATGCCTTGGTGAAAGTATCTGCTGAGGTAGCTAGAAGAAACACTGATAAATCTACTACAATTAAAACGCTGACAGAGGAGCTAAAAGTAAAGGATGTGGCAATAGCGTGTTTAGTGCAGGAGAGGAATCTGAGAAAAATGAAATATGAGACTTTTGTTAGTATGGCGGAGGAAATTGGAGATGATATATTAAAGGTATGCCCGCATTTGGAATCACAGGTACCAAAATAATTTCCTTCTGCGATGCACTATGTAAGAACAATGATAAAAATAGTATTGGAGGATAAAAAGGTGCATATACCAGAGCAGCCCAAGGACCCGCCAGAAAAATCACATGTTGCAGTAGAAAGGAAGATTGCTACATATGAGGGCCTACTACAAGCACTCTGAGAGGAGATGAAGAAAGCCAATCATGCCTTAATGATATGCACAGCTCCAAATGTGCTAATAAGGGTAAAAACACTGGCAGAAGACAATGAGGTGTAAAAGGCCATGAAGGATGACACATTATGCCATGTTGAATGACTAACTATGGTAAAGCACAAGCGCGAGGCATTGGCCGTGACACAGGAATTGCATAAAGATAGGTTAGATGAACTTGGAAAACTCGTTGCTTAGAAGATGGATGTGATAGAAGGGATGCATACATCTATGTCAAGCATAATGCTTGTAATATAGAATTAACAAGGAAAACTAACTCAGGATGAGCTGGAATCTATCATTGTGGATGTTCTAGAGAAAGCAAAAAAGGCATTAACAGAGTGGGAGAACTTAGAATCAGAAATAAAGGAGGAGTATCCAGAGATGATACTTCATAAAGAAACAGAGGAGCTTGAAGCCTGAATAATTCTTTGATTCTTTATAACTTATTCAATATTTTTTATTCAACCATTCTTTATTCATCCATTCTTTATGTAAGTTGTGGACATCACCATTGTTAGGATGACAATGAGATTAGTGTGGGGTAATGTTGATCAGAGAAAACACTTAGTAAAACTCACACACAGAGTCCGTGCGGGAAAAACAGGATAGGAATCATAGGCACGAAGGAATAGGAAGGCATCGCACGTGTGGAGGTGCAGAGTCAGACTTTAAAGACTTAGCCAATTTTGTAGATGAAGTCTATTTTTAAAGGTTGGTGTGTGGAGTACACAAAGTGATGCCGATACTTGCACGCCACTCTTTGTCTATATTTCAAAGAGCATGTCGAAGCACTCTTGCATGGAAATAATCCAAGAATAGATTCATCACTCTAGTTAACTGTAAGTGATCTATAGATAGCATACTTGCATGTATGGATATAATTGTAAAGGGCACGTGGCTATTATTAGTGTGTGACCTATTTTTGGCATAGTTAGCATTGAAGGGAAAGTTCCCCACCCTATATATGTTAGATGAACCACCTAGTTGATATATCATGTTGAAGGGTTAGAGATTCATGAGTGCATGAGACGGGATAATTGTAACAGATCCATGCGTGCATGACTATTATTGTATCAACCCTCTGTATTGTTGTCATGTTTAATATATGAAGAATATTGGCCGAACCAAAGTGTCTTTTATGTGTTATCATTACATGATATTGATTTATTGATGATTTATACTTAAATGCATGCCTTTATAGATCTGGTTCATTATAACTATGTAATGATGGATTAGTTTCTAACTATATGTCCTTATCACTTCACCATGCTACCATCCTGCTACAACAACCCTAAAGAGGGACCTGGTACCTTGGCACGCTTTGGGTGAGCGCTCATCCTATGCTGAGTGATGTGCCAGCATGACTAGGTGTTATCTAAGAATTCTAGGCTGCATCACACCCTAGCCTAAGTTTGTATGCTTTACGGGTGTGGGTTTTTGAAATCACCTAAGGTAATGTAAGACCTATCTATGATCTATTACCTAATCCTAAACTACTATGGGTTATGACTTATTCTTGGATGGCAAGTTTATCTTTGGCAATGTTTAATAACCTAAGGTAAATAATTTTTATCTAGCCTATGGTCAAATCTTAAAATAATGTCTATCTAACCTAAACTAATGTTAAGAAGAAAGGGGACCTAAGGGGTCGCATGGAAATTAAGAGGCAGTGGCAAAAGTTCTATGACATTTAAGTGATTTGATTTTGAATTTATGAAACTTGGTACTGCCATTTTTGGCGGAGGCCTAGAAAATAGATGGAATGCCTAGTTGGCATCATCACTAAAGTTTTAAAATGCATGCATTGATTGAAATTGAGCTTGCCAATTTTAGATGGCAGTGGCATGGAGATTTAGGTGGGATATTTGAATGTAATTGCATTAATGAGCATTGGTCTTGGCGAAGAAACCACCTTGGAAGCCATGCAAGCAGATTTTTGGGAGGTTGTTTAGTCATTTGCTCATGGCGATTTTTGCTCTACATGAAAAATTTTGGTTCTTCAAACCAACAGTTCTATTTTAAATATCCTGCTATTTTTGGTACCTCTGGGCTATTTTCAATCCATTGGAGGTATAAGAAGCATAAGAAGAAGAATTTTTTGGTTGTTGACTTCATTTAGAAAAGAGGGAACTATGGAGGCTCAATTGGAAACCTTCTGTGAATCAACAAAAGCACTATCAGGCATGATAGGTTCTACCCATTAAGTTGTTCTACTTTTTACTAAATGTCTTCATTAAAACAACTCTACTCTTAGAAATAGACAGGTTTTTATTTTGTGATGGTTATCTTGCATTCTTACTTGAAATTTCTCTATGTTTTTCTGATGATGGGCCTCTGTTTGATAATATGAAATGTGGGTTGTTTCCTGTTAAGTTTAATGGTGAATCGTACCTTAAATTTTGTTGAGACTAGAATAATGTCAAAAACGTGTGAATCCTGTTATCTATTCAAAATGGATTATGGAAAAATATTGTTGCTTTTAAGTTTTGAACTGGGTTTCCTTTCTCTATTGGGAGGTAGGAAAGGTACTTTTCTTAGCTGAAACATTTTATTTGGAGTCTTTATACTTTTGTTGAAACAATGTTGTCTTGGGTGTTGAATTCAGTGTTTTTGTGAATTCAACTTGTTGAAAACAACATTAAATGAGTTACTCCTTAATTTTACAGTTGCAACTTCTATTGCTTTGAACTTTGTATTTCGGTGGAAGATGTGTTGAAAAGGTTTTTTAGATTGATTGTTCTAGCAGATTCAAACTTGTTTGGAAATAACAATGAAAGAAATATTCCTCATACATTTCAGTTAAGACTTAGTTGTTTCAAATCTAGTTCCTCCTATAGAAACTGTGTGCTAATAATTACTTTGATGCAAATATTTTCGAAATCATCTTGTTTGAATATAACATTGAATGAATTCTTTATTTCTAGAACTTGTTAAGTTTTGGGTTTTTTAAGTCTCTGGAAGACTGAACTAACGTTGGGTAAATGAAGTTCTGTTATAATTAAGGATATTTGGAGCGTTGCTTTTGACTAAGCTAATATTTGGTTTTATTCACTTTAGATATTTCTTGAGCTTGCATGATGTCGACCTCGTTGTCTACCTTCACTTTTAAATTTATAAGTTGGTTCGATAAGAATTACCGGTTCTTGATTTGGGTAATCCCCTTGATTCAACATGCTAGAGTAGGCATGTTAAAAACCTTACTGTTGTGGTCTCGAGAATATTTAAAGAACATATATGCGTCTTGTGGGATGACTTTTCATGATCTGTAACTAAACAATCAATTTAGTGTGAAGGTTTCTAGATTCTTCAATCTCTATGATCTTTGGGTAAAGTTGAAGGAATATAATGTCTTGGTAAATTAGTAGATTTCTACAGTTGAGTTTGTCCATAGGAATGGAACAAAATGATTTTAGTTTATGTAAAAATCCTTTAATTTTGAATTGTACACTTGTAGATAAGTCATGTCGTGCTTAATTTTTGCAACTTCTTGAACTTGAAGCTAGGTGGATCTTTCTCTTTCCATCCTAAGACGGTTTCTTCTACCTCTGAGAGGTTGTGAATGTCAGTCGATCTTATTTATCGTATCATTTTCATTTAGCAAAGATGATTAGGCCTTGGTCCCTCTAACTGAACTTTTCGATGATTTGGAATGTCTTATGATGGTTGATATTTCATGTAAGTTGTCTAGCAAATTCTCTCAAACACACCTACTTCTTGTTGTGGCTAATGTGATTCTATTACTATTCTTGTTATATTGGGAGTACTTCATCTTTAAGACATGACTTGCATAATGCAGTCGCATAATTCGGATTAGTATCATTTAGTGCATAACTTCTTTGTTTAAAAGAGTTCAAGGATTTTTTGATTGGTTCTATACCATTTTTTTTATGACCCTCTTTACTTGAAAAAGAATGATGGAATCTTCTTATAATCTTGTTGATTGACTCCTTTCTCTTTTTTTCCTCTGAGGTAAAGTTTTCATTGTTTTTCTCTTTGGAAACTGTAAGAGATTATATGTTGTAATCTCTTCTCTGAGTTGCAAAATGTAATTCAAATCTTACTAAATTGGAAGAGAAGTTCTGTTTTTTTTTCTCTATGTTCGTCTTAACCCTCTATTGTGTTCCTTTTGATAAAGAATTGATCAGTTCATTTTGTATTACTTATCAGGATTACAAATGAGTCGCTAAATTTAATCCTACTTATTTTCTCTGAATTGTGTTGAATGGAAACAACCTTCAATGGTAATGTATGACTAGTTAAATACTAGTAGAGGAATGAATATTTTCCTATTTCTAACCTGTGTGGCCTAACATAAGAACTTAGGCTATATCTTGGGCTTTAAATTGGATGTAGCATCTGAAAAAGGAATCTCTTATTTTATTATGTTAATGGCTCAACTTAAAACTTTCATGAAGGTTGAACTAGCTTGGCTATTGATGCTTTTAGTTAAAATATGCTAACGCTAAGTTTGATGGTTCTTGTTTATTAAAAGTAACTCTATTTTGGAAAATATTCGATTTAGTGTCTTATTGGTAATTTAGGTTGAATGAAGTAAGAAAAAAATAGTAGGTATCTTTGATGGAATGAGATAAGTAATTAGAATGAAATATTATGTATCTGATTAATTCTTTATAAAGATAATGATTGAAGAGTGTTGATTATATCATGAGAATTTCTAAAAGCTATGTTGGTTGATCACTTGTTCTTCCTTTTATGATTTTTATTTCTTTATGATGTATCCAGTCGTTTAGCTTTAATGTTTCATAAAAGTATAGTTGGTTTTATGAAACATTTAGTTGAGAGCACATCGTGTTAATGCGTAGTGCTTATCATGCTCAGTTCATTGAACTGACCCATGATAGAAATTTTTTCACATGGACCTCGTAAGTGATAAAGGAAGGAAATAACTTTTATGATGTTAATTGTTACTTAAAGACTGGATCTTTTATGAAGAAATCTGATTCATTATGGAAATGTATTGAAAGAGGAAAATTTGTATTCATTTATGATCTTGAAGATGTTTGACATGACATATGTCTGAAATGCATGGTCTTGTTAAATATGTATATCACCATGATGAATTGAAAAATATTGAGAGTTACCTTTTCTTGTTGTGTCATTCTTCTTGTGCTTTCTGTGAAAGAAATTTTTAACCTTATCTTGATTGCTCTTATTCTTATCTAAATGGATCCTTCTGGTTGACATTAAATAAGTTGGATGGAAGGGAATTAATTACTATATCCCTTAATCGAAATGCAGCTTATTAATTTGGCATGCATAGATGTTCTTTTACCTAAGTATTTATAGTTAATTAAAGATGTCAATGAAAGTGTAATTTAATTTTGATAAATTGCATAATGGAAAAGGAATAATGAACCCTAACTCATGACAAGAAAGAGGAAGATGTACTTCCTCTCGAGAAATACCTTGATAGGAATAAAGCAGATGTAAGGAAAACAAGAACATTTATCAATTAGACTTCTCTCAATGAAGTCTTCTATAATCGAACCTATTATGGAACTTAAACCGGCTATGAATGGTTGTGTAATTCGAAGTAAATATTATTGAGGTTTTTGTTCTATTTTTAATTAACTAAATCCTAAGGTAGGAGGTTAATGAATAAAAAAGGGGGGTGATAATGAAGTTTTTGCATCACTCAATCAGATCAAATGTGGATGCTAACCTTATGGGCTAATGGAATTAGGTTCAACAAGGTTGCTACAATTAAACCTTAATTAATAAAAATATTTGTATAAATAACTTCTTGTTGGGGTATGTACATCGAGATGGATGAGTCTGTCAGATTTTGGCACACGCCAACTGTAGAACGGTGCCTTTGTGAAGACTTGGGTCTTCACAAGGATACAGAGTTACAGTTCACATGTTGCAACACCCTTTAGAATTGAATCATTTGGATCTACATAAACTTGGATTTGTTCTTAGTTTTACTCTAGGTCGGGATAGAAACATGTTTTGGTACAGGGGATAACTCGCGATTACTTAGGGTAATTAGACACGTGTAATCAACTTAGGTTGATTGAGTATGTTTATGTACCCTTGGTCACCGCAAGTAATTCCTTATACCAAATTATGTACTAACTTGGGCTATGGTCAAACCTCGAACAAGTGGACTAACAGGAGTCAGTGAAGACCATTCTAGATAACAGATGAGTGGGGTGGAGGACGTGTTCCATTTGATGAGTATGCCATCTAGGAATAGTAACATGAACAATATGTTAGAAATATTTGGCCAAAGTATCATAAGCTACTAGTTACGTTGTCCTATATCACCTAGTTTAAGAAATGAGATTTCAGATGAATATGGGTAACAAATATTCAAATAGGTTTCTTAAAAATGACACTCAATACTCAAAAAAGGGTAAGAGGACCAAGTATACTTAGTATACAACACCTTTAGTTAACATGAGAGATTGGTTGGAAATCGAGCCATGAAAGGAGAGGTTGGTAGTCCACTGAGTCATTTACAGCTGCATATGGTTATCTGTTATGAGATTGATTATCATGGAATGTGTGTTCTAAATTATTATTATTTAGAACAGGGAACATTATGTATATAAAAAAATTGTTTCGAAAGTCTTAAAATGGGAATGTTACATCAGCAGATAGGTGTGTGGCCAAAATGACATATACACGCCCATGTCAATGGATACGCTCTGGGTCAAGATGCCTACATGTACCCCTACAAAACTAGAAAAAACCATGGAAATGAAAATTTCAAAAAAGCAAACAGGTTAAAACCTATTTCTAGCTTTAACCCATTAAACATTCATGCAAAAGGGAGATTTTAGCCCACCTAAAGTAAGAAATCTATTAGAAAACAAGATATTTAACCCTAAAACCATGATAACGGTTAGATATGGAGATGAAAAACTCAAAAACAACTTCTAAAGGACTATGGAGTAAGTCCCATCGGGCGGGCATGCCAAATATGAACAAGGAAAAGTTGCAAAAGCTATCAAAACGGGGCAAGAACACTTAAGAGACCCCAAAACTTTAAACAAACAAATCAATGGACCATCATGATAAGAAATAAACAAGGATTCATTACTTTGCATGCACTAATCTTGAAGTAAACAACCAAATCTAACATGTCTAGTTATCCTCTATTCTTCAAATCTTTGTAAATGAACCTAATAAAGATTCTAAGAAATCAGTTTGTGATTATGAGAATGGGAACTCACCATTAATGGATAAAAAGCCGCATGGTTCTTCCCATTTACTCAATGTTTTGGTGTGTAGTGTAATAGAAAAGAAAATAGCTCAATAAACAAATGAAAGGAAGCTCTTAATCCTAAACAAAATACTATATTTTACGTTAGAAAGGAGGAAGTGTTCTTAGAAATGGTCTAGGGGAAGTGGGGTATTTATAAGTTTCTAATTTCAGAAATGGAAGACTTTGGGTGCATATGGGACAAATGAATAAGTAAAAAATCACTTTTAGTGAGTCAAAGTAAAATTTGACTAGGCTTAGAAGAGGTTAAACATGCCTTAGGCTAGTTAATCTAGGTTTAGGCTAATTAATCCTGATTAGTGATGAATTAGGAGCTTGAGAGAGTTGTGAGAGAACTACTCAATCCAATGAAATGGATTGATAATCTAAGAAGCAAGTAGAAGCAGGTTAAAAGGAGATTTAGAAGGAGATTCAGCTAATAAGAGGCTATATTATCCTAGTTAGTTGATTACAAGAGGAATACAACAAAAAGGGTGTCATAAAAGTAGAGTTAGCTAGGCCTAATTGACGAGGTGTCATCCATTTGCAAGGAAGAGGATAGTTAGTGCAATATTAATAATAATAATGTAGTAATCAAACTAGAGGTGTCTATATTTTCCCCTCTTTGGGGTGGCATAAGCTGCACCAACTTCAAAGAAAGTAGACAAACATAAGTGACTAAATTTTTTTTTGAAGGAGTGGTAGAAACATTAGTAGAGTGAAGGATGCCCCCTCGAGTGTCGATAGGGCGATGAAAGAGGTCGATCAACGATCGAAAATAAGAGATGGAAGAGATAAAAAAATGGGAAGGGTTAGGATGATCTGATGTGACAATAGAAGAAGAAAGAAGAAAGAAGAAAATAACAAGGAATAGATATTGAGCTACCATCGATGTTATATTGGATAAAATAATATTTATTACATCATATTGCTAAGAATCTTCATCATCGTTCCTTATTTAAAATATAAGCATACAATAGAGGTATAAAATGACATGAAAGGCCAAGATACAAAAAAATTTACATTTCTAAACTGCCAAGTCCATGCAAGGTACAAAATGTAATTCAATATGAGAAGCAAACAAGCTTACCTAACAGGGAAATAAGTACAAATACACACACTCAAATCAACAACGTTTAAGATAGTTACACAAATATTTTGTTATCGAGCTATATTTTCAAATGTTTGTGATAAACGACAAGGGTTAAAAAGGATTCCCCAAGAAAATTGTACATGCAAGGAGCAAAATCAAGGACACTTGGGTGCTATGAAAAAATAGTGTGCACTACAAAATAGTACCAGGTAACTCGTTGTGCTGCAGAGTACAAACGAAGTAAGTTGTTGAGATTTTGTAAATGATTAGAGATTCATATGATCCATGAGTTATTATTTAAAAATATGTGAAAATTCCATCAAGGTATGAGATGAGTTCCATGTGAGAGACATATTTCAGCTACGTATGAGTTTACCAATTTTTGTCAATTTTTTGAAATTTTACAATTTTTTGGATTTTTAAATGTTTTTATGATTTTTGTAAATTTTAAAAATCTTGTTCAATCAAAAGACTTTAGATTATTGAAGATCACCTAAAAGCACATGGAATGCTCCATGGTGAAGAAACGGGTGTTGCGTAGCAAAAATGTGCCCTGACGAGAAGAAAATGGGTTCAAAATGATTATTTAATAAAATAATCATCACGACGGTGAAATTGAAAAATATATCGCCGATGGGGTGGGAGTGGTACGGTCAAGTCACATGGTTGTGTGCTTGCCCACCCAGTTTCAAATCCCCCCGAGGCACGATCCTCCTCGAAGGTGGTTTCGTCGCTTGAGGCGGCTTCTCTGCTTGTGCTGACACTGGTGGTTACTCCTCACTGCTGACGCTGGTGGCTGCTCCTCTCATTGTCGATGCTGGTGGCTCCTTCTCCTCTCAATACTGATGCTGGTGGCTGCTCCGCTCACTATTGCTACTCCTCTCGCTGTAGTCGTGGCTGCTCCTCTCGCTACTGACACTTGTGGCTGCTCCGCTTGCTGCTGATACTGGTGGCTACTCCTCTTGCTGCCAACACTAGTGGCTATTTTAATTGTTGTCCCACTCACTGCGATCGCTGTTGATGGTCGTTGCATCTTCACTACGGTTTCATGGTTGCTTCAATTGGGTTCCAAATAGTGATCCCCTTCATTGTAACCAGGTTGTGGATCCTCTCAAAAATCCTCAAGTGTACAAGGATGTGGGTCCTTTCAAACACCCTCAATTTACCCTCAATCCAAAAAAAAGAAATTGAAGAAGAAAAAAATGCAAACCTCTCCTAGAAACAATAAAAAATTCCCAGGGAGAAGAAATGAATGCTAGGTGGAAAATAATGCCCCAGCATAGTGAAAAATAATTATTTAATAAAAATAACTATCACAGCAGGTAGAAGAAGGGGTTAGAATGACCACAATGGTCAAATTAAGAATTTCAGCCATCACAGCGGGTGATATGGCATTGCGACGGGTTTAAAAACCCCATATACCCCTCCCAAGGGGGGTAAATCATCACGGTTAGTTCATTTGATATGGAGCTCTTGTGAATTTTTACCGTGAGTGAGTTGTTAGCTGCAAGAGAGATGATGAGAGTTTAGAGGCAAATAAGATGCATGTACGGGATCCAGGGGTACCTTTGGGATGATGTCATACACCTTACGTGAGTGCCCTATCTTTTCTGGTTAAATTTTATATTTAATGTCAAATTTTTAGCATTTTTTAGCATGTTTAGGGTAGATGTAGGGTAGGTTGAATGTGTACACGCACCTTAGCGACGCGCAGGTGTCATTCGATGCACGTAGGCATTAGGAAAATGGGTACATGCACGCGTACGCATTGGAGGGGATGTGTACGCATCAAAGGAGAATATGTGGATGCACACGCACGCGCACACCAAACTTTACAAGTATGTGTCATCCTAGACGTGTATGCGCTAAGGAGGGATAGAAAAAAATAGAAGAATTTGTTAGGGGCATACGCATAATTATGGGCACATAGGTGATGGCAAGGGCATGTACATGCCTTAGGTATGTACATAGGGGCACGTAGGTGCCAGAAGAAAGACTTAGCCAATTTTTAAAGAAAAATAGGATAAGTAGAGAAGGATGTGGGCTAGATTTTTGTCGAAGAAATTTAAAAGTAGCACTTCAAATAATAAAATAGAAGAACATGGATAGAAATAGATCATAACACGTGTATTGTAATTTTGAAGAGACGATTACTATTCCTTCATACTAGAGAGTGGTATGGGTGCGTGGCTGCCATAGTAGCAGATTTTGAGGAGAAGCATAGCAAGCTTTTGTGCATCCTCTTTTACGTTACTTGTCTAGATCACGTGGCCAGTATGCCACAGATTACTGGTCTAGATCAATAAATAAGAAAGGATTTTCTTTCTTTTCTTGATGATGGAATTAATGAGACTTTGTGTTCATAATTTCATCTTGTCTTGGTGTTAGTAAAAATGTTTTTGCTCTTTATAAATATGTGTGTTGAGATACTCTTATTAATCTTTACAGGCATCTAAAATTTCTACCTATAATATTAAGTCCCCACCCTAATTTAGCACTCCCTTTTCCCACCTACTCAGAAAATTCCTCCCATACAATAAATTATAAGCATTTTCTACAAGTTCAGTGGAGTGTCCCTCTTAGATCCCCATGCTCTAGGCCAAAAAAAAAAATTCATTTTCGTTCACACATAATAAATGGAGCTTCCCCATTCAAGTAGAGGGACTTAGTCCCAGAGTATTGACAGAAATCCACCAATTTTTCCAACTGAAAAACTTTCTTTCCAAAAAATTTTGGCTCCCACGATGGGGTAGACTTGGCATAATATTCACTTAAATACAAATCACAAAAATACAAAAAAATCAAATATATCAAAAACATAAAAAAAATGGAATTTGAAAAGTCATTGATCCTTATGTCTTGCACCAATGGCTATTCCTAGTAACCTTCATGTCCAAAGACCTGAACTGTTATTTCACAATCAAGAAGATATCATATCTGACTTGAGGGAAACTATCTGGCATAATAGATAAATAGTTTCACATCATTTCATAGCTATAATGGTGTTATATTTTGAAGAGTAATGTGTTGAATAATTGGACAGAGCAAGACAAGCTTGAGTGAAACAAAGGATAGCTTAAGTCAATCCCTATTTTATAAGTTGGTTGATCAAAAATACACCAGGTCCTAGAGACAAGGAGGAGATTTTGACCCCATCTTTGAAGAGCTCCAAAGAAGGAAATAGCTAGTCAAAAATTCACGGCACTCCCTTCATCCTGAAACTTCTCTCATTGGAGGTCCGAACGGTTTCAACCCATTGGAGATATAGTTTCCAAACCTCAATGAATATTTTGAAAATTTTGTTAAAGTAGAAATAGAAACAGAAGCTAGAGCAAGAGTATAAGTTTAAGAAAGAGTAGAAGAAAAATCAATAGCTGAAGTTGAAGCAGAAGAAAAAACCAGAGCTAGATCAGAAGCAAGAGCTAGAGAAGAAGTGGGAGAAGAAGCAGTAATGGGTAACAAAGAGAGACCTCAACCAATTGTCTCATGGGGAAGGAACAGGGGCCCACTTACCTCTTTCACATAGCCTATTCATGCACTGCCACAAGGTTCAAGAAAAAAAATTCCCAAGTTTAGACAAGATGGTTCACAACTCCCAAAAGAACATGTTGCAGCATTCATCACTTCTTGTGGTGTACTAGGGGTAGAGCATGAAGATGTGTAAGTCATATTGTTTGTGGAATCATTGCAAGAAAAAGTTACATAATGGTTCTACCTCCCAGTAGCTAGATCAATCAATTTTTGGGATGATATCAAAATTGTTTTTGAGGACCGATTCAAATCCACTGATAATACTATCTAGGATATATTAGTGTAATTAGTATAAATTAAGAAATAATCCAATGAGATCATGAGGGATTGTGTATCTAGATATAACATGTTGGTCAAGAGAATACCTCTCAAAATTATTCCCTCTTGATGATAACCTCAAAATATTATTCATAAATGCTCATCTACCCATGAGGTTGGGTTCATCCTTAGAAGGTCCCTATGTAGAACTAGTGAAGGAATCTCAAGACTATACCATAAATACATTAAGATGATCTAATTATATCTTGTAAGGTGAATAATCCAAATGGAAAATAAGAAGGGTCAAAGTTCTAGTTCCACCCTCTACATACTCCTTGGTTCAAAATTTGGCAAATGACGTAATTTCACTCAAGAAACAACTTCACACAAAGCACCATAAGAAATTTTCCAAAGAAGACAAATCTCCTAAATAGGCAAAGGATTTACTCCACCTCCCCACTATGTTTTTCCTGTAAAGCACCATTTATTAATGCAACATATGATGTAGAAGAAGACGAAGAAAAAGTGGAATGATTCAGAAGAAGAAAACAATGAGGATGACATTGTTATTGAAATTGAAGAAGTCGAAGAAGACTATTCACATAAATGGTTTCCTGAGTAATTCTCAGGTGGTGATGAATGATGATGATGAAGAGGCACCAAGATTATCATCATGCAGTATTTACCCCACTCCCTAGTCTCAAAGTGGAGCTTCCTCCTCGACGGCTGCTGCAAATAAGAATAACAAAGGATGATCCATTAGGTGGTATTCCCATAGATTTAAGATAATCAACATAGGATCCCCACTCACGCTCTATCAATGTAATTAACAAAGGAGAAACCAAACCTAATATGTAAGTAAGAAGGAAACTGTCATGTGACAAGTAAGGTCCTTTAAGTGTTTCCCCCTATTTATAACTCTAAAGCTAATTCTATCATCAAAAGCTAATCCTGACAAATTCATGTAATGCTTCGAACCAAAGTCAACCACTCCTTTCGACAATATGCTACCACCATCCACTAGAAAGTACACAACCTTCCAAAGTAACACCACCTCCACCAGTGTAAAACTTATACTATCCCTGGGGACATCAAGTTCACCTGCACCTTAGCTCCATTTGATATCATCGAACATGTGAACAAAAAACAATGTTCATATTTCCAAGTTTGATTTTTTGTAAACATGCTCAAGAGAAATTTAAAAGGCTCATAAATTTTATCACGGGTGGTAGTCTCAAATCCTAAAATGAAAATCCTAACCTAAAGGTTACTGCCAACACCATCCATACATTCTATACATACAACATGCTTGTCACTAAGTGCATCTAAAACTAATAAGGTAGAACCCTTCTACTTATCCCTCTTTATCAAAGGCCACCAGTTAAATAATTAGCATTATAGACTTCAGGAGCCTCAAATAACATCATGCCCATCAAAGTTGCCAATTCCTTAAGACTTACTCTAACATGAGAAAGTGGATCTTTCTACTCTATGGAGTCTAAAGAAGTTTCGCTTATAGGAAGAATCAAATATGCCCAAGTGGCCCTAGCAGACTTCCCAAACAAGAAGGTTTTGATTACGATCTTGGTGACAGACATTCTAGCATCTTTTGGCATGTTGTTGAGTAGGAGCTTCTCCAAAGACCTTGGTGGCAACATACGAATTGATTGGTCCTCTATGACAATACTAGTGAAGGGTGAAATGAAGAATTTTCTACCCATATGGAATATGAATTACATAGTTTAAAATTCAGAGGATCCAAAATCTGATATCTTGTTCCAAGACAGTGGGATGGGTAGTTACTTCCTCGCATCAAAAGAATAAGATAATTTTCCTCTCCTTACGAAGGATGAAGAAGATTAACTCTAGGCCATGGAATTTTATAGAATCCATTCTAGTGTAGGGTCTGAAGATGGAATTTTCCTGACCTCTCCCTTGAGAGAGTTCTTTCTATTTGCATACAAACTATAATTTGAGAACACCAATAACACTCCAAAGTATGAGGCTCTTCTCCTCAGAATGGAAACTGTTGAATCCATGGGCATCAAAAAACTCAAGTTCCTTGGTGATGCTGAGGTGATTTTCAAACATGTGAAAAATCAGTAATAGGTCAAGAACCTGAGACTTAGGAAATGCAGTAATTGATTTCAGGACTGTATTGAATCTTTCGATGTTTTCTCCATTCAAGCTATGCCTCGCAAGCAAAATAAAAAATCCAAATCTCTCACAGTCTCAGTTTCTTTAGTGACTCCACGCATGTCCTTCAATAAGGACAAAGTGAATATCAAAATTATTTTTATACCAAGTTGTAATGTCCCCTTTTCATGTGCCAAAGGCCTAAGGGTCAGGTCGATTCCTAGTCGTGGTCAGACCCAGGGGGCCATAAACACATGAAGCTTTTGGGAAGGGGCCCTGTGGTTTTAATATCCCAGTTTTGCGTTGGGGGTCACTTTTGGACAGGGTGACTCAAAAAGGGAAAAATTAACTATAGTTACTCTTATTTTACTGGCCCCTCCTTGGAATGAAATGCGCCTAGGGTTATGGGGCTCATTTTCTGAGGATAAGTATATAAGGATCCGGGGGAGGAATAAAAGGGACTTTTGCATATATTTTTATTGACCCCTTCTCGTGTAGCTGCTATTGTCATGCATCTACAGCTTGTGGAGTCAAATCCCATAGGGACCCTAGCTTTGGTGGTGAGAGACACATCCCTAGCTAGCAAGGCATTCTTCGGTAGTGAGAGATTTACCCTATTCTTTCATTTTGGATCCGTTTCCAGGGCTTTGTGGTAGAGATAATATCAGAGGTCTCAGAGAAAGGATTTCACAGATATTTGACTACATTAGGAGAGGATAAACAGTGGGCTTCCATATCAGAATCATGGAAGTAGATCAAATCCACGGCAGCCATTTGGATAGAGTGTGGCTGCTTGTTGAAGGCATCTCGTGAATGATTTCATGGGTTTTGGGGGCATATGGGGAAGATAAGCAGAAGGGACCCAATCAGATTCACGGTAGCCTTTTGGGCTGGGTGTGGCAGCATGCTGAAGGTGCATCCATAATTTTCTGACCCCTTCTCCAAAGCATGGTGACCTGCAGCCTCTATTTGGGGTTTTTCCAATTAGTCATTTCAGATCTGAAGGTGGAAATATTATTTCCCTTTTCTGTTAATGTTATTACCAAAGACCCTTAATTTCTACTCTAGTATTTGGAGAGTTACGAGCCTCTGAATTCTCCTGCTTTCTAGGGCACGTTGTGCTTTTTGTAGCAGCATTTAAATTTATGTAAAACTCCAAAAATAGTGTTATTATGTCCTTTATAATAATATCAAGCCCTCTTTAAGTTTTCAAGTAATTTGAATGAATATTTTGGGAGATATTGATTTTATTTAGTTTGTTGTCTCTACTATAGAAATTGAAATAAAATAGTATTTTATTTGGCTACAAGTTTTCAATATTTTATGCATTTTTAAGCGGTATCCCATTAGGGATATTTCACAAGTGTACCGGATAATGTAAATCATTGGAAAATTTTCAATGATGAAATCTCCTCACTTTCTTGGAGAAAAGAGACAACTTTAGTATCCTCTTCTATGAAGGAAGTGATAATCCACATCGGGAGCCAGTGGCAAAAGAGGATCCAGAAGGAATAGATGGAGTTGACTTGAAGGGGGTAACCAGGCTTAAAGGGAACAAGATCCCAAAAGGTCTTGTGTCTCTGGAGGATTTGTTTGAACAAGTAAAACAGGGAGTTCACTCCTTCAGAGAGAAATTCAAGAGTTCTCCATTTCAGTGTACATCTAGACTTTGACTAAAGAAAATATTGGCACCACAGCATATCATCCAGTCATGGTGAACATTGGAAAGCTAGCTTCTCACCTAATGGAACAAGGAAGGTAAAATCTCAATGTCAAGGAAATCATTATAATGTCTAAAACAAAGGCTCCTACTTTCATGCATCTCAAATCTTTCCAACCCAATGAAATTCATCATCTATATTGTTATTCTTCAGAGCATATAATATCAAGCCATCTTTATCAAGAAGAATGAAGCAATGGCTATACGAAGCACAAAAATTACATATACCATAAAGGAATAAGTCCTCTGAAGAACCATGAGTCCAGTGATTTTCTTCCATATCTGCCACTCCACGCAGGTAGCAAACATTGTCCCAGTGTGGAAGAAGAACAGCGAGATAATAATTTTTGTATTCTTTTACATTCTCAAATCTCAGCACACTGGTGATGGATTACTAGGCTATTTTCAATCATGAAGTCGCATCCTTACCTAAGCATGATACATAGAACCAAAGATGGGGTCATTGTTTGAAGGTTACTTGAATTATAACAAGATTAAGGTGGAAGACTTAGATAGATCCAAAATAGCCTTTCACAATATGATTGGGGGAATGGGTACATACAACAGACTGCCAATTTGATTTCATCAATGCATGAGTATCTCTTTCAATGGGATATTTACCTATCAGAAGAATGACCTTTTGCTACTACATAGTAATCTAGCAAAGAATTTCCTCACAGTCCTTTTGGTAAACACAACAAGTGAGTGGTATGACTGAAATTTCCTACATTTATGACTTACGATGAGATCATGTTCACCTTGATGTTGGCAGCACGAATATCTCTGAACCCTCAATATTAATTCATCTAAGTATGGGTTCCTTTAGGGGAAAACCCTATGGATGCATTGTGAACAAAGAGGGGATTGACTAAGATTGCTTCCTAGAAAGTGCATAGACAAAGAGAAATCCATGAGAAGTTGTTGAACGCATATCCAACAAGAAATGAGGGATTCCATTCATTCTTTGGAACATTCACCTTTCTCTGGTACATTGTCCCAGACTTCATCAAGTTGACCAAGCATATCCTCTGTCATGATAGAGTACCCTATTAGCCTACCTCTTTTTTAGATGGAACAAGGAATGTGTCTATAATGGCATCCGAGGAAATAAAAGAAGCAATATCAAAGGCTCCTACCTTTGTGTGTCTTGATTTAAATAAGGGCTTCAACTTGGTGATCAAAGAACCCTTTCATCAATAATGGGGTCATGGATTTTCATCATATTTATAAATCCCCAACTCAAGTGCAAGATATACGCATGTTCTCATAGCAACTAATTACTTCATCAAAATGGAATGGAGGTGAATCCTAGCTAAGCAAGACCAATTCTGAAACGGTGTGTAATTTCCTCAAAGAGGACATTATTGTTTGTTTCAAAATACCCCAAAAGATATTGTAGTTGACAACGTGCCACATAATTTCCTCTAGAGAGATGACTGAATTTTTCTACAACTATGGAATATCTATCTGTCACATGCATTAGACTAATTACCTGCATACTTGAATGGTCAGGTTGAATCGAGAAACAAAGATATTGTGACCATAGTCTTTAAGCTAGTTGATGAAAATCAAAGGAATTGGCACAAGAAAATCTATGATGCATTATGTGTGGATAGGATAATTCCTAAGACAATCAATCATCATGTTACCATTCCAATTTCTCTATGAGGCAGATCGAGGTAGAGAATTCCACTCACTGTTGAGATTTCAACACTCTAACTTCTCTAAGACAGTGGAAGATGGTTAATTTCTTGATTCTATTGATAAAAGAATTTTTTTTCTTCATAATCTCAAAGAAGATAGGTTAAAGGTTATGGACTATATAGTAGAACATTCAGTTGAAGGTCAAAAAATTGTTTAGACAAGAAATATCCAAAGCCATGTATTTCAAAGTTAGGAGACCATATTCTTACTCTAGAGAAAAATGAAGAGAACCTAAAATGAAGACTATGGAAAATTTGAATCTTTTTGGCTCCAGTCCATTATAGATTCGAGAAACTTGTGGAGAGAATGCTTTATCTATCTATCATATCTAGATGGTACATAGTCAGATTTTCCCCCGACAGTGGGTAATAATTGAAATTATATAAGTATTGAAAGTGGGTTGTCCCCCACATTATACCATATGATGATTTAGGTGTGTGCTTTCCTTTTTCCAAGTTGTGTGTGTTTTCTTTCCCTTTCACTGTGTTTTTGTGTTTCTCTTTTTTCATGTGTGCATGTACTCCTTTCATTATATTTATTACTTAATATAACTCTATGAAGACCAATGGATAAGGCACTAGTCCTAAATTGTAAACTAAGATTTTGGAGTTAATTCTCATCTTCTGTCTTGGCTTTTTTCAATCTAGAATGAGTACCCTAAGTGAGTAGACAATTGTTGTCCTATGTGTTTTTGTAAGGGAAAAAATTCAACTTGAAAACACGAAAACTCTACCCTAGTGTCAAATTTTTTTATTGTAAACCTTCCTGGGAACACCCTTATAGATCAGTTTCATCCCATTCTTTTAGGACTATATCCATTCATTTAATGCTTATGTATGTGGTCTTAACCTTTCCCATGTGTTAGAAATCAATGAAAACAAGCTCACAATATTCTTGAGACAATGTCTTTCAAGGTGGATCTTTCAGTAGGATTAGGAATTGCTATTTTTAGCCTTTCTAAGGCTTGTGCATATTGTTCAGAGTGATGATTTGAAGACCCAAATTCATCAAGGAAGTTGTATTAATTAGTCTAATAGATCATTTTTGAAGTGATTTAGGAATATTTAGGAAATATTTAGAGGTTTAGGAGCAAGTTCAAAAAAGCAAGGTTTTGAGGTCAAAAGAGCTTGCACTACCGAAAAAGAAACCCAAGATTTCAAAAGATGATTCTAAGAGCTCTAGAATGAGTTTGAGGTAAAAAAAATATCAATGGAAATCTGATTAATTCCCTACATGGTATAATTTTCATATTTTCACAAGGCCCATGCATTTCTTTCCACAACTCATTCTTCGCAGGCATAACTAGCAATCCCGATTAAAAAAGTTCATTTTTGAGGAGGTTGCAAGCTGAATCAAACCTTGAGACCCATCCCATTCTTCTCAAAATACCTTTTTTAATCAAATTCATATAAATAAGTGCCCAAAAATACCTCCAGGAGCTCTGGCAACGTCATTTTCAAGCTCCTTCCCAAGGTACAAGCTTTGTCCTTAGTCAAATTTTTCAGTGCCACATGGAAGCATAAGGCTGAGGTGAAATTTTTTGTCCCCTTCATCCATTTCCAAGGGGATAAGAGGGACATAAAAATGTTCTACCCCCCACCTTAGACCTCCTGTACCCACCACATGACCCTGGGAGGATCATGTAATCACCTTTTGGCAAATTTCCAGCCCCCACTCCATGTCATGCATGCCCACCACTTGTTACCATGAGGTTGAGTGAAATTTTATATTCCCATTTGACATATCCATTTCCAAGGGGACAAGGGGGACAGAAAAACTCCCCCACCCCACCACCTTTCTCCCATCTGATTCCTCACATGACCAAGTTTGGTTCCCAGGTGCCGAAAATAAGGTGTTTCCTCTCGCTCCTTCACCAGTGCATGCTCGCCACTTGTCCTCCTAGGGATATGGTGCAATTTTGTGTCCCCTTCATTCCTTTCCAAGGAAACAATGGGGATAAAAAAATGTGCCCCCCTAAGGCATATAAAACCAAGGAGATAGCCATTTTTTCATCTTCCCCCCATTTTGCTCAAAATCTACCCAGAACTCTAGCAAAAAATTTCTAGATTCCTTAACCTCCACATGTTTCCTTTTCCATTCGTCCCTCTCATATCCTCCATGATCATAGCAGAAAATTATTTTCAATAAAATTTGTCAATTTTTTAAAATCTCAATGTACATTTTTTTTGCTAGAATGACTTCGTAACCTGTGAAGGTGAAATTCTCATATCTTACAAACTGGTGCACAGATCAAGGTGGGGTTTTTTACGTTCTTCATCATTTCCAGGTTCCTTTAGAACACAAGTTATAGAAACTGACATGCATGTATCAATATTTTTTACAGTGAAAAAACCCAGACTTCATGACCTATTTTTGTAATTTTTTATTTCCTGCAATTCTATTGATTGGATTGAGCTAAAAAATTATATGTGAGATCCAGAGAAGAAACCTATCCCAGTGAATTGGTTTCATTGCAATCTAAGGTGTGGAAGGGAAATTTCAAAAAATAGTAAATTTTGTATACAAGCACTTACTATAAATAGTAAAATCTCATAAGAGGCATATTTCTTCAAGGCAATGTGCACAGGGAAAAACCAACGCAACAAAGAAGGTGGTCAAAAGTGAAAAAGGTGAAAAAGGAAATTTACTAATAATAGAAAACCCTCATTCCAGGTACAGAAGGGGTGTCATCGTCAACCATGAAATTAAAATTTGTAGGTCTTGAATCCCATCTCAAATCTCTCATCTGAGTACTCGGGTGTAGGTGATAATGATGTTACCCACATGGACCTAGAAGACATCAAGGACCAAATGTTTGGCGGACCCGAAGAGCTAGTGGAGGAAAATGTTGTCATGAGTAGGTTATACACAATAGGTGATCATATAGTGTCAGTGTAGAGTGAATAATTGGTGTTTACATGCCCTCATCTCTATGAGTCAGACACTTGAACTATATGAGTAGATGATAAATCAGTCATGGCAGTGCTCGCTCCCAAGGCAAATTATCACTCATTACAAATTCCAACCTAGAGCAATATGGACATAATCTCAAAAGATGTTGCAACAAGTGAATGGGCTAAAATATACTCCTACCTTTAGGGCCTAACATTGGGTTCATGGTTAAAAACAAGGAAGAAATCCTTCTCACTGTGCTAAATTCTCTCTCACGGAGTGAATTTCATGAAGGCTACTCAGATGCAATCATCCTTCTCAGTTGGGTGATGGGAGAAGAAACCATGAAGGAATTTCAAGATTGGATGGCCTTATTCATGCTCACTATCATTGAAGACAAGCAAATAATTGATTGGAGGTCAAATAAACTATGCAAAAACTTGCATCATCAGTTTCTCTAGGTACCAATCTCTAGGAATTTTACAATAACCTCATACTTAGTATATGATCTTGCAAGTTCAATACCATTCAAAGGGTTGGTCCTTTCTTAGATTATTTCTCATAAGGTTCCAACATTTTAAAGATAACCACTGTTGATCTTAAAGGAGAGTAATCCAAATTTCACGAGGGTGATTGATGCACTCATGATGTTTTCCATCAAAACATTGGAAGGTAATCCTCACTCAAGTTTGTTTCTACAAGCGACCTCTTTGATCAAAAGGTACATGTCATATTTCATCTAGTTCACAACTTTCTCCTACATCCAAGTATTCAGTTTTGATCCTTCTCCATGAAGGTTACCACGGTATCTCAGCGACAAGATCGTATTGTTTGAGCTATGCAGAAAAATTTCCCATGTTCGCAGTAAGATCAAGAACAAAAAAGGAAGAATGTTTATTTCCCCATCTCTCTTAGAAAATACTCTTGCAAAAGTGTCAGTGATGTTGCACACCTAGAATTTTCCTTCACCTGATTGAGTTTGTATTCATATAAACTGAGGGAAGACTTTGATATCCAAAGTGATCTAGAAACTTTTCATCTCCCAGATTCATATCATGTCCCATAGATCAAGAAATACTGAGTGAATTTCATAGATAATTTTTATGTCAAGGAAAATATCATGTCCCATACATCAAGAAATATTGAGTGAATTTCATAGATGATTTTGATTTCAAGGAAAGAGACCACATGCAGATGACCATCAAGAAGATGAATAAATTCAAATTTTATTTGTACAAAGAATTCAAGATGATGGAATTGATTTGTATGATCCAGAATATAAAGTAGTAAAGGCCTCACCTCTTCCATGAGTGACATAGAGCGTTCATGAATTAGGAAACATAAGTGAGTGGACCAAGGCCATCATCAAGAGATCAAAGGAATGGTTCAAAAAAGAAGAAGGCTGCCTCCATTGCATCATGGAATTTCTCCACTCTTCAAAGGAAGAGATCTCATCACTCTTCTTCAAAGGTAATGGAAAATTCCTCTAACTCAATCCATTCTGGAGAGGGTTCAAAATACAAGGTATTGGAATTAGAAGCCCTTACTATAGAATGTTACACAAGAAGGTTAGAACACCAGATGATCTTGTGGTAGAAATGGAGATTTGGGAGGATGATTCATTCCACCTCTCAGTTCCTCATCATCCCCAAAGCTTCCCACATTTCATTTCTTCTCCTAATCCTCCTACACAAGATGTACCATCTCACCCTATGTATGAATAAAGAGTCATGCTATATTCTGATCTTAAAAAAAATGAATGGTTCCATTAGATGAGAGAAATGATCATGAAGGAGACCCATACAGTCTAGCAAGTGACGACACTTGATTTCTCATTCTATATCATCATTAGTCAAGGGGAAGAAGAAAATTTCCATGCAAGAAGCTTCTCAATTTTTCAGTGGTGCCTCAGGCAATCAGTATGTTGAGGTAGTCAAGCCAAGGATAATCAATCCCATTGAATAAATGACCTTGGATGAATATGAGATGAACACCATTTCTCTAGGCCTATAAACTCATGAGGGAGATGTACATCTATTCTAGGAGTCTTCTAATAACCTCCTCGTAAGGAATCAAGAGTACAAAGAGAAAATTGATCAGTTGGAAGACCATGCGTGAACATTCACCTCGTACATGCAACATTTCATGGACCTAAAGGCTTCATCATATCTCCCAATTAAAGAAGTTACTCCCATTAGTAGCTTCAATCTAGAGTCCATTAGAAAGAAAGAGGGTTTCACCATGCAAGGAAGACCTAGTGACAAATGGGTGAATAAGGTCATGGAGAAAGGGAAATTAAAACTTCCAAAGATGATATCGCTCTACAGGTACATGTACGTGAGTACTAACAAATTCTGGATGATGATGGATGATATTGAAAAATAAAAAGAACATTGTGATCAGATACATCCACTGGAGATGGAGATGGGAAATTCTCATTCTCAGGTGCTGATAAGTGGGAAAATATTTGATTCTCCATCTAAGAACATTTTGCATGTATGGGAGAGGAATATTTTCTCTTGGTATGAGATGTTGAATCAGGTTATTGATGAGTTTGATTCAAATGAGGAGAGTGCCTCCAAAATACAAGACGATGTCAACACCAAGATACAAAATCTTGGAGTGATCTATTGATGAGAACACACCAATTGATGAATTATTGTATCCATTTAAGGATTATGTCAATAAATAATTTGATCACCCCATTTTAATTCAAAGAGGATACACTTGAGTCTCTCTGTGATATTAGAGCCATACTATCAATAATTTCAAAGAAACATTAGTATTGGTTTGTCAAAAGCTAAAACATCAATGACATCTCGGGTGGTTGGATTGCATATTTGAGTTGTGTCCGCATTCCTTAAGCCAAGAAAGTTAAACCTATGGAAGATCGGTAGGGCAGAGATTTTAAGGGAGTGGATATTTTTCCAATTGAGATTGGAAAATATCCATCAAATAGTGAAGCATAATTAGCGAGGGCAGCATCTTTAGCAAACTAGTTCTCTCACTATCTCTCTCTCTCTCCCCCCCTTCCCTCTCCTCCTTCATGTTCTATTCATTTTTTTGGGGTTTCACTTTTCATTTTGTATTATTCCTATTTTGTCCCATTCATTTAATTGTGACTATAATTAACATTGTAATAAGTCACCCTTAATTAATAAAAGGGGACTTAACTCTATTGCTAGGAATATGAAGAGTCACATGTTATAAGGGAAAAATGAAAATTCATGTGGGGGGTAGGTGAAGAGTCTTTATTAATCCTATTAATTGTAATGACTTCCCCATTCTTAAGGGTTATTAATTTTGTATGTTCAAGAGTAGATAACTACTTGTGATAAGTGATTATGCAAAATTTTGAAAAAGTATGCCTAATCTAATCCAAGTTTACAGTAAATAAAGGAATAATAAACTTCTGAAATAATACCCAAACAAGAGAAGCTAGAAATGAAACCCTAATGTGCAAAGAGGGTTAGAAGATCCTTATCTGATTTGAAAAGGTTGTTGGATTGTGTTGTAGTGCAGACCAACTGAACAAAGATGGAAACCCATTGCACAAAATCCTAGAAAGTTACATATCTGAGTGATTCAACTGGACTGGGGTGCCTGGAGAGGGATAGGGGTTCCTTTGGCCACCTTAGTCTAATTTCTGGGTGCTCTGGTCTGTAGAAATGGTCAAAACCTAGTTCCAATATGTTCATTAGGTGTTTGTACTTCTTCGCTTATTGTCACGTGTATGTCATTGAATTTCATTGGATGTTATTGTAAACCTGTAATGAATAAATTACCTACGAAACCCAAAGAAATGTATAAAAACCCTAACAAAAATAAATATGCATATGAAGGGGTCAAACTATCCTCAGCTCCTAAATTGAGGGACTTATCACTAAGCATTGTAACACATCTCAAACCCAATGTAGTTCTAGGTGTGTGTGTGTGGAATTGTGCCCTAGGTTGCTCTTGTGTCATTTGCATGTGAAGTAGCGAGAAAGTAACTAGATGTATAATGTAAATAATGTGTGCATAGAAACAATAGACTCCCCTACTATGAAGTGCGATGTAGATGAACTAGCCTTGTGTCCCTTGTGATGGAGCTAGATGGATGCAAATGGAGTTGTATATGCCTTTGATGGATGTAACCTTAGGTGGTGATAGTAGATTCTTAGTGCTTGGTCCCTTATTTTGATCACATAAATTTATATTTAAATGATTCCTTCACTTGAATTTCATAAATAACCCAAAAAAGGCCAACTACCAAAAAGATAAGATGCTGAAACGGCTAGAAAGGACCCAGAAAGTATGACCAAATTATGAAGAGGAAAATGGAACCCAAAGGGGAAGAGGGTGCCTGGCGCTATCATCCTAGCTAGGCACTTGTGTCCAGAATGAAAAACGTCAAAATGTGAAAATACAAGATGAGCAAGTACAAGTGCAAGACTAAAAGTAGAAGCATAAATAAAATAAAGGTGGCCAAAGACATGGGTTAAGTAGAAATTTTATTACTTACCAACCATGCAAATAGTAGTATGTAATTGAGACTAGATAATGGCTCAAAGTGTGTGATTTTATGTCTACATTTTCCCCCACTTTATTTTGGTGAGAAGAATGCTCAGTAACATAAAGTAGATAGAGATGTGTACCTAATATCTATGTAGGTTTATGTAGAAAGTGTGTCAAGGGAATAGACAAAGTGTGGAGTGATAAAAAGATGGAGCATGGAGACTAAAGATGCAAAAGTGTAAAAGCTAATGAAAATGAACCTAGGGTGAGAACGCGTGTGTAAATTCTAATGTGTTTGATGTTCTTGTTGTTAGTATTGTGTGTATAATGTTGTTGTTACTAACTGCTTGCTTCCCATACGGAAAGACCTGTAAAAAAGAAGACGATCAAGTAGTCAAATATGCATGTATATGACAAAAAGTGTGTGTAAAAATAATGTAAGGAAATATGCAAAAGAAAATGTTGAAAATGTGAAAAAGAAACATGTGAACCTAGTCCACGATAAGAAAAAGAGTGTATAAAGGATCTTGTAAATGTTGATGAAGTGCAAGTTTTTTGGGCTATCTTATGTTACAAGCCAAAGAAGTATAAGGAGGAAAGTCTAATTTATCCTGCAACCTTTAACCGCTTCCCAAATATGTAGAGATCTATGTATTGTATGGTTTTTTGGGTGATCCAACACCATGGCAGAAGTAGTGTAGAGAAAAAGGTATGGTGTTATCCTATAACCTTTAACTGTTCCCTGAAATGAAACACCACTGCAGATGATGTGTACCAATACATGTGCTAAGGACAACCTTTCCTATAAAATATGTTGTGTATGAGTTCTGTAGATTGTGTTGAACCTAATTTCTGTATAACTACCCCTAGTTATGTGCACTCCAAGAAAGGCATTGCTGTACTAATGACCCTAGTTTTATTATGAGCCGTAAACTATGTTGTACCGATAGTGTGTTGTGTTTGTATACTTGTTATTGGGTGACTAATTCACCCATACGATTCCCCCCTCTTTTAAGGCACATGCGACGTCGTTGTAGGATTATGTAGCCCAAAAGAGGACCAAGCACTGAAATTGTGCCCTTAAGGGGGAAAGGGATGTGCTTGGTAGAAACCAAGGCACATGCAAACAAGTGGCTAGGAAAAAAGTGTTAGTACAAATAAGCATGCATGTAGAAGACAAGTGTGAGCTATGAAGAAAATGTATAAGAAGTTAATGTAAACACCTAAGAAGACAAGGTAGACCACGAAAATCAGGTCACAAACATAGGACATCACTCACAATTTTGTAAGAAAATCAAGGCTGACGAAACCAAAAACATACAAGTGTGCACATAAGACAAATGGAAAATCCCACAAACAATGGCAAATAATGACAAGTACAAGAAATGTAATAGATGACTATGGAAACAAGTAAGCATGCGTAAAAAATTTTGCACATGAAGCACCTGTTAGCATGTTAGAAAGATAAAAAAAAGTATTTCAAAGTGTGTATAATCCAATGATGTAAAGTGCTAAGTACAAAATGAAAAAATAGCACATGTAGTGTACGAAAGTGGATGCCCCCAGGAGTCGTTGTGGGACTGGTACTAGGTATTGCGCTAAGCATCCATGATGCATGTAATGGCCTTGTATAATCTATGATCACATATAGAAATCAAGTGAACGCACATGTGTGTATGGAAATATAATGAGATACAAGATATCTATCTAGCATTTGTAATAACGTGAACATGTACAAGTAGATGCAAGCAAGAGTAAATGCAACCAAGATATGCAGTATGTTGTGGATGGATGGAATGGAATTCAGAGTGAATGATAGGATCCGTGTGCCCCCCGAGTGAATGGAATTGTATGCAGTGAGGTTCATTTGTTTATACCCCCTCAATAGTCAATAATGGACCATAAACAAGAGTGCATAATTAGGAAATGGTCTAGTTATGTGTTGTGTGTAGCGTGATGTGATGGATGTGTAGTGATGATATGCAACATAGAGATGATGTGTGAGAACGTGTGATGATGTATCCTAAAGTGTATATCATAACCAGATAACATAATAAGTGATGATGAATCCTAAAGTGTATATCACTAGAGGATCCTAGAAGAAGTGATGATATGGCCTATAGCATATATCACTAATGGAGGAATGTCGCATGATAGAGAGATGGAATGGTTGAATGTGTGAGTGTGATGAGGTCCATTTGATTTGTATACCCTTAGCAGTCAAGTATGGACAAAAGGAGTAAAGTGCATCATAGGGTAGTGAGTGCAACATGTATAATTAAATGACTAATATTCATAATATGTGGAGTAGGTGTGGCGATAAGAAATTTTCATGTTATGTTTAATGTGTAGTGTGCAATGTAGGATGTATAGTATGTAAAACAAGATTCATATATGAGATAAGATGTGTAGGTGCATAATAAAGGTAGGACGTAAGATGTAATATGTATGATGTATGTAAGTAAGATGTGTGAAGATGTGTGATGTGTGGTGTCTATTGTGCAGTTTATGAGGTTCATGTGTGTAGGATGCCCTCAACAGTCAAGTGTGAACTGAAGCACAAAAGTGTGTCATCGGGTAGTGACGATATGTGTGTGTGTCAAGATGTATGTGTGAGAGGATATGTACATGATAAGGTAAGTGTAAGACATGTGTCAATGCTAGGGGGAAGGGGAATAAGTCTGATTCCCCCCTCGAGGGAATATGATGAAGAAAATAATCATGTAATGTCATCTAGAAGGTCATTGGTATTAAGGTCAAAGCCAAATGGATAAGTACTATAGACTTGGTAAGAAATAATTCCGGGTTGATCACATAATGATCCATTGAGGCATAAGTTGTACATACCCATGGCATACTCCTCATTAGTGAAGGGTGGTAATGGACATCTATGTACATAACATTCAGTGAGATGATATGTATAGACAAGAAAGGAACTACTACAGATGAATACTCGACAAAATAGCATGGGAAATGATATAACAATATGGTCAAGATCTAGCGTGCCCCCAATGTAATCAAGCCAACATTTCCCTAATGTAATTGGTGAAGAGCGAGGATTTCACGCAAGGAAAAATGTGAGATGAAAGACACGTAGACCATAGGTGGTAATAATGTGAACGAATCCATGATAAAGATGAGAAGAATGTGGTGGAGGATAAAAATCCTCAAAAGAAAAACCTAGTCGATTCAATCCATCATGTGTACATACAGTTTCATCACAAGTAGGATCTAATGGAATATGTTCCCAATAAGAGTCATTCATGAAAAATGTGCATGTGAAAGGTGGTCATAGTGATGGAGGCGGTACATGAGAAGGTGGAGTAGCTAGAGTGATGTCAGTTGTACGGATAGGCCCCTGATAAACAATCATAGCAAAAGGAGAAGCAAGGGGAGGCGTAGATTCAGTTGGTATAGAATCTACCATGCAAATGGAACCTTCAACTAGTGGTAAATGTGGTATCTCATCTATGGGTTATAGGTCATCAGTAGTGTCAACTCTTGGAATACGAAGTGTGGTATTCAGATCATGGTCGCAATATTTTTAAGGATGACAGTTGCGAAGAACAGTATACTCAACACCCTCATGTAAAAAATTTGACACAATGGTGCACGGTAGAGGAAACATATTGTATGGCATGGAGTCATGGCCTACTAAGTAAACAATTATATGAAACCAGAAAGTCAATGACAAAGAAGATTGTGTTGAGATTTTTTTGTCTGATAGTGATATGTAAAACAACGTGACCTATGCATGCATGAATAGAGCCATCATATGCATGAAGAGAGAGACATGATGGACTAATATTAGCATCCAAAAAACCAATATTTTCAAGGAATGACATGGGGCATAGATCAAGTTCAGATCGATTTTCAACTAAAGTACACTTAATACTCATATTGTAAATGAGAATCATGGTATGCAAGGGTGGATCATTCTCGAAAATAGAAATATCAAGATGAGTATTAAAAGATAAAGCAATATGTTGAGAAAATGCATCAAAAAAGAATTATATATGGAGTTTGGATGCATATCAGTAGGAATGCGAGTAGTAGTAAGGAGATGTTGTACTCTATGTATTAAATTAGGATTGGCAAGCAAGAAGTCATTAATTGAGATACTCATGATGATAAAGCAATAAGGATCCTAATAATGTGTAGATCGAGTCATATTCACCAAAAGATTAATGCAAAATATGAAATATTATGCCTAATCTAATGCAAATTTTTAGTAAATAAATGAATAATGAAATACTGAAATAATACCCAAGAAAGCTAAGCTAGAAAATATGAAACCCTAATGTGCAAAGAGGGTTAGAAGAGCCTTAGTTAATTCGCAGAGGTTGTTGGATTGTGTCGCAGTGGAGACCAGATGAACAGAGATGGAAACCCATCACACATAAGCCCAACAAATTATATATCTGAGTGATGTGACTAGACTGGGGCACCAGGAGAGGGTTAGGGGTCCTTGTGAGCACCATGGTCTATGTTCTGGGTGCTCTGGTCTATATGGTCGAAACCTGGTTCCGGTATTGGTGCTAGGTGCCTGCACTTCTTCTCTTATTTTCGTGTGTATGTCGCTAAATTTCATTGGATGTTATTGTAAACCTGCAATGAATAAATCACCTGTAAAACCCCAAGTAAAGCATCATAACCCTAAAAAAATAAAGATCCATATGAAGGGGTCCGATTTTCCTTAGCTTCCAAATTGATGGACTTATCACTAAACATTGCACTACATCTCAAACCCAATGTAGTTTTAGGTGTGTGTGTGTGGAATTGTGCCCTGGGCTGATCTTGTGCTAGTATCACATGAAGTACTGAGCAAGTACCTAGATGTAGAATGTAAAGAATGTGTGCATGGAAACAATAGACTCCCCTCCTATGAAGTGTGATGTAGATGAACCAACCTTGTGTCCTTTGTGATGGAGCTAGATGGATGTAAATGGAGCTATAGACGCCTTTGATGGATGTAACGTTAGGTGGTGATAGTATATGTTTAGTGGTTTTTCCCTTATTATGATCACAAAAATTTATATTTATATGATTCCTTCACTTGAATTTCATAGTTGACCCTGAAAAATCTGACTACCAAAAATAAGATGCTCAAATGGATAGAAAGGACCCAGAAAGTGTGACCAAAGTATGAAGAGGACAAGGGCACCTAGAGGGGATGGGGGCACCTGGTGCTGATGTCCTAGCTGGGTGATGGTGTCCAGAATGAAAAATGTCGAAAGATGAAAATACAGACTGAGCAAGTACAAGTGCAAAAATTAAATCATAGCATAAATAAAATAAAGGTAGCCAAATACATGGGTTAATTAATACTTTTATTACTTAGGAATCATGCAAATAGTAGTATGTGATCGAGACTACATAATGACTCAAGTGTGTGATTTTATGTCTACAATAAGAAAAGGAGATATTTGTTTTCTTCCATTCTCCTTCTCATATGTTCTTCCATTCCTCTCTTTTTTACAACTTTGTGAGAATGTCAATAAATAATAAAGTAGTTTCTTGCTTTTCTTGATGAGGGAATTAATGAGACTTTTTGTTCATAATTTCATCTTGTCTTGGTGTTAGTAACAAGGTTGTTGTTATTTATAAATATGTATTTTGATATAATATTATTAATATTTATATGCATCTAGTATTTCTACCTATAATATTAATCCCCCCTTCCTAATTTCCCACTCCCTTTTCCCACCTACTCAGTAAATTCCTCCCTTGTAAGAAATTGTAAGCATTTTCCGCAAGTTTAGTGGTGTGTTTCTGTTGGATCCTCGGCCTCTAGGCCAACCACATAATTTCATTTTCATTCACATACAATAAATGGAGCTGCCCCATTCAATCAAAGGGACCTAGTCCTAGAGAATTTGTGGAAATCCACCAATTTTTCCAACTGACGAATTTTCTTGCCAACACAAAGCTTTACCAAAAAATTGTATATGTTTAATTCCCTATCTACCCTCACTTTTTGGTTTAGCTAAATACTTCCACTTATCCAAATGTGGACCGATCTGATCTCTCTTTCCCTTCCAAAATAAATCAAGGCAGAGCCTTCTAATCTTCTCAAGTAATCCATTTGTAATGTTTGCAAGTGAGTGTCAATAAACTATAACGGCTTTAAGGACATACTTTACCAATGTAAGTCTCCCTCCCACAAAGAGCCATATATTGCACCAAAAATGAATTCTAGTTTTAATCTCACCTATCATTCATCCCCAATCCTACTTACCATAACCATTGGGCTTTAAGTTAAAACCCATATATTTCATGCCACCTTTGAAATCAATATATATATATATATATATATATATATATATATATATATATAATTGTACCTTAAAGATCTGTAACTCCACATATTTCGTATTGATGAAAGAAATTGCAAATTTAATAATATTCATCTCCGTGCCTAAAGCTTTACATAAAATTTTAAGGAGTTCCTAGAGTTTTCTTCCCTCTCTCACCCTACCATTTTTGAAGAGGAGCATATCATCAACAAACATTAGGTTTTTAAGACGTACAATACCTCTAACATTGAACCTATGAAGTAGAATTAATATTTTCCCTCTATGATCCATCTGTTCATTCCCTCAGTGACAAGTAAAAATAAGTAAGGAGAGAGTAGCCATGTCAAATTCCCCTAGTAACCTTAAATAAAGTTGATGTTACCATGTTAATGAGGATATAAAAAGATACAAAATTCACACAACAAGTAATCTATTTTACAATTGGGAGACAAAATCCCACATGGAGTAGTAGTAACCTCAAATACAGTCAACACGTTTTGTCCAAATCTTTAGAAAATTCAATCTTAACAAAAAATTTATGATAGATCCCTTAGTTATGATTGAATGCAATCCTTCTTGAGATGACACTATGGCTTCATGAATTCACCTTCATTTGAGAAAACCAAATATTTAAAAGAGATAACACCAAATATTACTTTCTTTGGTCTCATGGCGAAAATGTTAGAGATGATCTTGTAGACTTGGTTACATAGAGAAATAGGCTTATATTCATAAAAAAAATTAGGTATATCCACTTTTTCTATGAGTGCTAACAAGGGATATTTTAAAGAACTAAGAAATTTTCCATTAAGTCTCACCTCTTCCACCACCCACAACAAATCAGTACCCAACTATTCAAAAAACCAAGTAAAATTCAATAGTCCACCCATATAGTCCAAGACTTGAACTTTTGGAAGAATGAAAACATGGTCAATAATTCATCCAAAGAGAATTTTTCAAATAACATCAATTTCTCTTCATCAGAAACAAATTGTGAAAAAAAGTGGTCACGTTGACAATTTCAATGATATTAACATTCTTAGGATCTTTATATAAAAACTTGAGATGTCTAACTCCCAAATATTTAAATCCTTTGAAACTACTCACAATATTTGCCTATTCCATATGGTATTGATATTTTTCTATAATTATCGAACTGATGAAAATATTTAGTATTTTCATCACCTAATTTTAGAAAAAAATCATGGCTTTTTATTCTCCACTCCACCTCTAGCTCATTCAGCAATTTCCTCTTTCTATCCTCTAATTCCCTCATCTTAATAGTTTCAATTTCATTGAGAGTTCCCTCAATATTTTCATAAAATGACTCCTCTAGATCCATATAAACCTAATTTATGAGCTTAAATTTATTAAGGTGTCTTTCACTAGCCCAAGTGACAACCTTACTTTTGAAAACTTTGAGTGACTCAACAATAAAATTGTTGGCATATGCATCAAGTTCTTTGTTGTAGTGTTTCCAAGTATTTTTTACAATTTCCTGAAATTATTCCTCCAAGATCCATCCAGGATTACATTTCAAAGGACTAGAAGGCTTTTGATTAGATAATTCTAACTAAAGAAAGACAATGATTGTGATTTGGAATCCTAGTAGCAGGAACTCATGTCCACGATCTATACACACTGTGTAGTTCCTCATAAACAAGGAATCTATCAAGGCATTATGAGATGGAATCCAAATTTATTTTTCTCCAAGTGGGTCTAATGGAGATGGGACCCACATCAACCAAGATAGCCAAGTCAATCTGGTGAAGGAAAAAATAGCCATGTTATCAACCCTTGCAACATCCCCAAAACTTCACTTCTATTCAAAGTAAAATTTATATTTCCCATGAGAATAAGAAAAACACTCCCAAACACCAGCAAAGTAAAAAAAAATCCCAATTTTTTTTTTCACTTCATAACGATTGTAAACATTCATCACAGATAAAGTTTGTACCAAACTTTTACAAGTGAATTCATTACAAAAACAAAAAAATACAGTAAGGGAGTTTGTCAAGATCATACGCAAACATCACCTAGTGATAATACCTCTTGACTAGCCAATGAACTCCAATGAAATTAATTCATAATCCGTAAGTTTCTTCTTTAATCATTTTAAAAAAAATCACCACTTCCCATAGTCTATTGAAGAAAATAATCTTTGGTTTCTTAAGCTCAATAATCTTGGCTAGGTTCATCCTTTTAACATAGTTTCTCAATCCCCTAATATTAAAAGATAGGATAATCATTATGTAACAATTGTGGAGGGATTATATTCTATACGAACCCTCAAAATAAGACTTTTTTAACCCTGCTAAATTCCAATTGCTGCAATCTCATTATCCTTTTTAATATATTAATTTCCACCAATATTAGTATTATACCCACACTTAGGAGTATCCAATCCCAAACCCTCGTATTGTGCCCCCTCAAATTTTGATTTCAATATCTTGGACTGTAAGGAATATATACAATTTCCCTTACATTTAGAAATATATGCAACATTCCATGGACTGGTTTATCTTCAATTCCAACATTCTGAGCTTCCAGGTTCATTGTAAAACTAGAAGTGGAAATAAAATTTCCCTTCTCAAATGGCATCAAATCTAGAAAAGGAATATCTTTTTGTCACCTTTCTTACTATTGGAAGCACAAACACTAAGAGGGGGTTGAATCAGTGTCTTTAAAAAATTTTACTTTAGTTATTTTTATACATTCATCAAACCATCATCATGTGAGAAATGTTAAGTTAGTTAAGCAAACCATCAAAGCAACTTATCAACCATTCACATGAGAATGCAACATTAGATAACACATGAACACGATATTTAGGTGGAAAACCCTCAAGGGGAGTAAAACCCCATTGAAATTTTCTTATATATAATAGAATTCAATATTTAGTGAAGCACCAACTCCATAAAGAGCACCAATCCCTAATTTATCTAGCACCAACTAGACTTTAGAAAACACCAAATCACAACGATGCACCAACACTCTAATTTATTAGGCACCAACTTGAATTTATCAAGCACCAACTTGTAAGGAGGCACCAACCCCCTAGGGTTTTATTGAAGCACCAACTCCACAATGAATACCAAGCACCAACTCAGCCACCTAAGAATGTTCTCCACCTTCTTTTTTTGCTTACTCAAAAAATGATAAAATTATTTACACTTATTCTCTCTTCTTATTGGTAAATCTTTATATCTAATATATCAACATGCACTCAAGCCTTTAACACACATTCTAATCCTCAAATGCTAGCTACTCTTAATACACAAACTCAACTTCCCTCGAATACACTAAAAAATGCCTCCTTAGCTCACTCCCTCTTTTTCTTCTTCACCTTCACTACGTCATGGATGAAATTCCCTTCATAGATTTATCACTTTAGATATTTAACTTACATGAATTATTCATGGTATTTAAGACCCCATACAATCCTCTCAATCCTCTATAGGTCTCTCATAGTCTCCACTTCTCAAACTAGCAAATAGGCCTAATCTCCCTTACTTATATACTAGTCACAAGCACTCAAACACCATATTGGTACGTCATGATGAATTAGGTCAGCCATGATAGATAAAAACACATATGATAATCATGAAAAACTCATAACATAGGCTCCTTCAAGTCAGCAATAGATACATTATGTATTTTTCCTTCATTAGGTCTCAAGAAGACCTTCTTCAACTAGGTCTATTATCATCACTATCCAATATGAACATTATGAGCTCACATGCTCATATTCAAAGCTCAAATACCTTTCAGTAACATTTTAAAATACATCTTATTACCTCCTACATGCATATAAATCTCTGCAACTTCATTTCATACCATGAAACCACCTCAAAACCAAGAGTGTCTTATTAGGACTGCATACCTAGAAAATTGCCTTACAAAAATGAAGCTTGTACAACCTTCAATCACTCAACCATTCCAAATGAAACATGTGAATAGGTACTAAATGACTCCAAAATCATAACCAAGTACATTAGACACTCCAACACAGAGCATAAGGCTTCAATATCAACTTTTTTCAAAGACCACTTAGGATTGTTCTATTACCCAAAAACTAGTCATGAAAAATTGAATTGGTATGACAAATAAATGACTAAAAATTGTCTAGAAATTATCATATAAAAGTATCATGAGTCCATATCATCCTCAAACATCAATTTATTCAGTTTTTCCTTTGCATAACTTGACTGCTACAGCAAAATATCCATAAACAAACCATTTTTAGTGGATCCACTAACTCATTTGAATATGAAAAACCTCTTGGAGATATCTATGAGAGTCCTCTACATGATCCAATCATCAAACTAGAAAAAAAAATCAATTCTAATCTTGTTAGAGAAATATCTTTCATATAGACTTGAAACTAGGTTTTTTTAGCAGTTTTTGTGTTAATGATTATTCATAAATCTTTGTCATTCAAACCCAAAAATAATGCCAGTAATTCTTAACTAGGCCACATACCAACATCTCCCTAAGATATTAGGTTCCCCTGCAGAATATTCACGTACCAACAATCCTGAAAAAGTTGACGTTGATTTGGGAAACACTATTTTCAAGAACTTGATTTGACAAAAAATTGCAATATCTTACTTGTTCTTGCAAAATATGACCTGAAAATTGGTCCACACCTCTGAAACAACATGCCAACACAATTCCCATTCTCACATTTTCATATTGGTATAGAAAAGTTATCAACTTACCTCATTGGGAAATGATTTTTTCACCTTGTTTAGTCTTCATGCTAGAACGTGACCTTCATACTTTTGTTTATGAACTCTGAATCACCTTCTCAAGCTTAAACACCATATACATACATGTATCTACTAATTTAACCAATATTTCATGCCCATACCTTCTCACAAGACCTATTTGTCTTCAAATTCTCTCTCTTTGTACTCAAGATGACCTCAGAAACAGCTGACTTCCACCATGAATACATTGACATCGTCATTATGCATCATTTGAAATTATTTGAAATCAATGAAAACTCACACCAGACTTTCCTCATGATCCTTTTGGGATCAACAAGACTCAAAAAAATAATGTCATCACTTCAACAATCTCATCATGACATCAATGACCATACCATGCCAACACACTCACCTTGACATGAATGACAACATTTCAACAATATCCCCCTTTGTCATTGATGACAAACACATTTATGGAAAACACATTACAAACTAAAAAACATTCTAAAATTATACTTTGCGTATTCTCATTCTCCCCCTATCGTACATAAATGGGCCATCTACTCATTCTCCCCCTTTTGACATAAATGAAAAAGAATTAATTACTTTTTTGAACTAAACTTCAATGATGAACAATAAGATACTAACTCCAAATGTTTGATACCAATAGTTGACACAACACACTCACCTTAGGACAATAGAGCACAAGATATCATCTTTAGGAAACAAAGCATGCTCCCCCTGAGCTGAACATTCTACCAAAATTGTTCTTACATGATCATATGTGTACCAAAGTCTCAATACACAGCAAATGAAGAAAACTCCCCCTTATTCAAAATATGCCTTCTTCAAATGAACTCATCTTGTCACTACACAACTGATACTAGTGCCAATTCTCAAAATAGATCAAGTGTTTCTTAGTTCATGACTAGCTTAACTTGTCACCTTCTTGACCTCTTGAAACCAATAAATCATGCTCTACTAATTGCTACCAAATGATTAGAAACAAATAACACATGTTGGTACCCAAATTTGTTCTCCTTTTCAGTCTAAGCAACATCAAAGATATGGCATGAAGCTTGAAGACATATAGATCATGATGTATGTCATTTTGTAGCTGGGGATGTGATCTAACTGGCACTCATATTTGTGGAGAGATGGATAGCACTCAATAGGACTTTATCTTGTCCTAACTATTTTAGGTTGTGCATTTCAACCAAGATAAGAGGACTTATTTTGTAACCCTCAAATAGTGAAGGAGATTAAGATATCCCTCAATTTGTGTAAATAGTATGAAAAGGGTCTTGGGAAAATATGATCAACACTCCAAATCTGACTTTCACAAGTTGTCACTTCCACATTCTGGAGATACTTTCAATGCAAGGCAAGGGTTACTGAAGACATTTTGAAATCCCGATCTGTTCTGCATACTTTAGCAAATGGATTTTGATCTTTTGTGGGTATACATGTCAAAATAGGGGTAGTGTGGGGTAGGATTAGTTGTTTAGAATGATTTTTGGTGGGATATTGACAAGACAAACTTGACTATGCCAGATCTTTGACAACCTTTACAACATTTGAACAACTATCAGATAAAATGCTTCAAAATAGTCAGGATGTTCTTTCAACCAGAAGAGATACACAAATGGAGGCCCAGGTTTGCACTCTTCACACAATCTTTGAGACCTCAACACAAAATATTGAGTTAAAGGACTCAATTAAACATCAAAATATCTAATCAAATCATGCCTAAGGTACCCCCAAAGGCTTACAAGCAATCTCTATCAAAAAATGAAGGTGAAGTGATTTTAAACTACTTATTTTCAATGCCAGATGAAATCTCTTCTGACAAATGAAATTACAAATTCCACTAAACTATCAATAAGGATGAGATCTGTGTGATTCCTAAAGATTTCAATGCAAGATTGCAATAAGAAAAAGGAAAACTATATGCAAAAATTTAAACATGATAACAAACATCATATTTCCCAAAATAACATAGATTAATTCAAAATTTTGTTAGATTCATCAGCAAGGGAGAGTTTCAGGAACAATCTCAGAGCTATGTGATGGCTATACACTTGTAACCAACTCAACATGAATGAAGATCTAACACATAAGACATTAACCAGGTTTTTTGGAGGGTTTCTCAGAAGATGAGCTTCTCTCAAAATTTTCTCATGATTTTCAATTTCCCAACCTCTTGCATGTCAAAAAACATGCATTATATAACATTCTATTACATTTGATCCTTCTTTCCCAAGAAAAGAATATCCCAAACATCAAGTTTGTTACGAAATCACTCATGACTTTCTGAAAGTGACACTTAACCAATTTTGCGAGGAGGAGATGCTAGGCATGCAAAAAGCAAATTATTACAAATCTTCATCATTCCTTGTCATGGGAGAATGTATTCTTCCTTTCGCACCCGCAGCATCTTCCTCTTCCATCATTTCACCTTTACACTTTCCAAATTTGCCTCTGTAACTTTTGGATCTAGTATTTCATGTTTCTGCTCGAGCCCAAACAAAATTTCATTTCAAAAGTACCTCAGATCTATAAATTGAATTTTCAAATTGATTCCATTGATCCTTAAAGGCAAAAACGACATGAATTTACCAAAAATTTGGTGAAAATTGATGCAAAAATCACATCTCCAAGCTTACTGGAGCTCAAATGGCGACCAAACTGAAAAATGCACAGTTACCATTTATTTGCCTTTCTCCCTTCAATCTGAGCCCTCCACGTGTCAAAATTCAATTGGAAAGGGGTTTGGGATCACTTTTTGATATTTTAACACTTTTTGGAAAAATGTAAAAATTTGACATTTTTCTACGCCCCTTTGCCCTTTGAAAATGAGCCTGACACGTGTCCAAATGTGGGCCCCATTGGAATCACAACTCGATTCTTCACATTTCTACCTTTTTTGGAAAAAAGAAATTTTTCCAAAAAATCTCCATGGGCCCGCATCTCCGCTTCTGTCCTTGACATGTGGTGATTTTTGATTCGCTACGGGGCCATAACTCCCTTTTTTGCTTCATACTTCCCTCACAAAATTTCAAAAAATTTCAAAACTCACCGGCGGCCCGCACTCCCTTCTATCATTTCTTTTAACACGTGTCTCCCTCTAATTCATTGTGGAGCCACGCTTCAAATTACCACTTTAACTCATTTTGCCAAAAAGGCAACATTTCCTTTTTCCTCTGACGGCCCGCCGACCCGTGCAAGCCTTTAATTTTGTTTTATGTCGGGGTCGTGCCTTCTTTTAAGACTTTAACCCTTTTTAGGAAAAAGGTTAAAAATCTCAAACTCTCCCTGATGTCTGCCGCTCCGCTCTGCCCGGATCCTGCCACCTGTCCTCTCTTGATTGGCCTGACGGACCCGCGGCCTTTTTCACAACTTTTGCTCCCTTTCACCAAAAAGCAAAATTTTCTAAGTCCTTCACCAGCCTTCCATCCCGCTTTTGATGAAAACATGACACATGTCCACCTCTAATTAGATACGGGCCTTAGGGGATTTTCTTCATTTCTATGCATTTTCCAAAGTGCCCTAAGGCAAAAAACAACCCACCTATCCACCTTCACTCTACCTGCGACACGTGTACCTCCTCTGGGGCCTGCGGAGCTACGGGGGCAACTTGCACTTTTTTCCAAAACATAAAAAATGTTAATTTTTTTAGCAGACCCACCGAATCTTGTCCAACCACAAATGGCCATGTATGAGAAGATGTTTGAGCTAAAATTTGACAGGAAAAGGATGCCCGTATGTTCGTCAAACAATGCAGAAATTGTCAGCGATGCCCTAGAATGCTGAAGATGAATTTGATGGGAAAATGACGTTTGTTTGACCATCAAAACACAGAAAATGCCAGGGATGCCCTAGAATTCAATTTTTTCTTTATGGGTGAGGAAATTTTTTATCAAAGGACAAATGGAAAGTGATTCAAAGCAATTTACAACCATGGCAAGGGATTTTTGAGGGCAAATAAGTATAAAACAAATAATTTCAAGCTCCAAAGGCTGGGAAAACACGGGAAAAATGGCAGAGGCATTTGATCAGGAAAAATTAGAGAAAAACACAGGGAAAACTTAAAGATTCCTTCAAAATGGTGCAAAAATGGAGAAAAATGAACAACTCAAAGCATTCAAATGTAGATACAGTTGTTTTTTCACCAAATGCGAAGGATGGGAGAATCCAAAGCCTTTTTTCTCATAAATAGGGCAAAAACACACTTCCCCTTAGCAAATTAGGGCAAGGTAATGAGTTTTCAAACAATCCAATGCACAAGAATGGAGCTACAACTTCACATCATCGATTTCATGAGGAAAAAATGTTTCAGAGCACAAAGAGCAAAGTGGAAACATGGAAAAATGGTAGAGGATCAAAATGGGCACCAACAACACATTTTACTTACCTTTCATATGCAACAACCCTCTAGATATATTCACATCCTTCATGATTTTTTATGTCATCAACCTGCCTTAACATTGTTTTCATACACTGAACTAATAATATCTTCTTCTCTGGATTTATAGAATGTGCCCAACCAATGTGTACCCAGACTTATGCAAGAAAGAATGGAACTAGTCTTATAAACAAAAACTTACATACCTTGTTCCAAGAAAATAAACTAGTAGAGCCAACAAACTCCCCCTAAGACCATGATTTCCCCTTGAGCTACTTACATACAACAAACTCTTCATGTCAAGTACCTACAAAATGGTTTTCATGCTTTTACTGTCCTGCATACTCAAAAAAATTGAGTTCTTCATGCCCAGATTTTCCTTTTTAACATTCCCTTTATCATTTTTTCTCACATTCCTTATCACAATATCACCAACACACCTATAGCCCTATTAGTTCTTCATGTCACTCATATAGGCTTATAGCACAAATTCATATTGGTCTAACAAACCAATCTTCAGCTCAAGAGTCAAACCTTAATTAGGTCTTTAAGATACAAATCTAAGCTCATCACATTCTCTAAATAGTCAATCTACATCTTGTATCTTCATAAACCCTTTTGATGTTCATCGCATAGCTCCATGAATGTAACACAATGTCATAAATGTAACCAAACTTGTAACGCAACTATTGACCTTCTCTCAGTTGCTTCAAGTATTCAACATGACTACATACCTTAATACACTCTTCAAATAGTATATTTTACCAGCCAAGACTTTATTCACCTTCTTGATGTACTTCACCTCTACCTTCTTCGAGACATGTTATTCCAACATATAATTTGGACCTCTATGCACAATTAGCACTACATTATGCTGATGAGAAACTTTGCACCTGTAACCTACATACCCAAATTTGACCCCAGTTATCTTGCTTACTTCATGAGATGTAACCTAATAATGTATACACATATTCCTTTATCTTTTTGAACACATAGAAACACAACACATCATGATGATACATGCAATGAACAACATAGCAACCTTACTAGTTTTCATGATTTTACTGTGCATATATAGATTTAAGTAACTCTGAGTTGTTGTCTTACCTCTAACTATCTAATTATGACCTCAAGAACACTTCTTTAGGTCTATTTTGATCTTTAAGTCATGAAAAATCATATAGGCTCAATGGCACAAAAACATATTGGTATTTACAAACTAATCTCTTACTTTTCAAGGTCATAGACCTAAATTAGGTCCAAAACACAACCCTAAGCATTGTTACTAACACAACACTCCTTCAAACTATTTATTTATCCTCAAGAAATCTCAAAAAAATTCTTGATAACTCCATGATAGTGACATAATTACATGATTGTTAATGATCAGATCAAGACACGGACTTTCAAGGATCTCAGACCTATATTAGACTTCAATAAAAACTCATTTACTCAAAATATACTTACCACATTCTCCAAATTTTCTACCTCTATCTTTCAAGACCTTATAAACTTTCTTGAAGCCCATCAACTTGTAATATAATTTCCAAAATATATTAAGTCATCATACATACCTTGTGGTTTAACTTCATGACTATGAGAGGATTAACATCATTCACAGCTTGTTCAAATCTTCATAAACTTCTTGATGCACTTCATTTATCCTTCATAGTTTCCTTCTTGAAACTCGTGAATAAATCTCCATCCACAGACCTCTTCTAAATTGTCTTGAGTCTTCATAAACATGAAAATTGCCTTCATTTCTTCTAATGGATGATGAATGCCTCTATGAAGCCTAATAAAGACACCCCTGATTCCTTAGGGATCTAAAGCATCATGAACTTGGGAGATTCCAAGATCTCCATTCCCTTTTCCAACACCTTGAATTCTTGAGTTTGATAGTCTATTTTTAGGATTCACTTGTTCTTCTTTCATACCTCAAGATTTATGTCAACTTCATCATTCTTTTTCTCAACTACTTGAGTTGATAGCATATACTCTTGGCACTCTTGGAACTCTTCAATCTTTGGTTCATGCTCTATCATGGAAATTAATCCATGTTTGCTTGTCGACTGATCATAATTTGACTTCTTGACTATTTCCTTCAACTTATCTTCATAATTAGACTTCATAATGTATGTCTTCTTGTCTTGAACTGTAGGGTCTTGATACCAATTTTTTTGTCTTGAAGGACCTTGATAACAAAATTTTGCAACATGACCAATGTTTTGACAGTTATAACAAACATCATTTTTTTCCTTTTGACTAATATGAACTGATTTTCCTTCTATAATCCATATCCCTATGACCATACTCATTACATGAATAATAGTATCCTTTGAAATAAATTTCATATTCCCAAGAATGCTCGTTACTTAAGAGACTTATTATACATTCTCTTGCTCTATGACTAAATTCATTGCATGAGTAACTTTAACCATTAAAATAACTAGCATACCTTATAGAATTTAGTTGTCTGACTGGATTGTTCCTTTTATTTCTCTTGAAGTTAACATAAGAATCCTCATTTTGATCTTCATTGGAACTAGTACCATCATTTTCATCTTCGTTGCTCTTCTTGTGGTTTTCATTGGACACAAGACCTTCCCTGTCACCATCAAACTTATAACTTCTCAGCATATCATTTAGAGCCCCAGTGCTCTTCTCAAATTTCTCAAAATACTTCAACTTGTTAGATGCCTGATCATACTCGGTCTTCAAAGATTCCATTTCAATATCAAACTTGAAACACTCTTCTTCTTTGGCCTTGAAACTAGCTGACATACCTTCAATCTAAGATTCCATCTCCTTGATGATCTTATCATATTCATTATTCATGCAATTGATTTGATCCTCATACTCCTTGATCAAGGTTTTCAACATCTTTTATTTCTTTCTTTATATCCTCATCTAATCTAGGGCACTCATCAATTCAACCTCTAAGTATTCCTTAGTATATTCATCTTCTGGATCTTCCATGAAATCATTCAAACACACATTATTTACTTCTTTGGCCATGAATATGACTTCATTGTTATCATCCTTGTCATTTTCATCATCATCAATTCCATTTTCATTGTCACTAACATCAGAGAAGTTGTCACTATAATCTTCTTTGGAGTATAAATTCTTCTTTTTCTTGGATGATCTTTGTTTTCCATCAAGCTTCTTATAACTCATTTTTTCATGCTTATGATACTTCTTGTCCTCATCATCATGATAATATCACTCATTTTTCTCATCATGCTTATCTTTATTATTTTTAGGACATCTATTTGCAAAATGACCAATCTTACCACATTCAAAACACTTAAAGGGAAATTTACCTTTGTAGTTACCTAATCCTCTACTTAGCCTTGTAACAAACAGCTAGTTTCTAGTTTGTCATCATCAATATCTGAATCAAATTTATCTTTTGACCTTATTTCCTTGTGCCTTTTTTTCATCCTTGAAATTAAACATCCTTCTTTGGATGTCTTCCATCATCAGTTCTCAACTCATAGGTTTTCAAGATCCCATGAAGCTCATCCATCTGTAGGGTACATAAATCTTTGGCTTCTTCTATAATTGATACATTAGGATCAAATTTGGATGTTAAGGACATCGGTACTTTTGAAAAACTATTGTTTACTCCATATTCTCTTCAAGACCTCTGATTATATTGACAACTTCATCAACTCTCAGTAGATAAACAACAATTTTTTCATCTTATTTCATTATCAAACTCTCAAACTATCTTCTATAGGTCTATAACTTAGCCAACTTGACCTTGGATTCACCTTCATAGATGGTTTGTAACTTTCTCTTAAATTGCTTTGGTTGTATCACAATTCATAACCTTCACAAACTCAAATTCTGAAAGAACCACATATAATAACATTCATTTGTTTTGGAATTGCTTTCATAAACCCTCTTACCTGTTGCATCAGTTGGAGGAGTAACAGGTATAGTATATCTAGCTTTCATTGATTTCCATATGTCAAATCCTATATAAATTAGATGGTTCTTCATCCTAATGTTCTAAAATGCATAATTACTTCTATTGAAGAGAGGATCCTTTTGGTTGAGAAACCTCCTTGAACCTGATTGTTACTCATACTTGTGCTTCTTGGATCTCCTTCAAGTTGTTAAACCTTCTCCAAAGGACCAAGATTTGATACCAATTGTTGGAAGCATAATCACTAAGAGGGGGGTGAATTGGTGTCTTTATAAACTTTAAATTAATTTATTTTTATACACTCATCAAGCCATCATCATATGATCAATGTTAACTTAGTTAAGAAAACCATCAAAACAACTTATCAACCATTCACATGAGTATGCAACAATAGAGAACACATGAACATAATATTTAGGTGGGAAATCCTCAAGGGGAAGAAAACCCATTGAAATTTTCTTATATATAACAAAATTCAAGATTTAGTGAAGCACCAACTCCACAAGGAGCACCAACCCCTAATTTATCTAGCACTAACTAGACTTTAGCAAACACCAACTTATAAGGAAGCACAGACCCCCTAACTTATCAGGCACAAACCTGAATTTATCAAGCACCAAATTGTAAGGAGGCACCTAACCCCCTAGGGTTTTAGTGAAGCAAACTCTATAAGGAATACCAAACACCAACTCAGCCACCTAAGAATGTTCTCCACCACCTTCTTGTTGCTTACTCAACAAATAATGGACTTATTTTATATTATCTATCTTCTTCTCTTCTTCTTCTTGGATATCTCTCTATCTATTGATGTATCAAACATTCAATCTCAAGATTCTACCAAACACTTTGATCCTTAAATAATCATTTTCTCTTCATACACAATCTCATCTCCTCTTAAAGACACTCAAAACTTCACTCCCTTTCTCACTCACTCTTCTTCTTCTTCACTAGTTCATATACATGCTCAAGCTGATATTCATCACCTATAATATGTTCTTCATTGAGTTAATTGCACTCATACATTAAATTGTCTACAAGAACTTATTCATCCCTTACACTCAACTTTTAGTTCGCACTTTTCTCTATATACCCACTAGCTCAAATAGGCCTAAACTGTCTTGTATTTATATACATGTATCAAGCATCAAAAACCTTATAGGTTGGCCATATACACTTAGGTTAGACATCATAGAGTAAAAGGCATATGATAAATCATGAAAAAATTATAAACATAAAATCCATTAGATCTGCAACATCTCCATTAGGTCATTTTTACTTCTTTACGAGTCAAGAAGACCTACTATATTAGGTCTATATGCAAGAAATAAATTGTGAACTGACATGATCATATAAAAATATCATAAACCATGAAATAACATTTGTAAGGAATTATTCATACCTCATACATTCTTAGAAATATCTATAACTTCATTTCACACAATGAAACCACCTTGAGAAAATGATTGTCCTATTAGGTCCTCAAGAACCAATTTTCAAGGATCAAACTTACACCACCTTGAAATAATTCATTTAAGATGAATGAGACATTAGAATATATACTACATGAAATCATTAACATAACCCAATTTATTAGACTCTTTAAATCAAATAAAAAATTCTCAAGAATATCTTTTCTTCAAGCATACTCAGAACTGTCCCAAAAACCAGTCATGCAAATTTGACTTAGTATAACCAATAAATGATTAAAACTTATCTAGAAATCATCATAGGAATGTAGAATAGGTATATAAAATCATGAAACATCCATTTGTTCAACTAGTTCAATACAAAACATGAGAGCTACAGTACAAATTCTTCATAATATCATCTTTTTCAGTGGGGTCCAAAAAATCATCTGATAGTACCAAACCATTTGGAGAAATATGAGAATGTATAATAAATTATACAACCATGAAACAAGTAAACAATTCACTTGTGTTTCGGTTTGAGAAAAATATTCCATATCGACTTGAAACTAGGGTTTTAGAAGGGTTTTTAAGCAGTTTTTGGTTAACGATTGTTCATAAAGCTTTGGCCTTCAAACCAAAAAATAATGCCATAAATTATTAGCTATAACACATACCAACATCTCCCTAATATCTTAGGTTCCCATTCATAATATTCATGTACCAACGATCATCACAAACTTGACCTTGAGCTGGGAAACACCATTTTCAAGAACTCGATTTGACCAAAAATGCAATATCTTACTTTTTCTTGCAAACTATGACTTAAAACTTCATCCAAACCTCTAAAAAAACATTTCAACACCCTTCCCATGCTCACATTTTCATATTAGTACATAAAATTATCAACCTACCTCATTATGACATGTTTTCTTCATCGTGTTTGGTCTTCATGTTAGAACATGACCTTCATACCTCTATTTATGAACTCTAAATCACCTTCTCATGCTTAAAAACTCTATACATACTTGTATCTACTCATTTAACCAATATTCCATGCCCATGCCTTCTCACAAGACCTCTTTGTGTTTAAATTTTCTTAATTTGTACTCAAGATGACTTCACAAACAACCGACTTCCACCATGTAGACCTTGACATCATCATTAGGAATCATTTGACATCAATGAAAACTCACACAATACTCTACTCATCATCATTTTTACATCAATAAGACTCAACACAACAATGGCATCACTTCAATAGTCTCATCATGACATCAATGACCATACCATGCCAACACACTCACCTTGACATCAATGACAACTTTTCAACACTTACTCTTATGGTAGAACTGAAACAAGGAAGTAACCTCATCAAGATTTGGCCTGGACTCTAGTAAATTTTGTTCTTAATCAATTAGATCATAAGTATAGGAGGAATGTAAATTTCTTAGTTTATCTTGATTGTTTCCATATGATTGTTCTTGAGTAATAGAAACATTTATATGCTTCTTGTTTTCAGCTAGGACAACTTGTAGTTATTAGAAGCACAATGGACTGAGAGAGGGGGTGAATCAGTCCTTATAAAAATTTCAAATTATACTTCAGATCTAAAACTCAAAATACCATAACAACTCAATCACAATAACCACTTGTTCAACTCTTAATGTGTGCACACCATAAGCCATCAATAAATCATATAACCATGAAAGCAAAGAAACACCATAAGAACACAAGATATAAGTGAGAAAACCTCAAGGGAAATAAACCACACTGAAACACTATCTTATATTGATATGTTTCTAAATTTCATAAGGCGTTAACCCCACAAGGAGCACCAACCCCTAATTTAGTGAAGCGTCAACTCCACAAGGAGGCTAAAACCACCTAAGATGATCAAGCACCCACTCAACCACCTTATGATTTGTAGATCTCTCATTTTTTCTATCACAAATGATGGAAATCCAGTATTCATCTCGCACTTCTTCACTCAAACCCTAGGTGATCAATCTTCACAAAAAAAGCTCATCAAACCCTCCAAAAATCATCAAACTCTAGCTCTCATGTCCTCTGATTTTTCTCAAAATAACACTTTTTTCAGCTCCAAATCATTCTCAAACACCTGAAATCACATTTCACCTAGGTCGCTCCACATGCACACACACAACTAGTTTGCAAAAGCACCTTAAAACATACTTTTATATGCTTCTCCACCTTTCAAACATAGGCCTAACACTTTCCCTCCATTTTTTTTGACCCATACATCAAGGAAACATTTAAAATTTTAAATACAATGGTCACAAGTGACCCAATTATGTCGGCCTAGCTAAAACCCATATTACAAGTGCCAAAAATGGCTCAAAACCCCATATGCACATTCTTTAAAATTCCCTTACATCAATTATATAATTTTTCATGACTAAAAACACTTTACATATGAGTAATACATCATAAAACATTTATACATGTTCACAATTAATATTAACCAATCAAATTATTTCATTTATTAGGCACAGTTCCCTTTACAATTCTCAAAACAGTTGTTTCATGCACCCTTCAACACCATAGAAACTTCACCTGATTACCAAATGACTTATACTCAACCAAAACATCCCATGAGACCACTCAAAAGAAATTTAATAACCTTTATAAAACTTCTAAGAAATTTATAAGTCATGAAAAATCCTTCACTTCAAACCACAGCTACTTTTGCCTTCACCAAAATAACCTGCCAAAAACATTTTTTCCAAAGGTTAGCTCATAAAATCATATATACATACATTCAAGACCTCAAAATGGATTCATTGTATTTCCAATTCATCCCTCTTCACATTCCAAGAAATATTAAGCATCAGCCAATCCATATCATGCTTCAAGTATCATCAAACTTGCACCAAAACAGCAATTGTCTTGAATTGCCAAAGATATTCTTGCTCAAAGAATGCCTTAGAAACCATGAAAAATGACCTCATCATGAGGCAAGACTTATATCACTATAAATCTATCTAAATCCTATTTCCAACGCATCTTGAATCATCTCTGGAATCTACCTATAGCTCAAGATATATCCATTTTACTAGAGCCTACTATATGAGACCCCAAATTTACCCTTTGACCAATCAACCTGTTTGGACCTCAAAACATCATGAAACTACATTAACATGTCCTAAAAAATCCATGTAAATCAATAAAAACTCTCAATCATGATGCACCGTCAATTTTGTATGCTACTCCTTTGAACCATATTGTCTTAAAACCTTCTTCTTCAAAAACTAGTATTTTTAGGTGCGGCCCACATATCACCATGACAACAACTATAAATTTCTAGAAATCCTTAGGAGTCCTATACAACATCCAATCACCACTTTCGATGAATCAATCAAAATTGAGTCATAACACTTCACTTTCTATCAATTATTCCTAGCTAGGGTTTAACTAGGGGTTTAGACCTCTTTACCTTCTTAACATTTGTTCATAAAAACATGAAGATAAAATTAACTTATTTTTTTTAAACCTTATAAACTCATCTTATAAGCATCTCTAAAAGAAAAAAGGTCCCATGTAAAGCACATTTTTCACAACAAGCATCAAAAGTTCAAATTCGAGCTTGATTTCACCTGTTCTTGACCTTATCTCACATAGATTCTCATAACTTGCAAAAATCACATCAAGGAAACCTAAAAAAAATAAAATCACTATGACTCGTCCCTTTAACATATCCTATCATAATAATTATAACATTGTATCCCAATCTCTCCAGTCACTAAGACTTACCTATGGTTTCATTCTAGATCCTCATAGTAACAACTAAGGCCAACTGAAATAATGCAATAACTGAACAAGAAAACTCTAAAAATGACCCAAACTTACCTCATATGACATTATATACCTATTTCATGCTTACATGATATCAAATGGATCCAATCTACTATGTCACACCTCCAAGTTGTCATACCTGCTCTCAATGAGCACCTGCAACACAGTGAATCACTTATACTTGCATTGTGCCACTATTGTGAGTGCTCATGAACCCTCAAAACCTGTTATCGATCAGTTCAACATTCTTCCGAAGTAACAAAGAAGATCACACTACCAAGCAACACCTCCTAGGCACCTGTATAGGCTTGTTAGAGCAAGCAGACATCACTGAATCCAACTGTAGTAGCTAATAAACATCTAAACCAGTATGTCAGCACCACAAAAAACATCATGAAATCATCCTAAAACATTCACTCTATCATTAATGTATTTTTACATCAATGAAAACACTTATTAGTACACCATGCCAACAGTAATGGAGACACTTTCTAATGCACCTCTGGAGCAACATATGAAGTAATAATGTTATTATGAAATTATTCTTTAGAAGTAATTGTGGGACCTTATTTTTAAACTAATGTTTCACCTAGTGGGTGGCTCCCTACTCAATCATTTTATGTCTTTACCCCTCCTGAAATAATTTTATTTTGTAATGTATCAACTATTCCCTTGTAACCAAGTCCATTCTCCAAAGAAAATGTCTTAGTGTGAAAATTGATTTCCTATGCCACTATTAGTAGACAAAAGGGAAGGAGAAATCAAAAGGAACGTGACTTTAGAGATGGAAATGAGTGCATCTAAAAAAAATGTTTTTTATAATCCAGAAATTAGGAGTAAGACTGAATCCCAATGACAAGCTCCAATTTTTCAATAATATCTTCTCTATTATCAATATCAACAAGTAATTTGAATACACATCATTGTAATTGGATAATAAATTAGTGTTTATGCTTAATGTCCTTCCAAGTGTGTTACCCACCTCCTTTAAAAACTTATCTTTCCAAAACTCCAAAGGAAGTCATGATAATTTAACCCAAATTGGGAAACTAGTTGTCGGATCCAAACGTCGATCGAAGATAAGATGCTAGGGTTTTAGTGATAACGAGGCAGAACCCCATAACTAGTAGCCTCCAAGAATGGTTCTGCATCATGAAATCTAAAAATGGATTTGTGCTTATAATTATATACACATTTATATTGAAATAGTTATATTGTTAAGTTCAAATTTTAGAAATTCTAAAATTAAGTCTTGGGTTACTTGATTTGTTCAATTCAACTAAATATGATCAACGATCTAGTTGAATAATGTTTTCAAGGTCATACCTGGTCTCATTGTCAAAAAAGACATTTTGTATCTAGGTTCATTACGATGTTAAATCCAATGACTTATGACAAATAGTTTTAACTATAAAAATTCAACAATCCACTTTCAAAAATCACTAATTTATTGAATAAATACTCAATTCATATTAATGAATGTTGTATCAAAACCTAGAGTTATGTCCATATTTAAATCGATCAAATAATGAAGGAAAGAACAAGACATAACATCTATAGAATCCACCCTTTCCTAGGAGATCACAATTTATGTTAAAATAGGTGAATTAACATCCCCTATTATACCACATAATCAACATTCTATTACAAATTTATCTCCCTATGACACATATGTCATTTAGTGCAAGAAAAAATATCTATAAAATATGGTATTAGAAAATGGGATGTGAAATCATTCCCCTCTAGCAAAATTCATCTCTTAATGGATATCAAATAAAATAAAACCAAACTTACAAGGGAAAGTCTCAACAACTTCCTCATAACCATCTCTTATAACACCCACCTTCCTATTGGAAGCCTCTACCAAATGTTGATTAATATATTTCACTTGTTCTTCTATTTCCTTCAACATATCTAGAACACTAATAACCTTGTCTTTTGTTTGGTCTAAAATGATAGAAGAAAAAACATTCCTATCATATAATGTCTCCAATGGATCCAAACCAATATTCAAATGTTGAAAAAAATTATATGAAAACTCTAATAATGCTTATCACTCCTCCCGCTTATACTATTGATCCATGTCATGTGCATGAATTGTATTTCCCAAAATATGACTAACTCCTTTATGTTTGACTATCTATATCACAGTGTGACATGTAAAATAGAACTTAAACTTTGTACTTGAACTAGGTATATAATGGTTTACAAAATGTTAATGTATGAGTATCATGATCATGATTAATCTTGTAGGGTACTTTGTGCAATCTAAAAACACAATTACCCTATCCAAAGCTATAAAATCATCAGATAGATTACCATGGATGAAATAAGAATCCTTAGTGAGCATTTACATCATAACTAAAATATATTACATGATTTGTTCAATGACATACAAATTGGTTGAAAATAATCCATACTAATAACCCACCACTTCTATATCATATCCTCATGAGGATACAACAATCATGTTGGGTTTACATGTTCATATTATACTTTATCATACTTCAAATAACTTGACACGAAATAAGAGCATCCTTCTTGAGTCCAGATCAAATGTATATGTACTTGAGATCAGCCATAATCTTAATAAAACTTGGATTATCAAACTCGGGTATAGTGAATGCTTCTCAAACACTTTCATTATCAAATTTCCATGGTAAAAAAAAAGTATTTCCTTTAATATAGGAGTCTACCTCATTTGATCTTATAAAACTTAAATCTACAATCATGATTATCTGTATCAAGTGTAGCCTCGAATTTTCCATACAACTCAAGTGAAGTTAATGATTAAAAATATTTTGGTTGAATTTTTCCTCACCATTGTCATGACAGTATTGAGCCTTCTTTGAATAAAGGCATCCACCATAGCAAAATGAAACATAAAACCATAATGATCATAATAGATTTTATAGTGGAATTTATGCTTTGATACCACGTTATAACAAAATTTCTATAAGATACTGAAAAAACACCAACAAATAATTTTTTAAAGTAGATCTAGTAATCACTAACCAAGAATGGCACTCTATATGCACATCGATCCCTAGTTATATGATCTCATAATTAAATAATTAAGATTAAAACATTAAGTAATAAAACACTTTACATATAAATATGAGTTACTACTTATTACTTCTATCATTTTTATTATTTATGTTATTCTATATATATTACAAATAAAAAATTAGTAGACATCATTCCTGTCAACTCTTTCAATAATGGAAATAAATAATTCATTCTCAAATAAACTAAATTATAATTTTTACGTATTTATTAAGCATAAAAATAATAACCCTTCCCAAAAAAATCTCTTAGTACTCGCATTTCCAAAATGAACACGCAATCCAAAACTAATGTTTCATGATGGAATAGAAAGGGGAAGATTCAATAAAAAAATTAGTAAGAGATATTTTTTTATGAGACTTTTTTGTTCATGAAGTTTGGGAACACAAACCAACAACCATAGGATTGAATGGGTTGTTAAACCTCTCATTTTAGGATTACCAAAGGGTGAACCAACACACAAGTTACATTATTGAATTCTCCTACCTAGTCTATTGAAAATAGAAAATGCAATGTGATTCGAAAGTTCCCATGAGATAATTTAACATTTTTTTTAACCTATCCAATCAATATGGTTGCATCACCTCAATTGACTTGTACATTTTCAATGAAGCTAAAAAAACATAAAGATGGAACAGTAGAAAAAAACAAAAAAGGGAAAAAGAGTAGGACAAAAAAAAATGATTCCATAATTTATTGCAATACTTTGATTTGAATGATGTCTCATGGACCATGATGAGGTTTTACCATTACTCTAAATAGTATGCCATACACTCAAACTAAAATAGATAAGGTATATATAGAGGATCAATTCTTTGTGAATATTAATCTTTCACAAACTTGCAATTGTTTGATTTATTGCTATGGAAAATTACTAACATACTTCTATATGCAACAATTTTATCAGCTATAAGAATTATCACAGTCAATCATACTAGCATAAGCTCACTAACTAGGTTCACAGTTTAACTTACTTCATTTTAAATCAAAACAAGAAAGCATTAGAAAGAAACAAAATTTTGAAATATATTTCCACACAAAGCTTTCATTAACTATTTCTTTCCAAACTCCTTACAAGGTTTTTAAAAATCTATTTATATAAATTTCTACCACTCAATTAAAATATGGGGACCTTTGAGAAGGCTAGAGACGTGACATTGAAAGCCAAGGAAAAAGGAATATTTTCTAAGTTTTCTATAATATATACCATTGTTGGTTGTTGAAAATGTGTACCCTAAGGGCACCAAATGAGTGTTAATGTCTGAACATCAACAATGGTAATTCCTCTAAGGTGTGGAAACTTGGATCCTTGAGTCATACCTCTAGAGAAGGCTAGATCTTATATATTCTATACTACCACTACTCTACTCTAATATACCAATTCAAGGGGAAAGGGTGGAGATAACATGGAAAATAAACAAGGCGATGCACCAATAAGTTAAGGAATCACTCTCCTTATATGATATGAGAAGAAAGAGGGAAAAACACAATGTCAAAGGGAATATATATATATAAGCCACAATAAACATGCATTCAAATCATACTATCCCCCCATCTATATCAGACATTATGAATTCAAACATTGCATGTACTATAAATCACAAGGAATATCAAATATATAGGACACAATAACACAAAAATAAATGGAATATATTAGCCACAATGAGAGTTATATTAAATCTTGAGATATACACAGGCTATTATAATAAAGGAAAAGTATGTTTTCCTTTAGTTCAAATATCTATATATAGAAATGATTAGCAAAATTAGTGTATAATGCAAAGAAACACACACACACACACATATCATTTTTTTTCTAAATTTTAATATATGATAAATACTTGAAAAATAACCATCCCAATAAAATCACGAATAGTCAAGCATAAGATAATATAACAAGTGAATTGTTTCTTACCAATGGGTCTTGAAAATTCATACATTATAATGACATCTCATAATTCTCGCAACTCGTCAAATAGAGGTTCAATACATCAATACTTTTTATTTTATGTCTACCATGCACCAATAATGGTAACATTAAATTTTCCTTATGAATCAACGATAGAGGAATATTATATTTCATCTATAGTATTGGCTAAATAAAATAGCTAATTGACATATTAGAAAAGGGGTTGACATCATCCATTGTCAAATCAAACCATACATTGGATAACTTGTCTCTAACATTTTCAGGCCAAAAAGACTCAATTTGCATCATTGCATTTCAATGTAAAGGAACACGCTAAACTCCATCATTGCTTTTATTCTTGTAATGCCATGACATTAACTCTACAAGTGACTTGCAATGGAAAAGACAGTCATCATCATCATTATCATGATCAAATAAAGGGTGTATCATGTTTTGAAGTCCAATGGAACATTTTCATTAGAAGTCCTCGGAAAAGGTATTTGTTTCACCCACCACCCCATCATTTTCTTTTAGTAAAGTCTCTTCTAAGCAGATTTATAACCCCTTGTGATGGTCTTAAGATGTAATTTATTATTAGGATGACACAATGGGAGGATGTACTTTTCCTTTTTCTTTGGTTGAACCCGTTCAACATCATAATAACTATTTGAATTTTCATTCACATATGTTTGCATATTAAGTTAATACTAGTTCAATATCCTTATAGAATGCATCAATAATATGATGGTTTCATTTGAACATAATATGTTAAAAATTAAATGTACCTCATATTATCATATACCAAATTTTATTAAAAAAATGTAAGCCCAAAAGTCAAAAATTTGAGATGTGAAAGCTACATTATCCCTTTGTGAACATTTTATCTTTTGGGACTTAATCATTTTTCTAATTTTGGGGATACTCTGTGTCAAATATGATTTTAGAGGAACCAGAGGAATAGTTCCTTGGTTCCTAAGGTTATTTGATTGGTTGATTCTCATGATCAGGCAGTGTCAGATAAGGAAGATCATAGTGGGGCATGAAGAATAGTTCCTTTTTTCCCTTCCTCCCTGCATTTACCGATGCTTATTGGCTTGTATGTCAATTAAGTCAGATCTAGATGACACCGAGAGAATAGTTCTCAGGTTCCATTTGTCTCTTGATTCACTACCAGAGTTGGGTGAATAGCTTAAATCGACCAAAGTAACCTCGAGAAACATCATTGGAACATTGCCTTATATCCTCTTATTCATTGATTTGTCACTTTAACTAAAAGCTAAAAAACACACCCTAGTGGGCCTTCCCAGTCAATTTTAAATATGCATAGTGTATTTTTCCCAATTTATTTCATTTATAAATTCATTTGGTAAAAAATATGTTATGCCCTCGTGTTTTTCCCACATTGCACTAGTTGTCAATTTTCCATTTGTACTTTCATTTTCAACTGAAATTTAAAATTTGAAATATCAACAAAGTCATTTTGAGGAGAGATTCATTTCCTCCAACCAGTAAGTATTTTTGTTCTTTTTTTCCTTGTTTTGGTCATTCCTCCTCATATAGTAGCCCATTTTCCCGTGTGTTTCCTAAAGTCCTTTATGTGGTTTATTTCTCCTATTTGTTGCTTCCATAGGATTTAATATATCAAAATGAAGTTCCAGTATGATGGACATGAACCTGTTTTTTCTTGGAAACTATCATTACTGAAAATGGGGACAATGATGTCAAACACATGGATTTTGGAGTAGAATGAGAGAGGAAAAAAGAACTCCATTGGCTCAAAGGATTTTGATAGTGGATTGGTGCATACAGGTGGTTTTCCTACCTTAGTCAAGTGCATAGAAACTCATCTAGCTTGTGCATCCATATTTTATCCACATACAAAGGAATTTAAGGATTCCCGAGGTCCGTTAATTTCTCAACTTGATTCCCATCATATATAAATTTAGCTCTTGGAATTCCTCCTATTATAAATGCCAAAGTTTTAACCCTTGAAGAAGCTTATAAATGTTATGACTTAACCCCAAAAATTATCAAACCATGATTTCCAAATCTTGGTTAAAAGCTAAGAAACAATGAGCTTCAAAACTACCCAAAACCCTCTACGTAAGTGATTTTATTGAAGAATTATCATACATTTTTAACCTTTTGGCTAGAGTAATGGGTCTTTCCTCCATATAATAATTTCAAGAGTGGATGTGTGTTTTTATCAATTTGATATGTGAAGACAAACAGGCTTTGAATTGGGGTGAAATTATTTGTGGAAATTTAACCATACAACTCGCCCAAGTGCATCAAAGTAGGTATTTCTACTTGACTTCCTATGTAATGTACATCATCATAGGATATAGGATTTGGGTTGGCATCTCTAGTCAAAGTAGAAAAAATATCTCTCAACCTATTAATGAATACTACACCTAGTTTACCCTTGACAGTAGTAAAATCTACTTTAAAAGGGTAAATGATGCCTTTACCATGTTCATAGTTAGGCTATTGGAAGGGTTTACTACCGAGAGGGTTTTTCAAGAAGAAAAGCATCAAAGTGCATCCAACAGGGTAACTAGAAAACTCACCCAAGTGCATCAAAGTAGGTATTTCTACATGATTTCTTATTTAATGTACATCATTGTAGGATATAGGATTTGGGTTGGCATCTCTATTCAAAGTAGACCAAATCTCTCTCAACCTATTTATGAATACTACACCCAATTTACCCTTGATAGTAGTAAAATCTACTTCATAAGGGTAAATGATGCTTTTACCATGTTCATAGTCAGGCTATTGAAAGGGTGTACTACCAATAGGGTTTCTCAAGAAAAATAATAATTAATTACTCAATTTGGCAGTCTCTTCATCCAATTCTAGATATTTTCCTATATCATGGTTGCATGGTTTGAAGCAGCCCCATAAAAATTCTCAATTTATTATAATGATAAGATCATCCTAATTGAGTTTTGTAGACAATTGGATACTCTCCATAGGATCTGCAGAGATAATAAATTATCATACATCTAATTTCCATTATCCCTCGAGAATTATATTTGTAGGTTAGGAATTGATGCTCAAAATATTGAGAGAGCAATTGCTCCATACAATATGCATCATTTTCAAAAAATAACATCCTTTTATAGTAAAATCTTTAGCATTCATAATCTCCATTATCATACTCTCATGTTCGAACCATTGAATATTACTAGGAAGACTGTGATGATAAATTTGAAGTTAAGAGGAGATTATTTGGAAGAATGAATCTTTAGCATATTCAAGATTTTAAATTATTTCAAGCACTTGAAGGTATGATTGATAATGGGTCAAAATTGGTGGAACCTGTTAGTGCCATTTCTAAGCTTACATTGTGTGCCCTAATTTTTCATGTCTGATTTTGCTCAGAAGCATTTTATTTCTCAAATTGGTGATTTGTAATTTCTCCTCCCTTGTTGAAATGCTTCAAAAATGCCCATAAACTTGTTGTTCTGCCCTGGTTTAAAAGAGAAATCCATGTGTGCTCTTATTTGTGCCCTAGGTTTTTCCAATTTTCGAGTTGTGTCGTTTTCCCTTTCCCAAATCGTGTAAAAAATTGAAATTGATCAAATCTAAATTGTATGGGTTAATTTCCCAATCCTAAGGTTGAAAATAATGTCAAAACATGATTCAATTGATTCAAAATCAAAAAAATTGCAATCCTTGTTGAAAAATTCGATTTCTAGGGAATCCTTTAAATTTTTCATGATTTGACATTTATACGGGTGTCGTTTGCCCATCAAATTTATCATCGCAAGGTAATGGCAACGTGGCGGGTTCCTATTGGCCAGGGGTTGGGAAATTTCTCTAACTTGTCATTTTTTGAAATTTTGGCGAAGGGAAAATTTTAATCTGCGGCTCTGCCTTCTGCAATGAGGTGCCTATGTGGCATGTTTTGATTGGTTAGGGGATTGGCGGGATTTCCTTAGGAAATTTTGCTTTCATTATGTAAAATTTTCAAAATCAAATTTCGGCCCAAAGGCCCACAGCGAATAGGGAGTGGACACGTGGCACAGAGGGCGTGCGGATGGCGAAGGGACTTGGAGAATTTTGATGTTTTTTGGCTCAAAATGATGAAGTGAATTTTTGGCCCGAAATTCCTAATCATCGATGGGCACGTGTCCAGGAAAGGATAGGATGGGGCAACGAGTTTAGCAATGAATTGCAAGTTTTTAACTTCAAGTGGTAAAAAATAAAATTTTGGGCTGAAGCTCTGCAACAAGTCAGGAAGTGACACGTGTCCAAGGAAGAAAAATGGAGGCAGAGATTCGGACCTTAGGGGGCAAAGTAAATTTTTTTCCTTTTTGGCAAAAGGAGCTAAAGTGTAAATGGAAGCGTGCCTCCACAGCCTATCCATGATGGACACGTGTCACAGTCTAAGAAGTCAAAGGACGAGCGTGGGCCGGTGGTAAGTTTTAAACTTTTCAAATTTTGCAGGAAGGTTTGAAGGTATAGTGGGAGGCTTGGCCCCACGGCAAATCGGAGAGTGCCACATGGCAGGGAAGAGATCGGGCATCCGGGCCTGCGGAGGTTATGTGAAAAAATTTCCTTTTTCCACAAAAGAGGTAAAATTGATAGAATTGGTCTGTGATTTCAATGGGACCCACCTTTGGACATGTGGCGGGCCCAGAAGGCGGGCAGAGAAAAGTTGCAAAATTTTCCAAATTTTCAAAAGGTCGCAAATTCATTTTTTCAAGGCATGGGCCCGATCTAATCATTTTTTGACACGTGTCCCACCTGATCCAAAGTTTAAAAAGGTAATATTGAGCTTAGTTTTAAATGGCATTTTCCACGTGGATGGCTGATATTAAAAGGTGGATGAGATCGATGGTTACTATGCATTCGTTTGTTTAGGCCGCCATGGGAGCTCCAGGAAACTTGGAATCATGATTTCTTCATCAATTTTCATCAAATCTTATATGATTTTGTGTCGTCTTGGCCTTCTAAAAACATTGGCATCATTTTCATAACCTAATTCTTCGATCTATGGTGTTTTTGATGTAATTTTGGCTCAATCCCAAGAAAAAACGTGAAATGTCAACATAAAAAATTACAGAGGTAAAATTAAAAAGGGGAAAAGGTAAAAAATGATGAATGAAGGATGCTTGCTTGCTTGAATGATAAAAATGTGCCCCTGGGGTGGATAATGATCTGAATTTGTGTAATGATTTAACTTTTTGTGCATACCTAGCAACTTACGAGTTGTTTTTCTGTTTGGTGTCACTATCATTAAATCAAGAGGTTTTTTGTGACAAATTTGATCCCATAGCATATTATTTTCTTGGGAAGGAAGACTCCAATGTGGTATGAGGTATATAATACATTTTGGAGAAATTATAAGGTCAACAGTTGAAAATCATGAGTAAATTCTGAGAAAAATCTCATTTTCTGTGAAAATCCACCAAAGAACCAGGTTAATGTCTCATGTGTTGGAAATTCATGTATGTGAGTTGGTTATAAGTGTATAGCCATCACACAGCTATGAGATTGTTCATGTAACTCTCCCCTGTTGTTGAATCTAACAAGCTTTGAATTAAATATGTGTTTTTCTTTGGGCAATATGATGTTTGTTATCAATTTTAAATGCTTGCAAATAAATTTTATTGTTCTTGTTGCAATCTTGCATTGAAATTCTATAGGAATCACACAGGATCTCCATTTCTAGTTGATAGTTTAGTGGCATTTGCAATCTCACACTCAGAAGAGACTTCATCTGAAAAGGAGATAAACAAATTTAAAATCACTTTACCTTCCTTGACTGCAGATATTTCTTGTAAGCCTTTGGGGGTACCTTAGGCGTGGTTTGATCATGGGTTTTTGTGTTTAACTGAGTTCTTTACTTCAAGATTTGTGGCGAGTTCTCAAATATTGTGTGAAGAGTGCAACTTGGGCTTCCATTTGTGCCTCTTCTGGTTGAAAGACCATCCTAATTATTTTAGGTATTTCATCTTATAGTGGTTAGAGTATTGTATAGATTATCAAAGGATCTTATCTATCCCAGTTTTTCTTGTCAAATCCCTCACCAAAAATCATCCAACAACAAATATCCTATCAAGTACTATCCCGAATTTGCATGTGTATACCCACAGAAGATTAAAAACTATTTGCAAAAGTATGCATAATAGATAAGGATTTCCATGTCGCTAGTACCTTTGCCTTGTTTTGAGAACATATGCATTTTTGAGAAGTGACAACTTTGAGAGTTCAGATTTGGGGTGTTTGATCATGGTTTTCATCAAGGTCTCCATCATAGAATTTCAAGCAAAGAGAAGGGTATCTTCATCTCCTTCACCATTAAAAGGTTGCAAAATAGGTCCTCTTACCTTGGTTGCAAGGCACAACCTAAAACAGCTAGGACAAGATCAAGTCATATTGGAGTGCTATCCATTTCTCCACAAACCTGAGTGCTAGCTAGACCATATCCCTGGCTACCAATGACATACAACATGGTTTAATCTATCTTTAAGCTCCATGACATAACTGTGGTGCTGCTCAGACTGAAAAGGAGAACAAATTTGGATACCAACACAAGTGATGCTGTTGTCGGGGAACTTCTTGGGTTTCCTTGGTGTTTTTGAAGTGTTTAAGAGTTTGAGAAGTTAGTATCAATTATTTGACTAAAATCACAAAAAATGCAATCCTTGTTTTGAAAAATTCGATTTCTAGGGAATCCTTTAAATTTTTCATGATTTGACATTTATACGGGTGTCGTTTGCCCATCAAATTTATCATCGCAAGGTAATGGCAACGTGGCGGGTTCCTATTGGCCAGGGGTTGGGAAATTTCTCTAACTTGTCATTTTTTGAAATTTTGGCGAAGGGAAAATTTTAATCTGCGGCTCTGCCTTCTGCAATGAGGTGCCTATGTGGCATGTTTTGATTGGTTAGGGGATTGGCGGGATTTCCTTAGGAAATTTTGCTTTCATTATGTAAAATTTTCAAAATCAAATTTCGGCCCAAAGGCCCACAGCGAATAGGGAGTGGACACGTGGCACAGAGGGCGTGCGGATGGCGAAGGGACTTGGAGAATTTTGATGTTTTTTGGCTCAAAATGATGAAGTGAATTTTTGGCCCGAAATTCCTAATCATCGATGGGCACGTGTCCAGGAAAGGATAGGATGGGGCAACGAGTTTAGCAATGAATTGCAAGTTTTTAACTTCAAGTGGTAAAAAATAAAATTTTGGGCTGAAGCTCTGCAACAAGTCAGGAAGTGACACGTGTCCAAGGAAGAAAAATGGAGGCAGAGATTCGGACCTTAGGGGGCAAAGTAAATTTTTTTCCTTTTTGGCAAAAGGAGCTAAAGTGTAAATGGAAGCGTGCCTCCACAGCCTATCCATGATGGACACGTGTCACAGTCTAAGAAGTCAAAGGACGAGCGTGGGGCCGGTGGTAAGTTTTAAACTTTTCAAATTTTGCAGGAAGGTTTGAAGGTATAGTGGGAGGCTTGGCCCCACGGCAAATCGGAGAGTGCCACATGGCAGGGAAGAGATCGGGCATCCGGGCCTGCGGAGGTTATGTGAAAAAATTTCCTTTTTCCACAAAAGAGGTAAAATTGATAGAATTGGTCTGTGATTTCAATGGGACCCACCTTTGGACATGTGGCGGGCCCAGAAGGCGGGCAGAGAAAAGTTGCAAAATTTTCCAAATTTTCAAAAGGTCGCAAATTCATTTTTTCAAGGCATGGGCCCGATCTAATCATTTTTTGACACGTGTCCCACCTGATCCAAAGTTTAAAAAGGTAATATTGAGCTTAGTTTTAAATGGCATTTTCCACGTGGATGGCTGATATTAAAAGGTGGATGAGATCGATGGTTACTATGCATTCGTTTGTTTAGGCCGCCATGGGAGCTCCAGGAAACTTGGAATCATGATTTCTTCATCAATTTTCATCAAATCTTATATGATTTTGTGTCGTCTTGGCCTTCTAAAAACATTGGCATCATTTTCATAACCTAATTCTTCGATCTATGGTGTTTTTGATGTAATTTTGGCTCAATCCCAAGAAAAAAACGTGAAATGTCAACATAAAAAAATTACAGAGGTAAAATTAAAAAGGGGAAAAGGTAAAAAATGATGAATGAAGGATGCTTGCTTGCTTGAATGATAAAAATGTGCCCCTGGGGTGGATAATGATCTGAATTTGTGTAATGATTTAACTTTTTGTGCATACCTAGCAACTTACGAGTTGTTTTTCTGTTTGGTGTCACTATCATTAAATCAAGAGGTTTTTTGTGACAAATTTGATCCCATAGCATATTATTTTCTTGGGAAGGAAGACTCCAATGTGGTATGAGGTATATAATACATTTTGGAGAAATTATAAGGTCAACAGTTGAAAATCATGAGTAAATTCTGAGAAAAATCTCATTTTCTGTGAAAATCCACCAAAGAACCAGGTTAATGTCTCATGTGTTGGAAATTCATGTATGTGAGTTGGTTATAAGTGTATAGCCATCACACAGCTATGAGATTGTTCATGTAACTCTCCCCTGTTGTTGAATCTAACAAGCTTTGAATTAAATATGTGTTTTTCTTTGGGCAATATGATGTTTGTTATCAATTTTAAATGCTTGCAAATAAATTTTATTGTTCTTGTTGCAATCTTGCATTGAAATTCTATAGGAATCACACAGGATCTCCATTTCTAGTTGATAGTTTAGTGGCATTTGCAATCTCACACTCAGAAGAGACTTCATCTGAAAAGGAGATAAACAAATTTAAAATCACTTTACCTTCCTTGACTGCAGATATTTCTTGTAAGCCTTTGGGGGTACCTTAGGCGTGGTTTGATCATGGGTTTTTGTGTTTAACTGAGTTCTTTACTTCAAGATTTTGTGGCGAGTTCTCAAATATTGTGTGAAGAGTGCAACTTGGGCTTCCATTTGTGCCTCTTCTGGTTGAAAGACCATCCTAATTATTTTAGGTATTTCATCTTATAGTGGTTAGAGTATTGTATAGATTATCAAAGATCTTATCTATCCCAGTTTTTCTTGTCAAATCCCTCACCAAAAATCATCCAACAACAAATATCCTATCAAGTACTATCCCTAATTTGCATGTGTATACCCACAGAAGATTAAAATCTATTTGCAAAAGTATGCATAATAGATAAGGATTTCCAATGTCGCTAGTAACCTTTGCCTTGTTTTGAGAACATATGCATGTTTTGAGAAGTGACAACTTGTGAGAGTTCAGATTTGGGGTGTTGATCATGTTTTCATCAAGGTCTCCATCATAGAATTTCAAGCAAAGAGAAGGGTATCTTCATCTCCTTCACCATTAAAAGGTTGCAAAATAGGTCCTCTTACCTTGGTTGCAAGGCACAACCTAAAACAGCTAGGACAAGATCAAGTCATATTGGAGTGCTATCCATTTCTCCACAAACCTGAGTGCTAGCTAGACCATATCCCTGGCTACCAATGACATACAACATGGTTTAATCTATCTTTAAGCTCCATGACATAACTGTGGTGCTGCTCAGACTGAAAAGGAGAACAAATTTGGATACCAACACAAGTGATGCTGTTGTCGGGGAACTTCTTGGGTTTCCTTGGTGTTTTTGAAGTGTTTAAAGAGTTTGAGAATTTATGTATTCAATTATTTGATTTGCTACACTGTTTAAATATCATTCTATGCTTTAGATATGCAAGCTTTAAGCAAATTTTTTAAGCCATGTCTGCCATTTTTCATTTCCCAATAGTTTACACACTTTGGTTGTAGTGTGATTGATTGATCTAAGAAGAATAAGGTCTGATTTATAAGGCTTTGCAAAGTTTTTCAGTGCTAGCAAACATTTGACAGATTATTTTAGTGCATTCTTGCACAACTAAGGTGAAATTCCTTAGTGGTGACTCCATGTTGATTTGAATTTGGAAATACCAGTGTCTTAAGCTTCCTGTCATTTATTTTTGTGTTGTTGATCTCTGCAAAATTGGAGGGAAGAAGATCTCTCTTCCTTAAATACTCTACTAAGAAATTGTTCTCAGATTCAAGAAATTTAGAGTTGGAAGGGAGAAGAGTTTGGAAAGTGGTTAAAGGTCAGACATCAGGCAAAGATATAGCCATTGGTGAGAGAGATCAGCCTTTGGTAGAGGACTATCACTCTTCTTCAAGTGATTCTGATTCAAGCAGTCCTCTCATAAACTTGTTTGCCTCAGCTAGTGAAGGTCCTTTTGTTGTACCTGGTAAGCTCCTTCTCCAATCTACACCTCTATGTTTTAATTTGAGTAAAACTTTCCAAGAAAATCAGCACTTAGAGGATACCAGTCTTGTGAATCACATTCTTGAGCCCCAAAGATATAGCACTCCTCATCAGCTTGTCTCACCTCCAAGATCACCCCCACTGAACAATATGGCTTAGCCTAGACCTCCATTTGTTGTTAACACCTTTGGTCCTATAAATTTTAGAGGAATGGATGGTTACCCAAATGTTGTCCCACAGGATGTCAGAAATAGGTTGCCAGATTCCAGGGTAACAATGTTATTACTGGTGATCAGCATCTTAAAATTTTTGATAATATGATGGAAGATTTTGAGATAGAGTTTGAAGATGTGTATATTAAGTTATTTATTCATACACTAGAAGAATATGCTAGGGATTGGTACAAGGCTCTACCTGATAACTCTATTGATTCATGGACTGAAATGAAAAATGCATTTAGGTTGCAATATGGTGACAAGACTGATCCTAGATTTCTTTTATCTGAGTTTGAGAATATCATGAAGAACCCTAATGAATCAGTCCATGACTTCAACACAAGGTTCAACAAAACTTTGAGAAGGTTGCATGTTGGTTTGAGGCCTTGTGATGAATCTTGTTTAATCAAATATGCAGATGCATTTGATAAAAAGGTAGCCTATTACCTAAGAGACAAGAACCCAACCAATCTAATATAAGCTTTCACCATGACACTTCAAATTGAGAACAATATTAAGGATATTGTTGATCATTTGTATGTCGCACTATGTTCACAGAATTTTCCCATAACCTGCAAAGAGAAATATAACCTGCAAAACTCCAAAACATGTCAAATCCTACAAAGAAAAGATGCAAATGGGGAGTCAAACTGACCCCGATAGTCACCTGACATGGTGAACTTACCATCGAGTGTTGCACTACATCTCACATTCCATGTAGTTCTCATGTGTGTGTGTAGAAATCGTGCCCTAGGTAACTCTTGTGCAATATGCACTTAATATCAAGTTATAGCTACATGCAATGTAGATATATGTGTGGATGATAAAATGAGCTTCCCCTCCTATGCATGTATGAATTAAATGTAGTCCCTTGTCCCTTGAGTAAGTTCTAGATGGATTCCTTAATGCTCTTAAAATGTCTTTGGATGCAACCTTAGGTGATGATAATAGATGCTTAGAGCTTGGTCCTTTATTATGGTCACATAGCTTTGTATTTATATGATTCCCTTGTTTGAATTTTTTAATTGACAACTAAAATGCCAACCCATAAGAAAATAAGATGCCCAAAAGATAAAAGATGCCCAAAAAAAGAGAGTAAGATACAAAGAGGTCGAGGCACCAAGAGGGGACGAGGGCGCCTGGACACTGGTGTCTTGGCTAGACGCTGGTGTCCATATTCAAGAAAGATAAATTAATAAAGGTAAAATTGGGTTGTGGAGTGTGTAAAACCAAATAGGAAATAATAAAGACAAAAAATAGGCCAAAGATAAATGTCAATTGCTATTTTCCTCGCTTAGGAATCATATGAATAGTAGTGTGTGATTAAGACCTAGAAATGTACCCAAGTGCATGATTTTGTGTCTATAGTTTTCCCCACTTTATGTTATTGAGTGTTCACTCAATAACATAAAGTAGATAAGAGATGTGTACCTGATAACCATGTAGGTCGATGGCGAAAGCATGCCGAAGAGACAAGAAAAAATGTGGAATGATAGAAATGAAGTGTGGAAGCTAAGGAAGAGGAAATGACCCTAGGGATGAAGTGTATGTGTTGTGTCATGGTGTACATGTTGTCATTATAGCTTAATGAAGGGTCATTTATTATTGCATATTAAGGATGGACCTACAAAATAAGAGCAAAAGAGTAGTCAAAGTCATGTATTATGAAAACTCTATAAAAGTATGTAAATGTGAAAAAGCAGTACAAGGAAAGTGTGCACCTGATGATCATGAGTGTAAAAAGGATAGAAAATGTCCTGAAAATGTTGTAGAAGAGCAAGTTTTTTAGGTGATCTCATGCCAAGAGTGATTTTTTTAGGCGATCTCATGTCAAGAACACATTTATTGGGTGATTTCACACCAAGTGCAAGTTTTTTGGGTGATCTCACGCCACAGCTAAAGACTATTAGGGAGAAAGGTTTAATGTTATTCTCCATCCCTGACTATTTCCCAAATTTATACACCACTTTAGATGGTTTGATCCTTCTTTGTCTCGTGTTGTTCCAGTTTGATCCAAGGAAGAAAAAAGGAGATAGAATGCATTTTGATTACTGGAGGATTGTTCCTATACTGTGGAAATTGCTCTATGAAATGCTGAAAATTACATCGATCTGAGAAAGTGGTTGTAACTGCCCCCCAGTCATAGGCGCCCAAAAAGGGTCAAGAGTGCCTAAGTGCTAGTGTCTGTATCTAGGCACCAAAATCTATGTCGTATTGAGGAGCTAAGTCAGATTCTGGGTCGTTTCTGAAACTGTAACCTATGTTGATTCTGTGATGAACTATATTGTGTTGTAGCTCTGAGTTGTTGTATGGGGTGACCAATTCACCAAATGTATGCCCCCCTCATTTAGGGTGCATGCGATGTTGTTAGGAGTATGTGACCTAAAGGAGAGGATTGAATGCTGACTTGAAATTGATACCCTGCATGGGGAGGGAATGTTCTTAGTAAAAACCAAGACACATGCAAACAAGATGGATATAAATCATGTGTTAGTGAAATCAAGACAAATATGCATATAGAATAAAATGTGTAATCTAGCAAGCAAGAAGACAATGTAGACTACAAAAAGTGGGTTGTAGAAATGGGACATTGTTCACAATTTTGCAAGACAATCAGGGCCGAAGCAACCAAAAACATACAAGAAATGAACAAGCAAGATATAGGGCATAGCCCACGAATAATGGCATAAAATGAAAAAAATGGAAAACATTATCAAACAAAGTATCATACAACCATGGTAGCTAATACTTCTTGCAAGGCAAATTCTGCACATGAAGCACCCATTAGCATGTTAGAAAGATAAGAAGTATTTGAAAGCATGTATGGTCTGATATAGAGTAGTATGATAGTAAGAATAGTAAGTAGTACAAAATGAAACAATAACACATGTAGTTTGTAAGAAAGTAGATTTCCCAAGGAGCCTCGGTGGGATTGGTAAGAGGTACAATGCCAAGCATCCATACTGTGTGTAAAGGATTTGTAGGAAGTATGCATTCACAACTAGAGAGCAAGTGAATGTGCATGTGTGTATATAGAAAGATCTTGACATACTAAGTATATGTCTAGCATGTGAAACAAAGTGTATATGTAACAAGTATATGAAAGCAAGAGTATGTACAACCAAGATATGCAATATGTTGTGAATGAGTGGGGTGGAATGATATGTAATGTGAATGTGATATGAGTAGTGTACCCCCTGAGCATATGTAGATGAATATGTATGAGATGAGATTCATTTATAAAATACCCATTGACAGTCAAGAATGAACCATAGAAAAAGAGTGTGTCATCGGGAAATGGTTTGAACTATGCACTTGATAAATAGATCAATGAAGCATAGAGTGTACAGATCATTAATGTGTGGAGGTTCATTTCAGATTTATACCCTCAACAGTCAAGTGTTAACCTTAACACAAGAGTACATCATGGGGTAGTGTGATATATATGAGAAGATAGTGCGAGTAAGATGTAGTGTAAAGTGCAGAGCATGAAATGTGCAGTGTGTGAGGCTCATGAATGTAGTATGCCTCAATAGTTGAGTGTGAACCATAACACAAGAGTGTGTCATAGGCTAGTGTGATTTACGAGAATACAATACGAGTAGGATGTATCATAAAGTGTGAGTGTGAAATGTGTAGTGTGTGAGGTCCATGGATGTAGTGAGCCCTCAACAGTCAAGTGTGAACCATAGCACAAGAGTGCGTCATAGGGTAGTGTGATGTGTGAGAAGACAATGCGATTAAGATGTATCATAAAACACAGAGTGTGAAATGTGCAATGTGTGAGGTTCATGGATGTAGTGAGCCCTCAACATTCAAGTGTGAACCATATCACAAGAGTGTTTCATAGGGTAATGACGATACAATATGTGTGTATCAATGTGTGTATGATGATTGAGAAAGACTAGATGTAAATCAAGGAGCATAATAGTAGAAATGTGAGACACATAATAATACTAGAAGGGGGGAAGTAAGCATGATGCCCCCTAAGTGTGCAATGATGAGTAAGTTATTATAAAAAAGTGAAGGGCAAGGGTCCTCCACTCGATGTTTACAGAGATAAAGGCGTGTAACCTTGCTCTGAGATCATTGATGTATGAGACAGATGATGTGTCGATGAATGAGACATGTGTGCATTAGACCAAGGAGGTGATGAATACCTATGTGAAGGAGACCAAGGAGGTGATATGTACCTATGTGAAGAAGATCGAGGAGGTGATATGCACCTATGTGAAGGAGACCAAGGAGGTGATGTGCACCTATGTGAAGGAGTCATGTGAGTGGTGGACCTAGACTGATGAGATGGACTAATGGACCGATGAGACCAAGAGGTCGTGTACAAATAAGAGAGCTAGGAATAGAGTGTGCCTTAGATTTGAGAGGTCCATGGGGCCTAGATGCTCTAGCTTGTGCAATGGAAACCTCAAGAGTAGGTTGCGGCCACGGTGTGCATGGCGGAACAACTTTGATGGTGATTAATTGTTAATTGTGAATGAACTTTAGACATAATTGGTTCATGGAAATAATAGCTTAAGAAGAATGGAGCCAAAGAATACCTAAGATTATGTCACACCCTTTGATTGAAGGTGCCATGACAAATGACACAAGCATGGTAAGAGGCCTGACTGTAACTGGAAGCTTGATATAACTACAAGATTTAGGAACTGGATATGAAATACGAGATAGTGGATAATTAATAGTGACCAGAAGTGCAATAGAGCACACACTCATATGAATCGATAGATTGATCGTTGTATTATTGATATCATGAGGTCCAACAGAAGCCTTGATATGTAATGTGTCTGAAGATAATGTAGCATGATAATCATGAGCAGAAAATGTAATGAGTGGCGGAAACGCATCAGCGTGAGAAACTAAGAAATCAAGATCCCCTGATGAAGGAGGAGGCACTGCATGATATGTATGATTGACCGAAGAGTCAGTTTATTTATCGTGTTTAGGAAGAGGATCAATAAAGATTTTTAGCTTTTTCTTTTCATTAACCGGCATAGATGTCGAAGGCTCAGGAAGCTCAATTGCATTATTGTCTATAAGATCTTGAATGAGATGCCTAAGTTTGAAATATTGATCGGTAGAATGCCCAATGCATTGGTGATAGTCACTTCTAAAATTTTCTTTATAGTTGTGACCTTTAGGGTGAGATGAATCTAGATTAAGTGGGGGAGGTAGTGTAGTAAGATTATTCTCAATAAGTTGTGGCAATAGAATATGTGGAGCACAAGGCAATTTTGTGAAAGATATTTGAAGGCTATCATTGTAGCTTTTCAAGAGTAGAAACGGTGTTGACAGTAGCCTTCTCTTCAGTGGGATTAGTAGAATGATTGAAATTAGATTTTCTTTGAACTTGAGTAGAAGATGAATCCTGATCATGATATTTAAGCTTTCCCTAGATAATAGTTTGTTTTCATGTAAATTAAGAGTATTGTTGGTGTGTGTGACATGCCTAGTCATCATCCACATCACCTGGTGAGTCATCTCACCTTGCGAGAGTCATAGGTCTTAGGAAGTCAAACGACAAGTGTCAGATTCTGTCATAGAATCTGTCATTGTCATTTGCGTCAGTGCGTCATAGGAGTTACATTCCTCATTTGGAATTATAACTCCTCCTTAAGTGGTGTCATATGCATCAATCACGTCATATGCGTCAGTGGCGTCTTTAATATTCTTTCCTTGTTTAGGCATGGGGGTTACACAGCACCCCTATTTGTACTTCCTTTTTTTGATCTATGAGGATGAGCAGACATGTTTTCTTATTTGCATATTCTTTCCATTGTTCAAATCTTTCTTATTGCGTTAGAGCTTGACGTTACCATCGGAGTGAAACTTCGTTGTGGTGCATTGTTTTCGACATCGGTTCTTGTGAATCCCTCTTTCATGGTATCAGAGCTGGTTTCGGTAAAACGTGCACTCTTTGTTTATCAATTTGTTTATTACTTTTGGTTTCTTCTTATTTCCTCGTGCAAGTTTTTTTTATTATTACTTTGGAATCATGCTAATTTTCTTAACAGTTTGTTCATGGAGTTCATGCATTTTTTGGGGGTTTGTGCATGTTATCTACTTGCATTTTTCAAGGGTTTTGTTCAAGCTTATGTGGTCCTTGACCATTCAGAGGTGTAGTGTGTTTATTTTGGCTCAGTGTTTGAGGTTCACTCGGGCCTGTTGCATTGAAATTACTACATTTGAACCAATTTCCAGCTTGATTTGTTGTCCAACTCGGTTTACTTTACTCTTGCTTCAACAGTTTTGATATTGCACTTGGGACCATTCCCTGCATCATGGCATCTCTATGTTGGTCGCTCTGTGTGATCATTCCTGCTTCGTGCTTGTTTTCACTTGGCCTGAGCTCCTTGTTTGGTGACCTTCTGGTTCTCACCATTCCTCCTTGTTGTTGTCTTGAGCTTCTGGTCCGTTGTTTGCATAGCTCTACATGCTCTTCGGCCCTTGCCCTACATTCTCTCTGCACATTGCTCGTTCCAGCCATCTCGAAGCATTTTAGCCATTGTACCCACTACGACTCAGGCCCGGAAAATCTCCCTTCCACCTGCGTGCAACTCTTGGTCATGGTTCCTTGTTGGCTCGTGGACCTAGCTTGGCTCTCAAACCCAACTCCACCGCTCCAACTCAGCCCTAACACTTGACCGCAGCAGATTACACCAAACATGACTCTAGGAGTTGTGTCAAATATGGCTCAGGTTTCATTTACCTGCAGCAGGTTACACCTGACATGTGGTCCATAACCCCTTGCTCAGTCACACATTCACTCTGGCGGACTGTCATTTGGGACGTGGAAACTGCTAGCTCTCTGCAGGCCCAACTATTACCATTCGCTCAGCTCGGTCAACGTGGACCCCTTATCCATCCGGTAGGATTAATCATTGGTAAATCAATCTTTCCTTTTAAATATTTTAAGGTGTAAAATTTTAATTGGCATTGTAAACCTTTTTTGGGGTATTTTTGCTAGTTTTAATATCCTTCCTTCGAGTGTCAAAGACGGAGGGTGAGGTTTGGGGTTAGCAGGAGGCTAATCCCCCCTCGCAATAAAAACAAACCCTATCTAAAATTTGATGTCATTTCCAACAAGCATACATACGACACCCTTTGCATGCGTTTAGGGAACTTTTTTAATCTATTTGCAGGCTTATTAGTATTTTTCCATCAGTTGCGGGAATTGTTTTTTGCTATAACTTTTAACTCATTGCTCGGTTTTGAGCACTTTTTTAGTCAAAGTTTCATGTTTTTTCGTACTCTAGTTCATGGGATTATCAATTTTATAAATGCACTATTTTATAAAGTGTCATATTATGGGGGGGTGTCTTTGTATTGCTTAATTCAGCTCGTTTAGAATCATCTTGAGCTTTGTTCTATCCCTTTTATTTCTTGTGGACTTGTGAGCATGTCCGCCACAGTCTTACAACAAAGGGATTCTTTCTTATGATGTGAGATGCTATTTCTCACAAATCCCTCTCTTCCCCTTCTTTTTTTCTCTCGTTCTTGTGCTTGCTTACAGTGTCGGTCTACTACACCCAACGAACCTTGATTGTTGTCTCCACTCTTGCGCGTTATTACATTGATTGCAAGGTGAGTGACAAACTAGTTCTCAACACACAGTCGCATTTGATTGTAATCAACGCACTAAACTATAAAGTGCCTAACTCGGGGGGGTGTGATATTGTTCTAGGGTGGTTGCTTCTTTTCTCTCTCCTTTTACATCGTTTGGTTCTATCTCTTCATTATGGATATCTCTAAAGTACCGGTGCTCACACATTTTAATTTCTTCAATTGAAAATCAAAAATTATATTGGTTTTGTAAAGTAAAGGGTTATACCATGTCACCATGGGGTTAGAGACCGAACCTAACGATGAACCCAAAAAATCTAAGTGGTTCAACCATTGTGATGAAGCCTTAGGTCTTCTCTGTATGTCTATCTCTCCCGACTTTTTCTTCCACATCGAAACTTCCTCGACACCTGATGTAGCGTGGAAAATGCTTGACGATATGTTTCAGAAGCAAGATGATATGAGATCGCATGAGTTGGAGAACGAACTATTAGGGTTAAACCCTAGTGAATTTGAAAACCTACAGGACTCCTTCTCAAATTTTGTCCACACTAGACTGTTTCTAAAGGAATGTAAAGTGGAAAAGAAAGACTCTCAATTGATCTTGTTGATTCTTTCTAAGTTAGGTCTTGAATACTCTGTCTTCGTTTCAACTTTCCACACCACGAAATCCGCCTTGGGTAGTGCTTGGAAAATTCCCTCCTTTGACAGTTTTTTGTCCCAACTCATTCGAGAACAGGATAAACTCATTCAAATGGGGACTCTAAAATCCAAGTCACATGCCCTTGTGGTGAATAAGGGCAAGAAAAATGAAAAGAAGAAAGAAACTAAGGACCAACCTAAGAAAGAAATCAAGACCAACCAAACCCCAACTAAGCCCAACACTGACACTTCGACTTCTGAGCCTAAAGCAAAGAAGGAAAATTTTAAATGCTCCTATTGTAAGAATTCTAGCCACGATGAGCATCATTGTTTTCGGAAACAAATTGATCACTTAACTCATTTTCTTGAGAAGAATAAAATAAGTGTTCCTGAATCCGTTAAACAAAATGCTCAGAAGGGCGAGTCTTCTAAAGCAAAGGAGTCTAAAAATGAAAAGAAGAAAGGTAAGGCCCTCATAGCTAGATCAGCTCCATCATCAACTAAGATTATTGATTCTGATGCCTCGCACCACATGGCTTCTTTAGAGGTTGAATTCTTGAGCATTGAACCATGTGGCATGTCCCAAATCATGTTGGGTGATGACACTCATGTGTTGGTTTCTGGTAGTGGATCGGTAGAGATAGAAGGTGGAACATTTAACCAAGTGTTGAGTGTTCCCAATCTCTCTACCAATCTCCTATCGGTTTACCAAATCACCCACCTTGGTGAAGGAATGCGAGTGGAATTTGGTCCTAACTCGGTGATCATTCGTGAGCTTAACTCTGACTACACTATGGCTGAGGGAAAGGTGGATCACCGTTCATGGTTGTATACCTTTTCCCACTTCTCTTCTGATTTGACGCCCAATGCCTTGCTCACTCATGCAAATGAGGTTAGCAAGCTATGGCATGAGCATTTTGGGCATCTAAATTATCGTTACCTTGAACAATTGAGCCAAAATGAAATGGTCAATGGGTTACCCCAAGTTAAGTTTTCTAAAGGTCTTTGTGAGGGTTGCACCCTCAGAAAGCACCCTGAAAAAAACTTTGATAAGGGAAAATCCTAGAGAGCTACTTGTCCCTTGGATCTTGTTCATAGTGATGTTTCTGGCCCCTTTCCATCTCCTTCTTTCACTAGAGCTCTATATATACTAACCTTCATTGATGACTTTTTGCATTATACTTGGGTATATTTTCTTAAGCTTAAGTCTGAAGTCTTTGAGAATTTTCAAAACTTTAAGGCTCTTGCTAAGAAACAAGTGGAATGGTCTATCAAGGTTCTTCGAACCAACAATGGAGGTGAGTATGTGAGCAATAGGTTTGAGGATTTCTGCACTTTTGAGGGGATTGCTTTGCAGCGTACAGTTGCTTACATCCCTTCCCAAAATGGAGTTGTAAAAAGAAAGAACAAACTCTAAAGGAGATGGCTACTTGTATGGTTCACTCGAAGTCCCTTCCTCCGCAGTATTGGGCCGAAGCAGTGAATTATGCTTGTTACATTCAGAATCATGTTCCACACAAGGTAGTAAGAGGGATGACACCCTTTGAAGCCTGGTTTGGACACAATCCTGATGTTGAGCACTTTCGAGTCTTCGGATCCAAGGCTATGGCTCAAATTCCCAAGAAGAAATGCAAGGCATTGGATCCACAATCCAAACCTTGTATCTTTGTCGGGTATCCTGATGGTGTGAAGGGATATCGATTGTTGAACCCTACTACCCATGAGCTCTATATTGAGAGGAGTGTGAAGTTTGATGAGTCATCCTTGAATTTGACTTCCACTGAGGTTATTTTTCCCACTGATTCAGATTCTGAATCATCAGATGATGATGTTGTTGAGTGAGTTCCTCCTCTCCCTACTCCTCCTGATCCTCAAACTTCTGATTCTTCTGATTCTGACAGTAGTGATGATGAGGACTATGTCCCTTCTCACTCGAGTGAAGAATATTCTGACTCTGAGCTTGAACCTTCGGGACCTCTTTGGGCCAGGAAAACTTTACAGAGTGTTGGAGATTTAGTTGGAGATCCTTCAGATGAGAGACGTACACACTCAAGTTTCATTGGACCCCACTCCTTCTTCGCCTCTGCTTCTGATCCACCGTCTTTCCAGGAAGCTTCTGGGATTCTTGAGTGGGATTCTGCTATGGATGAGGAGTATTCCTCACTCATAAAGAATGACACTTGGGATCTTAACCCTCTTCCGAAAGGAAGAAAATTCATTCGGTGTAGGTGGATATATCGAAAAAAATATGGAGCCAATGGAGAATTCGAGAATTATAAAGCGCGACTTGTAAGTAAGGGTTTCTCCCAGATAGTTGAGGTTGATTACTCAGAAACCTTTGCTCTGGTTGTGAAGATGACTTCCATTCGACTGACCCTTTCCATCGCTGCCGCTAATAGATGGGAAGTCCACCAGATGGACGTTAAGAGTTCCTTCCTTCATGGGGACCTAGAGGAAGAGATCTATATGGAACAACCTCTGGGTTATGTCCATGATCCATCCCTCGTTTGCAAGTTAAAGAAGTCTCTCTATGGCCTTAAACAAGCCCCTCGGGCTTGGTATGCCAAGATGGACTCCTTTTTACTTGCATCAGGGTTCACTCGGTGTCACTCTGACCCAAATGTGTATATTCTGTGGTAGGATGACTCCATGCTTATTCTTGCTCTCTATGTTGATGACTTGTTGATCATGGGTAGCTCTTCCTCTATCATTGATTCTATGAAGATCTCCTTGGCCAACAAGTTCTCCATGTCTGACTTAGGATTGCTTCATTACTTTCTTGGGATCCAGATTTCACAATCTAACTCGGGAATTATGATCTCGCAGCCTAAGTACTCTCTTGATTTGCTTTCTCAGTTTCACATGTCTGATTGCAAGTCCTCACCTACTCCTTTTCTTTCCAGGGTCAAGTTGGTTTCTAATTGCTCTTCCCCCTTGGTTGACGGTACCCTTTATTGGCATTTTTTGGGGAGCTTGATCTACCTTACTAGCCAGATCTTTTGTATGTTTTTGAGATCGTGTCCAGATTTATGCAGGAGCCTCATGAGCTGCATTTAAAAGCAAAAAAGAAAATCCTTCACTATGTTCGTGGTACTCACACAGATGGTATTCATTACTTAGGAGGGACTGAGATTGACTTGGTTGGATTTACAGACTCAGATTGGGCCGGTGATCTAGATCATCAGAAGTCTACCTCAGGCTACAATTTCACTCTTGGTTCAGGTCTTGTCAATTGGTCCAGCAAGAAGCATATTGCCATTGCCATATCATCGACAGAAGCATAGAATACAGAGGAGCAGTTAACATTGCCACAGAAGTTGTTTGGTTACAGGGTATCTTGACAGAGTTTGGCATCCACTTTTAGTGGCCTACCATTATCTACCATGACAACATGAGCACTATCTCGATTTGTAGAAATCTAGTTCAACATCAGTGGATGAAGCACATTGAGATTCACATGCACTTCATATGGGAGTTGATACATGAAAACATCATCGACATACAGTATGTTCAGACAGCTGATCAGGTTGCAGACATATTCACCAAGCCCTTCACTGAGGTGAAATTTCTTCACTTGCGGTCTCTTCTTGGGGTGAGATCTGCTGCAGCCGCCCATCTTCTTCGGGCTATATAGTCCTCCTTCTTCTCCTCTTCTTCTTTCCAGAAAGATGTTGTTTGTATATGGGCACCTTATCAGGCCTTTAGTTGTCGGGCCCCATTGACACATCTTTCTTAGTTGTCTAGGGGAGTCTTCTTTTCTATTCTGGATTACCATGACCTCTTCCTTGGCTTCGATGAAGGGGGTGTTGGTGTGTGTGACATGCCTAGTCATCATCCACATCACCTAGTGAGTCATCTCGCCTTGCGAGAGTCATAGGTCTTAGGAAGTCAAATGACAAGTGTTAGATTCTATCATAGAATCTATCATTGTCATTTGCGTCAGTGCGTCATAGGAGTTACATTCCTTATTTGGAATTTTAACTCCTCCTTTAGTGGCGTCATATGCGTCAGTGGCGTCATTGATATTCTTTCCTTATTTAGGCATGGGGATTACACAGCACCCATATTTGTACTTCCTTTTTTCGATCTATGAGGATGAGCAGACCTGTTTTCTTATTTGTATATTCTTTCCATTGTTCGAATCTTGCTTATTGCATTGGAGCTTGACGTTACCATCGGAGTGCAACTTCGTTGTGGTGCATTGTTTTCAACATCGGTTCTCGCAAATCCCTCTTTGAAGTATGGCATAGCTGATCAAATGATGGAGAGGTCTCAAAGATGAAACTTTCTTGTAAAGGTGGTAAGAGACTTTGGACAAATAAATATTACAATTCAGAGTCCGCGAGTACATTAGACATCTTAGCTAAGTTGTTCTTATATTGTAATATGTAATCCACTAGATGCTCATTGGATCCTTATTTGACTTGTGTGAGTTGAGCATATGATATATTTGAACCGATATTGATTGAAAAATGAGTGAGAAAAGCATTGTCTAAATGCGTAAATGAGGTTATCGAATGGATAGGTAGATTGTAGAACCAACGCATAGTATAATCTTAAAGACTTATAGGAAAGAGTTTTGCTAATAAAGTATGATCATCCACATAATCTAGACATGCCACGTGAAATGCTCAAAGATGCTCTTGAAAGTCACCATGGCCATTAAAGGTGGGTAACTTGGGAGTGACAAAGTTTGGAGGAAGTGCATAAGTGGAAATGGCGGGTGCGAAAGGAGTATGAAGTAGTAATGTGGAATCAAGAGATGGAGACACACGAGAAGTAGCCAGCTGTAGTTAACGGATTTGAACTTGGAGATCCTGGTAGAGAGAGGCTAGGTATTGAGTGCCAACGGAAGAGGCTTTCCGCGCATGAGAAACAAGAGGCGGAGTGAAGTGATTGGTGGGAGTAGGAACAGATACAGGAAAATTTAAAATGGGTGGAAGAGTGGAAGTAGGGGGTTGAGTAGCAATAAGCATAGAAGCGGGGATGGATGTAGGAACATTAAGTTCAGTAAGATTGGTGGCCTCCTCATGAGCGGCGAATAAGATCAGGTATAGATCTTGTGGGTGTTCAACAAGATGAGCATTAAGATCATGAAGGTCCTCATCAGTAAAAGGTACAGACATGATAAAAAGGTGACAAAAGGCCTAGAAGCAATATTGGGTTCAAGCGACAGGTTCACCAAATGATTTTACAAACATTGAAGTTATGTTAAACCCTAGATATTTTAAATTCACATATGATAAATAAAATGCTGAAGTAAAGATTTGATGCAAGCAATAAGCAAAGTAAGTATAAAAACATAAGTCCAAGAGAGGGAATAGAAGACTTAGCAGATTTTGCAATGAATCCCGAAGTGTTTTGGATTGGAAAACTGATGAACATGAGGAGGATATCGTAGCAACCGTATGCAAGAAATTTTGTAATTGTCGAATGAGCCTGGACTAGGGCGCCTGGGGTAGGACTGGGGTGCCTAGGTGTTAGAGACCACTGGTAGGCGCATGTGACTACGCAAAAGCTCAAAATATGGTTTTTCTTGTGTCGCAAGGTGGTCGCTAACCTTCGTTGTTGGTCACCTATCACACTATGTCCACATAATTCACCTGTAACCTGCAAAGAGAAAGATAACCTCCAAAATGCCAAAACACATCAAATCCTAAAAAGAAAAGATGCAAATGGGGAGTTAGGCTGACCCTGGCGGTCACCTAACATAGTGAACTTACGATCAAGTGTTGCGCTACATCTCAAACTCCATGTAGTTCTTATGCGTGTGTGTAGAAATTATGCCCTATGAAGCTCTTATGGAAGATGAACTTGATAGCGAGTGATAACTAGATGTAGCAATGGCGATAGATGAGTGGATGGAAAAATGGACTTCCCCTCTTATGTGTGTATGCAGAAAATGCAGTCCCTTGTCCCTTGAGTGAGTGCTAGATGGATGCCTTGATGCTCTTAGAATAACTTTGGATGCAACATTAGGTGATGATAATAGATGTTTAGAGCTTGGTCTTTTATTATGGTCGCATAGCTTTGCATTTATATGATTCCCTTGTTTGAATTTTTTAATTAACAACTAAAAGGTCGACCCATAAGAAAATAAGAGGCCCAAAATATAAAAGAGGCCCAAAGAGAGCAAGTAAGAAATAAAGAGGTTGGGGGCGCCCAGAGGGATGAGGGCACCTAGGCGCTGGTGTCCAAAGTCAAGAAATATAAAGCAATGAAGATTAGACTAGGCTATGGGGTGTGCGAAACCAAAGAGGAAATAAGAAAGACAGAAAAGATTCCAAAGATAAATGTCAATTACTATTTTCCTCGCTTAGGAATCATATGAATAGTAGTATGTGATTAGGACCTAGAAATGTACCCAAGCGTGTGATTTTGTGTGTACAAAATTATGGTTCCATATTATGATGTTGTGGATACACTTCTTAGTACCCCTGCTCACAAAAAAACTAAAACAACTTCTCACCTTGTTAGTGACACCTCAAGACAATAATGTTTTGAAATTACAAGATAAACAGTTGATAAAGCTGAACATGAAATCACTACATCTGATTATGAATTGATGAGAATATCACTAGGATAATCTTCTCCTAAAGGAGATGTACACAATTTTAGGGAGATAGTTTCCAAAATTATTGAGAGAGTAAAGAAAGGCAAGAAGACACAAGAACAATTAGAAGAATAAGTGCAAACTCTCTCAACTTATATCAGAGATTTTCTCTATCTAGATCACACTCCTCTCACATCTCTCCCATCTTCCACCTCTATAATTGATATTGATATGAAGGTGGTTTCATAAGTTCACAAACAAACCAAACAAGGAAAATTCATCGAGGCTTGGGTTGAAATACTACTGATGAATGGGTTGAAGTTCATTGATGAAGAATATAAAGCATATGAGAAATTAACTGTTGCCTGGAAACAAATAAGTTTTAGAATTGATTACATTGAGAAATAATCCAAGATTTAGCCTGGGGTAATTCAAGATCTTAGAATCATGGCAGTAACTTATAAAAATCTCCTTCTTTTTGAAAATATTTTTGAAGATCCCAAAAGCAATATTTCTCAAATTTGGTCACATAGTGTGTAATGGAGACTCGAGGTTCTTGAAGAAGCTTATACATATCTACAAAACTCTATTTAAAAAGGTGAATCTCTTAAGTATGAGATCTTTGTTGATTTCAAAGCTCTTCGTTGTAATCTTTTCCAAGACAATTCCTCTCAAAGAAATATATTGGATGAGATCAAGGAACAATTCAAGAATTTGATTAGAGAGCAATATTTTAAAACAAATGATCTCAACCAAGATAAAATGGATGAACTTTCTAAGCTGAATAATGTAATAGTAGAAGCTTCCAAGAGTTTGGCTCAGTTGGGTCGAATGAGCTCTAAAATGAAGAATACTTTTGGGAGTAGGATGAAGAGCGTAAAAAACATATTGATCCCGAAAGAATCAGATATTGTTGTTGTGGTGACAAATTTCATAATGAACGTGCTCAAGCTTAAAGTATCAGCTTCTTCATTTCCCTCTTGAAGTCCTAATTGATAACAAGTTGTTATCTTTTTGTGTTGCACTTTTTGTTTCAAGTTGTTAAGAATGTAAAAGTCACTTAAGTGGCTTAATCAAACAAAAAATGCACTTGCTAAATGATAATTAGTTATTAAAGGTAGTTATAACTTTTTTTATAAAAGGTGTCTCCTCCTTTGTACAAGAGAGGTTGGTTGGTTTTTTGTACAAAAGAATGAAAGATTGAATACAAAAGAGATTTCCTCCTTTCCACTATCTTGGAACTCTCTTTCTTACTATTCTATGTCGCAATCATGTGTTATAGAATCTAAAACTTTGTGTTCATTTTTGTTTATTGTGAGTCATTGAGCTTTGTGTCAGTATTTGTTTATGGACAAAAAAATTGTTACATGGTATTGTATACATTTTAAGCTATTGACATGCACAAGTAGAATAAGATCTATTTTTTCTTATTTGAAAATATTGTCACCCTTTTCTTTCCCTCTGCTTTCTAATCTCCAAGTCATAATACCTCCTCTTTCCTGCATTTTATCTAATATATTTGCACATGATAGCCAACGCCCTTAAGAATGAAGACAAAATGAATGTATATGTTGTAAATATCTTTAGGAAAATAAGGGAACCTCCCCATCAAAGAGGAGGAATTGTTGTCCTCTGAATTGTTGACAAATTTCCTTTGAGAAAATTTTCTTGGCAACACCTCAAATGAAAAAGTGTAGTTCTGAAATCAGTCTACCAATACGTCTCCCTCCTCTTCTGCTTCTTCTATTTCAACCCCCGACTCAACCACGAGGTTGTGATCTCGCATGCACGCACGCACACACACACACACACACACACACACACACACACACACACACACACACACACACACACACACACACACGCACCACACACGCACACACGCACACACATGCACACACGCACACACGCACACACGCACACACGCACACGCACACGCACACGCACCCGCACCCGCACAGCCACACACACCCGCGCACAGACACACGCGCGCGCGCACAGACACACACGCGCGCGCGCACAGACACACGCGCGCACACCCCCGGCCCACGCACGCACGCACACGCACCCGCACGCGCACACCCCGCACACACACACACACACACACACACACACACGCGCACACACACACACGCACGCACACGCATGCACGCGCACCCGCACCCACACCCGCACCCGCACCCGCACCCACACCCACACCCACACCAAAATAACTTATATTAACATAGAAATAAAATTACCTATGCAAATTTATAATTACTTACCAACTCATACTCTACATGTATACTTGTTGATGAAAAATTGTGTTCCAAAGAAGTAAATCTTTGTACAGATGAAGAACTTATATCTACCAAAGTAGACCTTTGTAGAGAGGATGATGTATACATAGTTGACAATGACGTAGTATCTATAAAATAATGAACCACTTATTTAAACAAGTATAGGTTTATATAAAAATAATATCTCTATTATGGTATTTGAATTTGTAAGCTTTGAAAAAAAAACTTGTATAAGAAATCATGTCAAAATAATAAATTATTCACCTCATTGTCTATAAATTCGCCTTGTGACTTTTTTATTTGAATTTCAACACTATTTTTCAGAAAAATTCAAAGTGTGATAGCAAGAGCAAAATGAGCTTGTTATATACCCTAATTTTTTATTATGTGATTTAAGATGCCCTTATTATGTATTATTTGATTTTAGAAATATGAATTATTGTGATGCACCCTAATTTTGTATTAAATGCGAATGGAGAAATGGAAGTAGGAAGTTTTTTTTTTTCTATAGTGCAAATTTTGTACCACTAATTAGTGTTATTATTATGCCACTATATGAACAAAAAACAACACAAATTATGACGTTATTTGCACTATATGTAGTAGTGATTGTATTACAATAAACTAGGTTCATACCTCTTTAGCAAAACTCGTATGCTCAAGTTCAATTAAAATGGAGCAAAACGATGTGGATTAAAGGCTATAAATAGTGCTTCTTATGGTTATTCTTCTTGTGTGCATTTAGATATAAACATTTCTTTACAAGGCAAGATCTTGTAGATATAATTGTTTTTGGTATCCATTATCATCTTCTTCCTTACACACCCATATAAATTGTGTATGGAATAACCACAATAGACTACGATTGTTAGTATTTTTTTATTGTTTTACATTAAATAAATTAGACCACAATTGTTTCTTGCATGGAAACGGTTTTTTAAATCTTTGTTCATCATTCTCGTGACTTTCCATCAAATCATTATATAACAAAAACATATTATAGTAGTTAATAAAATATTAAAAAATCTTATGTTAAAAATACACGACAATTTAGACAATAAAAAAATGATTATCAAGAATATTAACTCTTAAAAACTTATCATCCACATATCAACAATCAATAAACACATGAAATTAACTAACCCCACACTAATAATTAATAAATTTACACATAATAATATAACAATAAGGTAACAACTAACTAATCATATGTCAATGATCAACAATTTTTATTAATGCAATTATATGTATATAAATAAATGGTCAAAATCAAGGTCTTGAACCCTCCTCTCTTTTTTGTTTTGGCGTGAAAAAGCCACTAGATTGCACTTGTTTATTTATAAATATGATTAATAAATTAATCATTTCACATTACGTTACAATTATTAATATTAACAAACATAAGCAAAATTAAAAGTCACGTAATGATTATCCATTAATTTTCAAAGTGGAAAACAGACATTTGTAGGTCCCCTCAGCCCTCCAGTTCCATATTTCCCATGGACAATGTCGCAGTGACCGTACAAAGAGGTTCACAACATTAATGCCAGCCCATTTAATTCGTACCATTTCAATTAATGGCATCCACAAAAACCAAAGTACAAATTTATTATAAAGCACTGAGCACTCCATAATTACGGAGATATGGTCAGGTTTGGTCAATCTGGCAAACAGTAAATGGTGTACCATAAGTGGGGTACGTCTCATTTTGTCTTGGGATTTCTCTACTACTTCGTGATCTTTGGATTTTTGCTATTAGAATTTGGCATTACTGGAACAAAAATCAGAGCAGCCTAAGTAATCAAGGACAGGATCTATATTTGTCACTAGTTGGGTTCACCATGTACATACTGGTTGTTTGATATGGTTTTTAATTTGATTAAATGGTGAGTATGTTCAATTTGAAGCGGTCACTGGTAAGGTATGATATTAGAGGTAATTTTTTAGATTATAATATTGCATTTAAGGAGAGGGAAAGACCAAGCAAATAAATATACTCATTTTGTAATAGTAAACATAATAATAAAGGATAGTTTTAGTCCCCTTAAATGGTTTTCTAACATATAATGTCAATATAGTGTACAATTAGTGACCTCAATTTTGTTAGAGGACGGGGAGGTGGAAAATACAAAACATCTTGAGTGTGAAGAGAAGATATATCTTTTATGCCCGTCAAATAAGGTTGAGATAAAACAACACTATATCATGGAGTGATATTCAAACTAGATGTACTTGGATAGTGTTGTGCATAAGAATCACATGTGTTTGTCCCAAGGCCGTATTAAGGTTACTGAGCACCCTAGGCAGTACTCGGAGCTTGAGCTCCCCTCCCACTAGATTCGGTGTTGAACTTGATTTAAAAGGAACTTTAGGCTTTGAAATTTGGAGAAAGATCCAATGTAAGCGCCTATTAAATTTTGGAATCTTCCTCCCACCTGCAAGTGGCGGCCAGGCGGTTCGGACCAACTAAAGTCTGAAATTTTAATATAGTAATACTTGATAAATTTTAATTCCCGAATTCCTTCAGTCTTCACAATTCATGTGCTCAATGTTCATAGTTCAGTGTCGCAGTGAAGCTCAATTTCCACAGTCCAATGTCCACAACTTACAAGTAGATTAAGATATATAATTTTCCTTTCCAAATCCCAATACAAAAAGGCAAAGCATACAATCGCAATCAGTGCCTCGGCCCTCAGGTTGTGCAGTGCATTTGATTCTTGAAAAGAAATAGATTCTCATTCAACTTTCAAGGTAACACCGTAACCGTAAGTTGTACTTGTAACCGTGGTCCGTCTGGTCAGTGGTCTGTAAGTTGTAACTCACACTACATAGTACAGTAGTGCAACCTATAGGTGCCAGGGAACAACTATTAGTCTATTAGTCTATTAGTCTATTGAGTGGGTGAATTCAAATTCCAGAATGATTTCCAAGTTCCAAGAATCCAATTGGTAATGGTAGTGAGTAGTCGGTAGTGGAAGAAACTATAAACATGAATGTGAACAGTGGAACAGTCAAGTTGTTGACAGTCACGACTGACACAGTGGACTATCTTAGACTCTTAGTCTATTTTGGCTTGCAGTTGAGTGCCAATGGGACTGTAGTAGTAGTCTATTATAGTGTCTGTGGATAGACTATGGTGGCCCGTGGGAGTTTGGCTCTAGATATTAGAATCTTAGATACAGCCACAACCTCCAGGCAGAGCCGCAAACAGCCTACCACCTGGGAGTGGCCCACGGGAGATACAGATAGTTAGAATTTAGATACTGTAGTATGTGAAGTGTGAACAGTGAATCATGATGATGATCACTGATAGTAATACAATTATACAGCCTGGGAGTGGGAGTGGGAGTGGCCCGTGGGCCCTGGGGACCGGGGTTGGGGTTTGAACTTTGCCATTTGAGTGGCCCGTGTGGTCGGGGAGGGAGATCCAAGAACTCAGTTACTCACTGAATTAGAAGTCTAAAGACTAAAGTTGCAATGTATTATGTCAATGTGGGTCATGTCGGGTGCCCTATAGACAGTAGCACTGTAGTTCGCTGGAGCCTAGAGTTTGGAGTCTTGGACTCTATGCAGCCTGCAGGTCCGTAGGAGACTAGAGAAGTGAACAAAAGTAGACTAAGGAGAGTCATGCCGCATGGAGAAGAGCCGAAGATAGTAGACTGTCACCGAGTCCAGTGCTGTCCAAGTTTTTATATTAATTGTTGTTTCAAATTATAGTAAGTGAAAGTTGAATTTGAAACTATAAACTAAAACAACGATTGAGATGAGATTCTATCATTCCCCGTTTACAGTTTAATAGAATTTTTTTTTGGTAAAAATAATAAAATTTCTAAGCCAACTGCTTAGGCCCTACTCATAGTCTGAGTCACCAACCTACCGGAGTTGGAATTTGGAATTTTTTAAAAAAAAATTGTTGCCCTCTCTTTTGTCTGCCCTAGGCAATTGCCTAGGTTGCCTAGGGTAAGACACGCCCCTGTCTTTATGTGTATGCATGAAATTTATGTTACTATACAATAATATCTATAAATGGGTTGATCAATATTAAGTCTTCAGATAAATTATTTTAAAATTAAGTTCTAAACTTAACCGACAAGAAGGAAATTTTTAGATTCAAGTGCCCCTTGATGGCTGGCGCCCTAGGCAACTGCCTAGTTTGTCTAAGGCTTAATCCCCCTCTGGTTTGTCCAATCATTTTTAAATTATCAAGACTATGCAACTAGTAAGCCACGGGTCTAAAATTGAAGTTTTGTTGACTTTGTTTCTAGTATTTACAAACTTGTGTGATATTTAGGCTTTTCCCTTGAACAACCTAAAAATAGTGTTTATATCCAATATCGTTAAAGCAAAAAAGCACGAGTAAAATCAACACTTTTTATCTAAGAATTATAGTACCTAGGAGAATAAGCCTTTGGCCATAACATCGTCATAGGCTTGTGAATTAAGATCTACCTACTAGGTTTTTTTTGTTTTTTGTTTAACTTCTTCATTATGCTTTTACTCCTTGAGATGTCATAAAATAATTTAGGCACATTATTAAAATTTATATCCATTTTAACATTTTAAACATCTTAATTATCAAATCTAAAATACACAATAACCAATTCCTAGCTAAGGGTGCAAACCCACTAACCCCTTCCTATAATTTTTTAGATGTAGCAAAAGTTCACAAGTTGCGCAAAGAGTGACCCCTCTTCCCACATCATTTTGCAGGCCTGAACAGTTATAACATGAAGTGCACGGCTACTGATCCCACTCCCTCCCTACACTATCTTGACAGCAGGGACATACATCTCTAACTTTAGTAGGGATACGTCTGAATGAAAACTGACTGTTGATACATGTGACTAGCAGAGTAGTTAGTGGGAGACATGTTCCATCAGTCACACAAGTGTTGAAAATGAAGCTAGCCATAAATTAGATTAACGATTATGTTTGACCCGGAGATAATCATTTTCCTTATGATGAACTGTATAGTCATGAGGGGTAGATATTTGTAGAAAATTGCAGAAGATATCACCATGATTTGCTGCATGGAAGGATGCTTATAATTCACTCAATCATGTGTATAAACCGGAGGGACCCATATTTGTACAGAAACAGGGTAGCGTATCCATTGCCAACCTTGGGGGGCACACTAAATGCCTCGTTTGGATAAAGGGGGAGGGAAGAAAGTATGAATGCAATGTGGCAGGTATTGACAAAACATGGCAGAAAGCATGCTTCAACAAGCGTGGCTGCAACGCATGCATGAACTCTCCCTTTAGTTTTTATTCTTGGCGGCTTTACATGTCCACCAAATAGACCACCTGTCAGGGGATTCTCCACCCAAGTGTCCTATCCATGAAAATAATAATGGTCCCTTACAACACTTGAAGAGCTTTCCAAATGAAGCGAAGTCCCACCAGTGGAGAATGTCCAAGAGATATTTGCTTATGTGTGAGACTGTCACTGCCTCCATCCACAATATTTTAGCATTTATTGTAAGAGACTGTGGTCATTCAGACATCTAATAACTCAAATCTAAAACATCGTCTCTTATTTTTCACTAAGTCACGAGAACTTACTACATTACATTTATATATAAGAAGATTGATTATTGATATATCAACCAAATACTAATGAGTTACGAGCTACATTGAGGCTTCAAACCCTCCTCTTTTAGCTTAGAACAAAACCATAGACCCAATACCATCTAGTTGATTAGTTCTCATGTTTTGAGAGGTGATAACCTCCTTAAATCTTAATGTTATTTGCGCACTGATCCATCTAATATATTAGTTATTTGTGCACCACCCCCATTACTATCTATCAAGTAATTTGTTCTCGTGATTGAGAAGAGTTCTCTCCTAGACATTCCTTTAATATTTTTGTTCAGGAGAGCTTTGAGAGTAGACACACTTGACATACTTTGTTCTCATGTTTTTTTAGTAGATTACTTTGTTCTCATGTTTTTTGAGTAGATGTTGTGAAACATCTGTCACTACTTTGAACTTAGGTAGATGGAGAGATTTCTTGAATGCATTTAGTATCAATTAGATATGAGCAATTTTTACAATATATTTTTAATAATTTAGAAGGATCGAATAAATACCCAACAACCATGAGCAACTTTTACAATATTTTACTGAAGGAGCCAAATGACATATGTACCTATATTTTCTAAGTTTTTGTAGATATCTACCTATTATTCATATCCTTATCAAGTCTGTGCAGCTTTGTAGACACCCAGTATTCTAAGACTTTGTAGATACCTTTTATTCATGCTTCTGATTAGAATAAGCTAGTTTGTTCCTTAAATTTTAGACAACTTTGTGGATACCTGGTACTCAAAAGTCTTTGTAGATACCCATCATTCATGCTTTCTGATGCCAATAAGTTAGTTGCTTCTTGGACTTCTTAGAGAAATACATATACCAATAGACCCTCCCTGTACTGTAGCACTAATCTCAAAGAGACATCTCCTCAGTGCCTTAAACTAAAGATGAAAGTGACGGATTAGTAATGCATGTGCTAACAAGTTCGTTTGTTTTCCAAACAAAAGTAAAAAACAGTTGAAGAAACGGGTAGCGTATCCATAAATGGATCCAGCTGGTTCTAAAATTGTTTTGTTTCTGTTGTGGCACTGTTTAATAGAATAAAAAAACACACTGGCAGCAGCAGAAGCTTCAATTTTGCAACCATGTAACATAATCATTTTGCATATTGTCTAGTGAAATTAGATAGTAAAAACAATTTCACTTGCATATTGTCTAATAAACGCCGTGATTTAAATAAGGTTTCTAGCTCAGAAACAGTACTAGATGGGTTTGAGTCACAGTTCGATTTTTAAACATCCTCCTGCATTATGATCCGCTATAGAATATAATCTGCAAGCCTCAAACATTGGCAGATCGTATGATAAATAAACTATAAATATCAATTCGATGGGCGGGCTGATATCTGGAATAAGATACTGTGTTTTTTTTTTGGCCTTTTGTTTAGATAGAATAGTTGAGCACCGCTTCTTCACACAGCCAACCCATGCAGCCCAATGGTTTAACAGTGGTAACCTCAATAAACATCGCCATTTCTAACCCTTGATGGTCAGAATGCCCAATAAATAGTGACGATGAACCATTTTGGATTTGAACTTTTAAGCCCTGAAATGTGCTTTTATCCCTCATTAATTGCTGTAAACCAAGAAGCAATCACCCGGCATTGCAAAAAAGATTCAACCTTCTCCTCTTAGACCCATTCATGGCAGGAGGGTTGACGCTGAGAGTAGAGCCCATGGTGGTTTCACTGTTACAGCTCAAAATTGTGGCATCCAAAACACCAACAGGGCTCTGAGGAGTGGTGAAAGATAGAGACCCACAAGCCCGTTTCTTCCACGTCGGAACCTTGTCAATAAGCTGCTCTTGCATAACATTGTAACAACTATATACCCTTTCCTGGAAAACCCCATTCAAAAGCCTTACTGTTAAAGCCAGTACACATTAGGTATATACATTTCCTTAAATAAAATGATTGAGTGTTTTTTGGCAGGACCCATCAATCATAACCCTCATAATGGATCCTGTGAGGAAACAAGACTCGAGGCCTCGTAATAGCCAATTAAGCTTAATTCATTTTAAAATCTTATAACACCCAGTTCTGCTAAATTCATTAAAAACTCGTTGCAAATTATCTCTCAAACAGAAAAGCACTTACTTTATCTACAGAACCACAACTCAGCAATGCCCTCTTGAAATCCATTGCTGAAAGAGGCACAACTTCCTCGGCTGCACAAATTACAGCCGAAGCTGCTATTGCCGACGGGCGATGTTCCAACAAGTCCATCACTGTAATCGGATAGGAAAACCTATAACTCAGCAACTTATCTCTACAAAACAGCTACAAACACACCACATTCCAAAAACCAGAAAAAAACAAAAAAACAGGTTTCTTAATACCTTTGCTTGTGCCAAGAATGAGATCGATTGATCGAGCTATCAGAGCCCTAGGAGCCGGACTCTCGCCTGTTGCCGTAAGGAGAAAGTATTCAATAAACGAAAATGGTGTAACTGAACGAAGCCTCCACCCAAGTGTGCTCAGAACCAGACACTCCATTCTCTGAATAGTTCGAGCTTCGAAAATGAATTTAACATCCCCAACCTGCAACCAATATTATCAGTATATCAATATGCCCATCTCTATGCATTTGCCCAAAATGCAAGAAAAAATGATGATCCTTGTAGAATAGTTTCAGGATAGGGCTGAAGCCTTATAACATAGGCTCTGAATATGACTACCTAATAGTTTTCAGTTCCTTCATGATGAGTTCAATGGTGGACTTCAAACTAAAACCTATTCAGAAAGTATATACAGAAACTATATTACATTATTACGGCACTGTAAACATCAGAACTACAATAAAAACTGGTATGGAGTCACATCCAGAAACTGAAAAACATGAAATGCTTAATCACAAAACATTAACCTGCAAGTCTAACAACAAGGGAACATGGGTTTCCTCCATCTTGGCTGCCAAGGACAAGCAGGCAACAGACAGAAGCTGAATCATCCACACCTTACCTTCCTGCATTCATACATTCACAAGGCTGCGTCATGTTAATGTTAAATGCTTGTTCATGCTATCCAGACGTTCAAAATCACACCAAATATAGACGCCAGAACAATAAAATACAAAGCATTAAGCAATAGGCCTTACAGGCAACTGGTAACTGGACAGAAAGCGATCCAGGTAATTGATGGCCAGATAGGCCGTCGGTGGCCCAAAACTATAGTGTTCATGTACCTGTGGGAGACAAAAACAGATTCTTATATGTAATAAACAAGAAAACATGATTTGATACCTGCAACATTAGGTGTTTCCTACCTTGAGAATCCAACCCAAAGCATCCTGACGAACAGATGGGTCTAGAGTTCGAGTCCGGAATCTATGCAAGTAGCCCTCCTGAGGCATATGATCACACTCTCTCTCAACAAGCGCGGATATGTATTCATCATCCTCCGCCGGAAACACAGGCAGAGAATCCACAGTTTCAGGATGCCCAAAACCATGACGGACATTGTCAACATTATTGGCATTGTCAACTTCATCGCCATCATCCCAGGCCACTAAGCCGGCATCTTCGGCGCACAGAAGATTAGACACACAGTCAAAACCGGGTGCCATGAATCCCTGCTTGCAAAGCTCCACAACCTTCATCAACAACTCATTCCATTGCCGTTTAAGGATTCCGCAGACCTGCTGTTGAAGGTTTTCCCAAGGCCCGTGTTCGCTGTCAAAACAGCGGGCCTAACCATACATCACAATCCTCGGAGAGCCATTGCTCAAAAAAAAATGCAGCCAAAACCCAAGAACGTTTTCACCACAACCCACAAACCCAACTGTTATCTTGATCATAAACAGGCCTGAAAATGCATGCGCCTGCGCTATGGTGAGCTCCACTGCCAAATGCCCCGCTAAAATAAGCCACCCTGGTTAATTAAAATTTAGATTTCCCGGCAATCCAGCCCATTTTCCGGGTGGAAACTTGGATTCCGGAATAATTAGGGCGCCCTCCTCCGGCTCTGCCCACCTCCGCCAAATTTATCTCTGCCTCGAAGCATTCATTTTGAAAGTAAAATAAAAAAGAAAATGAAAAAAGATTTAACATCCCGATGCGTGAATGGCGCGAAGGGGCAGTGTGATATACACACAAACATTAGCATTTAACAGCAAAGTGGCGGGCATTTCTATTATATAAAAAAATCAGAGTGTTCATCAAACGTGTGTGAGATGCTGCTAATGTTCCCCTCATCTCTAGCCGGGTGTAAAACATTACTTACCCATAACATTGGTAGTTTGGGTTTTGTTTCACCAAACGTCCACTTGGGTAGGGCAAACTCTTTTTCCTCATAAATTGGTAATTAGGTTTATCATAGATTGTAGGTAAATAGATAATTTGTGTAAAATTCAATTGTATATTGATATATTGAAGTGGCGAAACATAAATTTCAAATAACTCTTTCGAGGGAGATGACAAGGTCAATAGTATAGACTTCGACTCTCAAAACAAATACAAGTATCTCGCTTTGACGTACTTCTTTATTTGACTCCATGGAAGAATCAACAAAACTCAAATGCAACATAAGCCCAACAAGCAATGGAGTATTCTCCACAATTCTAACAATTGCATGTGAGTTGGATTTGCCCAATGCACATTGAAGATGCTCAATTATAGTATCATTGTGAAGAGCTCACATAATGAAGAGTTGAACTTTTAAAGAAACCTATTCATAAATTATGATGTGAATATCATAAATTTAAAAAAATAAGTCTGTGAAACTTTAGTATGCTTACTCCTTTATCTCTCTCTTAGATTATTTTCCATGTTCTTACAATCTAATGGGGAACAAAATACAATAAAAAAAAGAAAGCCACAATGTGACTAATCCTTGTTTAGTTGAGACAGAATTAACAATTATATTGTGAATAGAAAGAATTGGAGACAATGAAAATAACATTTATCTTGCCCAAACATTAAATAAAATAAATTGATTTATTTTATTAAAAAAAACTAAATTTAGTATATATTAGGAGAAATGACAAATTTTTTATATATAAAATAATTAAATAAAAGGGAGTGGCATTAAGGGTCGCACTTAATGGTGTAGTAGTGTAAATTTTTATTAGCAACATTAAATTTGACGTCCATTTGATTGTCACTTACAAATTTCTTCTTCATTTGTGGCTCTTATTTTGAAATTTTTTTTGTGGTTAGTAAGAGAGAGATATGAAGAAAATGATATAAAAATATTAATCAATGTGATATATGTAAAATCCAAGATAAAAACTTAGATTGAAATATATAAACATTTTTCAAATATATATATTCAAGATATAATATTTTAACATATATATTCAAGATATAATATTTTAACATATATATTCTAAATTATATAGTTTATTTTCGATGGTGGATAAAAAGTTCATATTAACTTATTTGAAGTGTCATTTAGTATATATATATATATATATATAAATATATTAAAATTAATGTATCATGTTATGATAAATTATTTGAAAATTTAATATTATTTTTTATTTTGTAATAAAATTAATTAGAAAATAGACAAATACATAAAATAAATATTTCAAAAAATTAAAAAATATTATATAATTTTCATATCCCAAACATCATGATTATTAATATTAATATCATTTTAAACCTTTCATTAACTATGGCTAAAAATTAATCGATTCAAACCTTGGACTACTAATACATTATAAATAATAATCTATACAATATGTTTTTTAAAACCTAATAATTAAACATGGACCTTGAAAGTTGTTAAAAGAAACCTTGGAATACAACCAACTAAAAAAATAAAGTAGTATGGATTTCCAAAAATATATGGTTTTCCCTATTCAAAATATAAGAATAAGAAAGACAAGTCAAAGCAAAAATAATAATCGAGCAAATAATACGTCAAAAGTCAATTAAAATTTGTTAAAATAACAAATAGCTGAGCTAAAGTTAATTAACTTTTGGGCATATACACCACCTTTAAAATGAAGAAATGTATTTAATTAATAAATAGTAGATCGAGCCACCTTTAAAAAAAAGTAGGACGCCATGATCAACAGCCGCATAATCCAATCCGAATAGAGACAGATCGGCCAGTTTTATAATGTTTTATATTTGTAACAATCAACTTCATGTAATATAGAATATTTTATTGACATTAATTGTGAGGTGTATATTTTAGAATTGTTATAGGATGTTTTATATTGAAAGATTTTTTATTGATTACCAGATCTATTGTATTTTTTATAACTAGCAATCGTTTGTGAAATGTAAGATGTGAACGTCGAAAGGGATAAGGGAAGAAGTGAAACAAGATGAGGAGCAATAAAGGGAAAGGAAGAGGGGTGTAGAAAATGGTGTTTGAGGGTGGAGAAGTGGATGAGAAAGGAAATAAGAATGGAGGAGACGATGAGAAAATATATGAAATACGAAGAGTACGACATATTTGGTAATCTTAAAAAATATAAACCTCGTCTTGTGGTAGACGTCGACGAAAATGTAGAGGGATATATATGAAAATGCAAGAAGCGGATGGAAAATGTTGTCAAGGTGAATACTTGATTAGTTAGACAAACCTATAAATAAATCTTCTCCAAATTGCACCTGTGCCATTGATAAATTGTACCTGTGCCATTAATAAATTGTTTAGTGCTAAAAAGTTGACGTAAGAAGGAGAAGAAGATATAATTTGTTTTTTAAAATAATACGTTGTACAGGAAGGGATGATTGTGCCCCCTTCGATTTGGTTTGGTTTGGTTTGGATCCACACCTGTCCGAGGTATGAAGAGCTTCAAAGAAATATTGCAAAGGCTTGTCCATCTTTCTATGAGCAATTATAGACGAAAATCAAAGCTTCTTATAGAAATTCCACGGAGGGGGGCGAGAATTAGGGGCTAAACTTGAATAAAGCTTACGATCGCACGGCTATGCATGTGAGTGTTATTTATTTATTTCTTTTGAATCATTTCTTTTAGGTCTAATTGATTATGGTTCTTTTATTGAACGGAAAAGAACATAAGCAAAAAGATAAACAAAACATATGCACCACCGTTGATCACCAAAATGTCATTTGACAAACTAATCTTGTACATGCCATTTCTACGAGCAATTATAGGCAAAAAAATCAGAGCTTCTTGTAGAATTTCCAGGGGGGGTGCGCAGAACCAGGGGCTACACTCTAATAAAGCTTATGATGGCACGACTCTGCCTATGTGAGTTATTTATTTTTGAATCGTTTCTTTTAGGTCTAAACGATTTTGGTTCTTTTATTGAACAAAACAAAATGAAAGAAAAAAGACAAACAAAGCATATGCTCTATCATTGATGACTAGAATATATGATCTCGCAATGTCCTTTGACGAACCAATCTCGTACATGTCAGACCCGATCAGATAGAAAGAATCCTAGTGCACAGCTCAGAGTACTGACATAATCGTTTATACAGTCTATCATATGGATGGTGGCAATTACAATATATTGTCAAAGCCCTCAGGATTTTTACCTGTAAACACGCCTTTCAAAGTAAATATCTATAATTATTTTATTGGATACTTATATTATTTGTTTAGAGAGTTTTGTAATTGCCCTTCATGGGAATATTTTGTCGTCAACCATGTTTTAAAACTCTGGATATATTGTCATTGCATCAAACAGGATACCTTATTTAACGCCTATGGACAACCACTTGTTGTGGCATTAGCTACAAAACACTTGCATGTTATCTAAAATCATGTGGCTTGTGAAGGCTCGAATGCCACTTGACTAGACAAGATGAACAACCTGCGACTAGTAATGTGGGGATAAGTAGCGTGCAAGGAAAAATAGTTTGGGGATTCACATTAGAGCTTAAGAGTATGTGTAAAAGGTGATGTGATCGGGCAATTTATGTTGCGCGTAAGAAACACATCTCTTTATTCACAGGTAAACGAAAAAAGTATGCAACGTGCAGATTATTAGTAAGGGATAAGTGGCATGCAAGGAAGAAGTGTTTGGGGATGCGCACTAGAGTTTGAGAGTATGCAGAAAAGGTGAGCTAATCAAATATATCAATGCAGGCATGTGGACAGCCTTCACAAAATTTTACATTAACAAATGCACAATATAAGACATATCAACCGCCCATGTTATGATTAATGGAAGCATCAAGCACCCTTCACCCTCGTTATAAGAGAACGAATGAACGATGAAAATCTAACCATAATCAATGCACGTGCAAAGGTTTATTGTGAGCCGTCGATTTCATGTTAGAGTAGGTATTTACCTTAGCTCATGTTCACCTAGGTACTTTATTTACCTTTATTATATTTATCCTCGCCCACTTATGTGTGTGGATATTTCTTTTATCTTATTTAGATATTAGGAGATATTATCTAGTTGTTAGGTATAGTTCTTTCCTTGATCTATGGTATTGACTAGTTCTTTCATTGATCTATGGTATTGACTAGATCCTTGATGTCTAGTTCTCTCCTAAATCTATGGTCTTGACTAGTCCTTTGATGACTAGTTACTTCCTTGATTTATGGCTTGATCTACGACCTTGACTGGTTCTTAGATTGTTATTCCTTGCATATTTAAGCAAGGCTCATTCTCAATGTATTACATTGAGTTCCATAATAATATATGATATTGCTGTTCATTTATTTGTAAAGGTTTTATGTAAAGTTATTCTGCCAAATTTCTTTCATCTTATTGATCATGGTGCTTGATTAGCATTTGTGTTCTTAGCTTGGTACGATCTGGTTATCGTTCTTTTCATGGTATCAGAGTAAGAGATTGTTGTTGACATCCGTCTGTAAATTTTATTTTGTAAATAAATTCATTGTATATTCATATATTTGGGATTTTGTCGTATTTTGTTGCTGCATGCATTTTTATGCAAAACAGAGGCTTCCATTGGATCCAGAAGGCATGAAAACCCTAAGACCGACTGCAAACTCGATTGTTTCTGCAGACAATCATTTTTTGTGGTTTTTTTTTGTTGTTGCAGAGAAGCACACTGGTTCACCTTGGGATTCGTGCCTACCATAAAGGAAATCACGGGATTATTTTTTGGGTCTGTTGGATTTTTCGAGATCTGCATAGAGCAATTTTCTGTGGCAACGTATTTTTCTCGGTTTGAGCGCAAGAAGGTTTTCGTTTTGTTATTTCGGGCAAATCCGCAAGTTATTATTTTCGGCAATAAATAGTAATTTTTACCAAAAGAGGTAGTTGTGCAGACACCCATTAAAATCCTTAGCCCTTGGTCATATGAGAGGGCTTAAAACTTGTGATTCCTACTAGTAGGTGCTTAGCTTCAGCCCCCTTTAATTTTATTTGTGTGGTGAAGGCAACAACAATTTATTTTGTTTTAGTGGCAACTACAATAAATAACAAAGCAAAATAGTAAAAAGCTTGTAACTTTTGATCGGTAACTCGGTTTTGAGTGCCGTTTTTTGTAAAAGTGCTTGTTTTTTCATGCTCTTTCCATTAGAGTTATTTATTTTTAGACTTGCACTATAATTATAAAGTGCCAAATATGGAGGAGTGTTGTAATCAATTGTGGACGTAATTTCAGCTGAGCCTGATGTCCTAAACTTTTGGGAGTTGCAGTTTGTACCTATCATGGATTCTGAGAATGATATAATTTTCTCTGAAGTATGTGGACTTCAAGAGGATATTGTAAAATTTGTGGAAGAAAATAGATCGCTCAAGAAGTGAAATTCTCTTCTACAATCACTTATTCACGATAAGGATACAATAATACACTCCCTACAAAACAAATTTGCTAGCCTACGGCATCACCTTCATATTGTGGACAACCATATCCATGCTCCTAGTCCACTTGCAGCTATTTCTCATGAACCCACTGACATTGATCTAACTGTCTTTGAGTCTGTTCCTACTCTTGATGCTCATACACCTATGAAGCTTGTTACTGCATGCTCTTCCACATCTGTGCCTATTACAGTACCACATGTTGTGTAACTTATTTCTACTTAGCTGCATGGATTTTTTGAGAAGCATACCACTGCATTCAAATCTCGCATGCTCTGTTCTATGGGTCTCACTAGCGGAGTCATTGGCAGACATTCACAGGGTATTTTTTCCTCTATTCCACATGTTAAGTGGAATTCTCATCATGACATTATTTTTCGAGCAGATTCTTCATTGGGATCACACATTGACAGAGCTCCTTTTTTGTTCGCTCGACTCTTTCTGAGGATCATGAGCAACACATGAGTTCTGCACCTTCACTCAGGCTTGAGAAACCTGAGATTTCAGCTGTCAGACATGATCAACCTGACACACATTCTGATGTTCTTTTGCATGCACCCATTGTGCATTTTACACCAAGTCATATGCAGACATCTTCTTCATCCATCTGTGTTGATTTGGGGTGGATATTTGATCACTCGTGGTGGCGACATAGGAATTCGTTGAGAGGACTCTACAGCCGTGGCTCCTCCACCATTAGGCCTCTTGCTCCGCTTTCTATACCTTATGCATTGTGATGCTTCTTGTTTTGAGCATTTTTCTTTAGCAGGTGTAGTGTATCTCTCTTGTTTGTTGAGAGATTTTGTATCTGTATTTTTGACACTTTTGGCATGTTGACAATATCTCTTATGGGGGATCTATTCTGGTGAAGTCCAGTGTTATTTTGTCAGTGTTTGAGTAGTTGATTTTGGGCAACTCATACAGATTTGTAGCGTCACTCCACCCATTCAGTAGTATGGGAGGGTGTGGTGTTGATCCTGCTTCTTCGGGTTTCATGTCCTTGCCTTGTTACCTTGGATTTTCTTGGATCGTGACACTCTGGAGTTTGTGTCCTTGCCTTGTTGCTTTGGTCTTTATTCTTAGATCGTGGCACACCTATTTGTTGCAGTTGATCAAATTATGTTTGGTGTTTTTTTTGCACTTTCGACATCACTCCATTGACAGTCTCCTTGTATGGAGCTATTCTGGTGAAACCCAGTGTCAGTTGTTTTTGAGTTTTGTGATCAAGCAGTGGATTCAGACCATAGTGCACACCAAACTTCTTCAGCATTGTATGAGTTTTTTGAGTCGAGCTTCTTGGGATGCCTTGGAGCGGATCTTTACTCTCTTTACTTTGTTGTTACTGGTTTTGGGTACCTTGCGGTGTCCCTTTTTTCCTAGTTATTATACATGAGTACCTCATCAGGCCTAGTTATCGGGACTCATACTATGGACATGCCACTTCTATTTTGGCCCCTAGCTTCACTTAAGGGGGGTGTTAGAGTAGGTATTTACCTTAGCTCATGTTCACCCAGGTACTTTATTTACCTTTATTGTATTTATCCTCACCCACTTATGTGTGTGGATATTTCTTTTATCTTATTTAGATATTAGGAGATATTATCTAGTTGTTAGGTATAGTTCTTTCCTTGATCTATGGTGTTGACTAGTTCTTTCCTTGTTCTATGGTATTGACTAGATCCTTGATGTCTAGTTCTCTCCTAAATCTATGGTCTTGACTAGTTCTTTGATGACTAGTTATTTCCTTGATTTATGGCTTGATCTACGACCTTAACTGGTTCTTAGATTGTTATTCCTTGCCTATTTAAGCAAGGCTCATTCTCAATATATTACATTGAGTTCCATAATAATATATGATATTATTGCTCATTTATTTGCAAAGGTTTTATGTAAAGTTATTCTGGTAAATTTCTTTCATCTTATTGATCGTGGTGTTTGATTAGCATCTGTGTTCTTGGCTTGGTACGATCTGGTTATCGTTCCTTTCATTTCACTTGTAGCTGTCGAAATTAGGAATCCTATCGGCATAATAAATTGAAATTTTAGATGTGAAACCTAGAAACATGTGGCATGTGACTTTACAATGTATGGTTATTAAACACGTTGCAGAAGTTGTGGATACAAAGACTGCTAGATTACTCACCTGAACACCATGTGCCACTATGCAGCTAAATTCCCGGTCTGAATGCCATGTGGTCGGATGTCAATTCTCGAGCAGGTCATGAAAACCAAAGTTTAATATACATTCAAATTTCATATTTAAGATAGAGTTTAGCTATGATGAACCATAATTAGGAATAGGAAGATCAATAGAGAAATTATAATGGGGAAGATAAGGGCAAACTAGGAGAATCTGTTATGATCGGTTAGGTCTCTGTTTAATTTATTTTAAATGTATATGTGTAAAACAAAGTATTAGATAAATTGGATGTTGATTGAAGATCATGGTATATTGTTGTTGCAGGTTCTGCAAGCGGCTACAATGAACACCTGAGATGAGTCGATTGATGACAACAATGCTCAAGGTGTAGTATCTACTGGAAACATGGGAGTAGAATTGAATTATCTGGTGTTGGTTACGAATATAGGGTCAGATGGAGACGTGGTTTTTGTGAAAATAAATGGGTCACATATGGGATGGTTGGATATGAGTCGGAATTGGGGAAAAAGTTTGCAGTGCGAGGTGAACTTGATTAGACATGATCTTTCTTTTCAAACCACAAGTAATGGTGGGAAGATGATGACTTTTCACAGTGTTTCTCCTCCAAACTGGTAGTTGGGCCAAAGATTTGAGGGAAAATAGTTCTGAAAACTTCTTACAAATCTAATTTTTTGATTATGGGTACTGCTAATTTGGTCGATCAGGATTTTCAGATTGTCTTAACAAACGACATTGAATTGTTTCCCGGTTTTTCTAGTCTGTACAAAAATAACAAGGAGTTGAGAATTTAAATGTCACACGTTGGCTTGTATTAAAGATGTGATGGATGTACACCTAACACCGTCCATATACAACAAGTGGAGGTGGCTGGAATTGAATGCGGGTGGGTTAAAATGGAAGATGTTTCACAAAACATCAACGCTGGACAAATTTACTTCAGGAATGTCGGTGTACGCCGGAGCAGCAATCGTAGATCTCTCAAATGTATGTCAGAAACATGAGGTCTCATTCCCCTTTGGAAAATGCCTTTTGACATAAATATTTTAGTGATTAAAAATTTATGGTATTTTAGTTGTATTGTTTTGTTAGATTCAAAAAAATCATTATATTTCAAAGATGTTACAATTTTTTTCCTTGCCTTATACTATATATTAGTTAAATACATGTCATATTTAAGATCAATCATTTTTATTGACATTTTATACTAGTATACTCCACTGCCACCCATAACTATGAATGTAAATTACCTTTTCTACATAAATAACAAAAACTTTGAATGAATTTCTTTTATTACACATTATTAATGATCCAATGCCTATATTTTTGCAAGTTACGACAACCCTTCATTTTATTTTCATTGTTTTATTAGGAGAATAAATGAAACATGTAATATTTTATTTCCTATTTTATATAAGGAAAGTTTACCGAATTAGAAGATCTTGAAATTTTTAAAATCTCATTCATATATGGGAGAAGGGAGAGGGTACTACGAAAGAAGCCATGTTGTATATTTATGCCATAGGTGTTTTAACGGTGGGGATGACTTGAGAGGTACAAGTCGATAGATAGATAGATAGTCATTTGGATGCAAGGGCGACCATAGAAATGATTGCAACCATCGAATTTCCCTAATATTATTTCATATACAACAATTAACAATATCCAGTGTCACCCATGCCTCACATAGGCATGTAGTGGGACCAATTTTTTATGATTTGAGGGCTCGTTGGTCTACCATCATCGAAGGACACCTTATGGAGGGGGATCCATGCTCCTTTATATTAGTGTTGCAGCTGATGGAAGGGGAGACCATATTTTTCCGATAAAGGCAATCGGATGCGAAAAGGATGCACGGATAAACCCTGTAAAAATCCTTGACAAAGTATCCACCTTGAAAGGAAATTTTGAGATGTTTAACAAACATATTATTTTGATGCAAAAGGGATGGACACAAAATAAAGTGTTACCAAAACATAGGTTTCATACGTGGATAATGGTAGAAAAATGAAATGCATCCCTCCCTTTATTTCATCAATAACTATTTTTCCCTACTATAACGATTTTAAACAAATGTTTGTGATGTTATTGTAGATGAATTTTTTTAATATGCATCAATGATTTCCCTTATTGGCCTTGTTTTATAAAATATATGGATTTTTTTATTCCAGTATTCTACTTTTATATGAAGTTATGGTTTTAGATATTTTACTTTGTTCTTATTTTTATATGAATCCAAAAAAAATCTTATTTACAATGTTCTCATTTTTTTTTTCATCTACTGTTTTTATGTTAAAGTTGTAAGGAAAAACAAGAGAATCTCATTAGTTACAAGGAGTCTTACTTATGGAGGCATATTCATGTTCTTATCTACAATTTTGTATTTTCCAATAATATGTATTTGGAAAACACAAGCATTGAGGAAGTGAACTTTACTAATCCAAATAATCTTAACCACTACCCCATACACACTCTTTGTTGGTATTCCATGTATGAAGATGAGAGGGGGCTTAACCCTCACCATTCTTATTCCGTTTAGAAATATAAGAGGGGGTATAACCCCGACCATTGTTATTTCATGTGTTATCTTTCCTCCCTATCTACATAGACCTTATATCCATGTGGAAAAAATGTTATACAATGTCATAAATCATTGTAATATAATGTTGTTTATTTTTGTTTCAAAATTGTGAATGTGGTTAATTTAACTAAAATATGAGTACGTGTGGAAAGGTGTGGATCCCTTTATTTATTTTTTATATTAGTGTTAAAAATTACATATATTCAAATTAATTAATTTAACAATATTTTATATATCAAAATATATTTATTAGCAATGTGTAAGATAGATCAATCGAACAAGTGTTAAATGAAAGAGGATATAAAAGGAGAGATTGTAATGGAATTACTTGTATAAATCTGATTATTAACAGCAATATAACATCAATGAACACAATATTTCAAATAAATGATCTCGATATGCAAGTAGAATAGCTTAGCCACTTCGAGGGGGCAACCTCCAAACCAAACAATAAGACTCAAATGCTCAATATGATGTTCAACTACTACCTACTAACCCCTATATATACTATTCCTATGCTATGGCCAACACCAAGGCCGACCCACTAATGAAAATATAACATATATGAAATAGATACATAATGATAAGAAGTTATGATATCCACAAGTCGGCTATATACATTCAATATAAGATATATGATTAAGGGCATAGTATGCCCCTCCCCTTCAAAGCAACATTGTCCCCAATGTTGAGAAGATCTGGATGCTGCTGCAAGAAATTTGCATCCTCCCAAGTTGCATCTTCATTGTCTAAATTTTTCCACTTGATCAAATACTCAGTGATGACCCTTGTCCTCAATCGCTTAGTGTGTGTCTGAAGGATGCATTCTGGTTCCAGGATGATTCTTCCCTCTTCATCAAGCTCGGGTAATGATGTCTAGGTTGATATTGTCTGTCCAATTACCTTCTTTAGGAAAGATACATGGAAGACTGGATGAATTCGAGTAGCCGAAGGAAGTTCCAGTTTGTATGCTACATTGCCAATCTTCTGTAACACTTGATAAGGGCCATAATACTTAGGTGAAAGCTTGTTATCCTTTTTATGTTGTTTTAAGGACATTTGCTTATATGGTTGTAAATACACAAAAACCCAATCACCGACTTCAAAATGTCTTTCACTGTGATGTTGGTCTGCCTGTTGCTTCATATGGTTTTGTGACATGGCCAAATTCTCCCTGAGACTAGAAAGCACCTCTTGTTGGTGTTGAATATGTTCTTCAATTGCTCAAACCTTTGGCTGGAATCTAAAAGATGAAGTGATAGATGGTGGATGGTACCCATATAATGCCAAGAAACGAGACATTTTAGATGAAGTATGAAAGGAGGTGTTATACCACCATTCTGCTAGTGGTAACCATTGGACCCATCTCGCTTGCTTATTTGACATAAAACAACAAAGATATCCCTCTAAGAACTTGTTTACCACCTCTGTTTTCCCATCAGGCTAGGGATGATAAGAGGAACTATGAGCTAGTTGTGTGCTCAAGCATGAGAAAAAGTCAGTCCAAAAATTACTAGTAAAGATAGGGTCTCGATCACTTACTATAATCTTCGGTGTCCCATGTAGCTTCTGAATTATATCCCTGAAGGTTGTTGCTACTGTACTCGCAACAAATGGATGTGATAAAGCACAAAAATGGGCATATTTGGTGAGTCTGTCCACCACCACCATGATTATATTTTTACCTTCTGATTTAGGCAATCCTGTGATGAAGTCCATGGACACCTCTTCCCACCTCTGGCTAGGAATAGATAGAGGTTGTAAAATACCTAGGGACTGAATTGTTTCGCCCTTCTTTTGCTGACAAACCATGCATTCTACCACAAACTTTTAGACATCCCCTTTTAGCCCTTCCCAAAAAAAGCATGCTTGGTTTAATGATAAGTCTTTAAGAATCCTGAATAACCCCCTACTAGAGAAGCATGGAGCTCAGATAGAACCCTATTTTTAAGGATTGAATTCTTACATAGATATAATCTATCTTTATACCATAAAGCATCTCCTTTCCATACAATTTTTTCTGACATGCTTGGATCTTGTTGGAGATTCTGAATGAGATTTTGTGTACCTAGATCATTTTTCCATTTAAACCTTGCATCCTCTATCTAATCCTCCTATAATACAGATATGACACACAACAATGCCTGGGCAGATTCATCCTTCCGAGATAAAGCATCAAAAACTACATTCTCTTTCTCTTTCTTGTATATTATCTCAAAATTATACCCCAACATTTTTGAGACCCAATTTTTTTGTTCTTCTGATGATAAAAGTTTCTCTAAGAAGTATTTCAAACTATCATGATTTGTCTTTACTTTGAATTGTCTTCCCATTAGATATGGTCTCCATTGCTTCACTACATGAAGTATTGTTAACATTTCTTTCTCATAAACCGGTTTAGATATATTCTTACCTTTGAATTGGCGGCTCTCAAAGGAAATGGGACACCCTTCTTGCATGAGTACTGCCCCCATACCATACCCTGAACCATCACATTCAACAATGAATGTTTTTGAAAAATTTGGGGTGGCTAGAACTGGAGTGGTGCACATGGCCTCCTTTAACTTCTCAAAGGCCGTAGTAACTTGCTCATTCCAATGGAAAGAGTCCTTATTCAATAAATTTGTGAGTGGTGCTACGATGATGCCATAATTCCTTACAAATCTACGATAATAACCTATAAGCCCCAAAAATCCTCAGAGATTTTTTAGGGTTTTGGGAACCTTCCATTCAAGCATGGCTTTTATCTTGTTAGGATCCACTTTAACACCTTCATAAGAGACAATATGACCCAGATATTCAACCTCCTTGACACCAAAAGAACACTTAGAAGGCTTTGCATAAAGTTGATGTTGTTCAAGAGTTTCCAACACCTTATTTACATGATGCAGGTGTTCCTCCCATGTTTTACTATAGATTAATATATCATCTAAGAACACTAAAAAAAACTTTCGAAGAAATGGCTTAAAGATGGAATTCATCAAGATTTGAAATGTAGAGGGTGCATTTGTTAGTCCAAAAGGCATTACCAAGAAGTCATAGTGTCCTTCATGTGTCCTGAAGGTTGTTTTATGAATATCTTCATCCCTGATTCTAATCTAATGATATCCAGAACAAAGATCAAGTTTTGTAAAGTAAACAACACCATATAACTCATCTAGAAAATCATCAATTACAGGAATAGGAAACTTATCTTTAACTGTGTACTTATTGAGTTCCATGTAATCTAGACACATGCTCCAATTGTCATCTTTTTTCTGTACCATCACTATAGGAGAAGAGTAAGCACTCTGACTATGATGAATAAGTCTTGCTTCTAACATCTCTTGAACTATCTTCTCAATCTCACTCTTTTGCATATAGGGGTACCTATAAGGTCTAATGTTGGGTGGTTGACTCCCTGGTACTAGCTAGATGGCATGGTAATGGTCTCTTTTTTTAGGTAAACCCTTGGGCATTTCTCCAAACACCATTGAGTGCTCATCTATAATTGTTTGCATATCTGTGGGTATAAATGTATTGGAATGATGTGCTTCTAATGAAAATATTTGTGCCATAAACCCTTCTGCACCTTTGTAAAGTAATTTTTGCATCTGACGAGAACTTACCATTTGTGGGGACTTTGCTCTTAGTACTTTTAGTTTAAAATTCCTCCCTTTTGATTGAAATCACATTAACAACTCTTGAAAATTCATTTCAATGGTTCCCAAGGTGCTAAGCCATTAAACTCCTAACACAATGTTTGCTCCTCCCATGGAAATGGCATACATAGGGCTAGTTAGCAAGTAATCTCCCATGGTGAGATTAATGTTATGGCATTTGTTCCCCCATCAACAATCATTACTTGACATTCTTGAGTTGGATAAAAAAAGTAGTTCAAGTGTACCACCAACTTATGATTGATGAAGTTATGAGTACTTCTTGAATCAATCAACACTGCTACCCTCTATTTTTTCAAGAATCCAACCACTTAAAGGGTTTGGGTAGTGCTAATACCTGAAATTGCATGACATGATATCATTGGCTGGGGATATCCTAATTCCTCATTTGGCTCTACCTCTTCCTCTACATTCTCTTCTTCTTCATTAGGCCCCTCAATGTAGAACAACTTCTTTTCAACACACTTATGTCCTGGTCCAAATTTGCTGTCACAATTAAAACATAACCCTTTGGCTCTCTTTTCTTCAATTTTTTGAGGTGTCAGCCTAACTAGCTGAGAGAATGATGGTGGAAGGGTGCTACGATCTCTGATATTATTGACAGTTTGTTTCCTACTAGAAAGAATTTTTTCCTCTGCCCTATGTGCCATGATCATAGAGTTTGAAACTTTATGAGGATTAAACATACACACCTCAGTTTCAATTGTTTCTTTAAGACCCTCAATAAATAAGTCATTCAAATTCTCTTTAGGAATATTTTCCACCCATAAGGAAAGGTTTTGGAATTGATGGATGTAATCTTTGACTGTTCCTATTTGTCTAAGCTTTGCTAATTGACTGAAATAATTCTCTGACACACTAGAACTATAGTGCAATTGCAAATCTTCGGTGAAGACTATCCATGTAACATTGAGGCCACTCTTTTTCCTTTGAGCACATAACCATCGATACCAAATGAATTGGTCAAGTTTAAGATACAACGATGCCATGGTAACCTTTTGTCCCGATGGAATCTGATGAAGATCAAATAAATTATCCATTTGGTTAATCCAATTGAGTTGATCCTTTCTATCAAACTTACGCATTTACACTTTTGGAATCATGTTACGGGCTTGCAGAGTGTTTGTATTTGGATTGGTCATGTTTGCATATCCACCTTGGCTAGTTTGTTTATTACTTTGACCTAAAGATCCACCCTGGTTAATATGAGTATGATTGAGTTGTGGTTGATTAAGAAGGATATGATGACCCATGATATTGTAATTAGATTGGTGAATTAAATCCTCCAATCTTGTCTACATCTTCTTTGCTGGCCACTCTACCCTCGAGGTTTCGCAACTCTAACTCAAGATAGTTGACCTTATGGTCAGTTGAAGTAAACCCTAACCCTGAGGACTTTGCAGATAACCCCTCTGACTCTAGCTCCTCAACTATTATCTCATCCTTATCATAGGTTTTACCTAGAGTTATGGGATTCTTTTTGCCTCTTATCCAAGGCCCGACCATGATGCCCCAAAATGGTAAAATTTAAGGATCAAGATCGAAATTTAGGGTTTGGGATTTCAATAGGAATTCGGCCAAATTTTATAAAACTCAAAGAATGAAATCAAACTAATTTTTTTGATTGAAAAGCATAACCATGTATTAAAAATAATGAAGTACAATGCTAATCATACAAAAACAGTTGGAAAAAATCACACCCTGTATGCAGGATCAAAGTAGCCATAAAGGCTACGAGTAGCAAAGTGTCATGTCAAAAGACGCATTTCCAATCAAAAAAGCTTAAAACATAAAAGCTGAGAACTAGAAAAACTCCAAACATGGAGCTAAACAGTAACATCAAACATGGAGGAAGGTGGCAGAGGTGGTGGGCTTTTTGGACGGTCACCCCAACCACCAAGAGTAGTATCAAAGGCTTCAACAGGATTCTCACAACCATCAGTTTGCTATTGTTCCTCCTTGTTTCCCCACTAGGAAGGCGAGATAGCAAGAGAAAGTCACAAAAACTTTGACTGATCAGGCGCCTGCCTCCCAGAGCCACCATTTCCAGAACCCAGCCAACCAAACACCTCGGGAGCAATCGAAGTCCAAGATGGAGGCAGAGAGACCCACTGATGGGGGCAGGCACTACGCCACCCATGCGCCGGACCCTGCTCGAAGTTACGCTGCCCATGGGATGAGTAGTGGCCTTGCGAGCGAGAGTGGCGGTGAGGGCAATCAGGTGGGACGCAGCTAACCGCACAAGGGTTAATCCCCCAATGGTCCAGTAGCATTTACAAGTGTTCAAATTCAATGCAGACTTTCTCCACCTAAACCTGGATCTAAAGCAAAACATTGGAGATGACAACAAGCTTGTTAGAAATAGCAAAAAATCTATCCACTGTCTCTTTATTAAAAAATAACAACATTTCTAGATTTCCATATGTGATATAAAATAGCCGCTTTGAAACAATGCCAAATGTTGTAAAATTTTACAGCAATAAAAGTCAGATCCCCCATAAGAACCATTTTCCACGTGAAGAAGGTGGGTAAAAAAGGTTGAAAAAGGGTATGAATCTAGCGCCAGGTAGACTGTGCATGAGGGCAGAACCAAAAGAGATGTAGAAGAGTCTCAAGATGGTTATAGAATGGGCAGCACCGCGGGGGAGCTCCCAGCAGAACAAGGTGCTTGCCCACAGGAATCCCTTGATGAAGAATGCTCCAAAGAAAATGTGTAACTTTGGGCTCTATAGGAATGGCCCAAATGACTTTGAAGTGTTGCTTCCACCCAAAACGGGTGGAATGAAGGCTCCATCGAGCATTTAACTTTTGGAGAGGAAGATGCTTATGGGTGAGAAGCTTGTAACCCAATCGAGGTTTATAATTTCTGAAGGGGGTGGCGGAGGGCCAGTGCCAATCAAACCACCACGGGTGATGCGTAGTAACACCAATTTTATGCAAACAATCACCAGGTATGAGATCTTAAATGATAGAAATGGCTTGTTTGTCATTGTCATGTAGAACAAATTTAGCTTTTAGGCTATCCCATGGAAGCCAATCCCTAGTGATGGGACAAAAAAGGTCCCGAGTATACTAAATACCTTTTTTAAAAAGACGCAAACCCTTGAGCTGCAAGGAAAGAGCAAGTGGTTTTTCATGAAATTGAAGCACCGTATTCCACCACAAATTAAGAGAATTAAGAGAGAGCCCGTTCGAGAAATCGCCACCTTGCCAGAGTAGATGGGGTTTGAGAATCTCCCAAGCTTTTCATATGCTTTTTGCCACAAAAGAGCCACCTATTTTAATAGTATTAGGGCATAGAAGTAAGGAGTAGTAATTCAAACCCTGCCATGCCCTTCGATTAAGCGGAGACCCTTGAGATATATAGTTTCTGAGAAGGATTTTCCAAGATTCCTCACCTTCAAGGCTGCGAATAATCCATTTGGCAGTGAGAGAAAACCCTTGCATATGAATGTTGATTGGGCCAGATCCACCAATGTCCTTGGGCGTACAACATATGTCCCAAGCAACTCTGTGATAACTATGGTTCCCTTCAGAGTTGGCCCACAGGAAATCACGCAGAATTTTCTCCAGCCTGTGATAAGTAGCTTTAGAAGGTGCCCAGCATGATGAATAATAGACATGAGTGGTGGCCAGAACCTTGGAGTAGAATTGAAATTTTCTAGCAAGAGACAAATGATTGGTAACCCAAAAAGAGATTTTTTGCTTAACTCGTTGAATCACATAATTCCACATATCAGCAGGGGATGCCATAAAGGCAAAGTGGATGCCTAAAAATTTGAATTGAACACCAGGTTCAATCCAAAGCCTTTGGAATCCCTCTAGCCAAGGAGGTTTGGGACCCATTGCCTATCTGTAACATTGGGTTTTCTTCCATTGGATAGCAGAACCAGAGGCAAGACAAAAAATATCAAGGCATTTCATGGCATTAGTGATAAAGGCCTCTGTTTCAACCAAAGTGAGAAAAGAATCATCAACAAAGTGCCCATTAATCAACTACTTGGGAGAGGAGGGTAGTTGAATACCTTTAACAAGACCAGCATTGGCAGCATTAGCAAGTAAGTAGCTCATACCTTCACCAACAATGACATAAAGAGAAGGAGCAAGGGGGAAACCTTATCGGATAGAGTGATGAAAAGAGAATCTCTCAGACTGTTGACCATTGATTGTAATACAAGCACCTGCATTTTGGAAGATCATATTGATAGAGCAGATGAATCTGGGTCCAAAACCAATAGCCTGCAGCATGGCCAGTATGAAAGGCCACTCAACTCTGACATAGGCTTTTTCAAAATCAAATTTAATAAACAGAGTTGGTTGAGAAGTCTGACAGGCATATTCCATGCCCTCCCAAACTGCAATAATGTTGTCCAAAATGTATATGTTCTTGATAAAGCTGGTTTTCTCACTTCTGATGATCAGGGGCAGGAGATTAGTGAGCCTGATAACAAGGGCTTTGGCAATAATTTTGTATGAGACACTGAGCAGAGTTATTGGCCGCCAACTGGTGATAAGCTCGGGATCCCCAGACTTGGGAGTGAATTTGATGTTGCCTTGGTTGATCAGATCACCCAGGGTGTTGGAGGACATCGCTTCCAGATAGACTTGATGCAGATTAGGACCAACAGTCATCCATAGAGACTGGTAGAACTTACAAGGGAAACCATCAACACCGGGGGCTTTATCAGAGGCCATCTGCATAACAACTTCCTTCAAGTCATCAAGAGTGAGAGGTCTATCACAAGCGATGCGCTGAATTTCAGAGAGCTTGCAAGGAACAACGTCAATGAATTGGAGGAGAGCAGCCTCATGATTCGGGGTAGCAGGTTGAGCAACAAACACAACATGATAGTGATGCACAAAATCTTGCAGGTAAGAGAGTAAGTATTTGATTGCCATCCTTGATTGCTTTAATTTTGGTGAGACTTTGATTAGTTTTAAGGGAAGCAAAAAACTCCTTCAAAACTCTGTCACCAATGCAGAGCCAATGTAGATGGGATTGAACTTGGGCTCCTCTAGCCTTATAGTGCTCCTCAATTTGAAGCTTATGCTTCTAGTGAGCAGCTTGCACTTGCAGGTGGGCATTGGAAAGAGACAGATAAAGCTCTTGAATAGCCATTTAATATTCAACATGGGAGGCTTCATGAGCATTCTTGCGAAATAGAGCAACTTGTTTCCCATAAAGCCAATGGAAAGAAGTGGTACGAGTGATGGTGTGAGACCACCAGTCAATCTAGCCAATCCCATCAACAGGTCTCAGATCAAAATTCCAAATACATCTTATATAATCCAATGTCTTGGGATGAGAAAGGTGGGACGTATTTAAATAGAATTGGGTGGACTTGGGCTTGGGGCACTAGGAGCTCCATTGAATCCCAAAGAAAATAGGCTTATGGTCAGAAACCAAAGCATTGTCCACTACCGAGATTGGGAGGCTATATGAAGAATCAAAGAAAAACCAATGTTGCTATGAAAGCAAAGCTTTGTCGAGACGCTTATAGACTCTATCATTTCCAGCTCTAAAATTAGACCAGGTGAACCAAGGAGTGGCAGCAGAAGAGCGCTTGTGGTGGTTTGGATAAAAAAGACAGCTTATTGCGCAAATATAACTAGGCTTCGTGTTTTCCCGTACACCATCGCATTGGAAGCCGGCCTAACTTGTCATTGAGGGATTTGACCATGTTAAAATCTCCACAAAGAAGCTAGGTAATAGAGGGTAGATGATCAGCTAGCCACCGCTAAAAAGAAGATCATTAAGAGGCATCATTAGAAGCATAAATATTGGCCAACCCAAGAATGTGGCCGTCAAAATAAAAAAGGGTCCACACCACCCGATGAGTGGGGTCAGAGCCCCAAGATATAATATTAGAGCTAAGGTCGGGGCTTAAAAGAGTGACAACACCCCCTCAACCATTATCATGAGCTGACATCTGGTAGAGAGAACCAGGCCAGATGGTACGCATAGCAGCATAAAGATGGAAGCCAAAGATTTTGACTTCCTGCAGACACAATACCTAAAATTTTGCAAAATGCTTGCAACTATCTTTGACAAGATATCTGTGACTCAGATCAGTAAGCCCCCTGACATTCCATGAGTAGACTAACATGGAGAACTATCAAGGTGCATGGTTTCCTCCTCGAGGCTGACTAATGCTCTAAAGTGGTTAGAGAAAGTGACTTGCCGCGCATTCCCATGAATAAAATCACCAAGTTTGAACTGTCAGCGGGGTCTCTATGAGAAATATTCCTTGGAAGGAGGGGAAGGACTGCAGGAACAACATAAGGTAGCCTTTCTATCTATCTGCAGAGCTGAACCACCGGCCGTGAGATCTAGAAAGCTTACGGTCTTAGACAATGAGGGGTGTGAAAGAGCTGAGGGGTGAGGGCTGATGACAACAGCAGCTTGCGGAGACCGAGAAATGGCGGGCGTGGGCTTAGGAAGGATCGTAGCAGATGGCTTCAAAGGAGTAGAAGCAAGGGTGGCCACCAATTTGTAAGTAGCATGTTGGTGCTTATTTTGGGTCGAGGCAGAAGGTTTTCTGCCATTGACAATAGTCCATCCATCAGAGGAGGGAGTGCTGGATTTAGGGTTGATCAGGGCTTTCTTTGAAACTGGTGGTGGACTTGGGTTCATAAGAGGACAATCCTTGATCATATGGTTAACAGACTGGCACTGGAAATAAGTGTTGGGTAGATTGATGTATAGAACTTTTTGTGAAAATCACGTGTCTCCAACCTGGATATCAAGGGTATCTTTGAGGTCTTTTGAGAGATCAATTTCAACACAAACCCATTTTTGGGGTCGAGCCGAGTAAAACTTACTTTTCTCATGGCATATGAGGCATCCCAAGGGTTTGATAAGTTGGTCAACGAAACCCCATAGAGGCAAAGGGAGGCCTGGAAATTCAACCCAAATAGAAATTTTGAGCTTGGCTTTCTCAAAGACTTGAAAATCTCGAGTCCAGTGGGAGAAAACCACAAGGATATTACGAATAAACCAAGGTCCATGGTTAACAATGGCTTTGTAGTGTTTGGCATTTGTAAAGCGGAATAGGAAAAAACCCTTGGTTATGTTTTGGACTCCCTCGACCTTGACTACATGGGGTTGCCAATGATTATGAATCCATTGGCAGAGGATACCTTCAGGGGGAACTCGGCCCAAAAAATAAGCAACAAGAGAAAAATATTCAAAGTAGTTACAAGATTTGTCAAAAGCTGGTAAATCAAGACTAATATTTGGGGAAGGAGTATCAGTATCCTTACCTCATCGAATACTTTCGGGATGAATTTCCTCGCTTGTTTCAGCGCCATTGTACATAGCTCCTGCGATAAGACCAGCATCAATAGATGCATGGCCCGAGGAGGTGGTCATTTTATAAGCCACCACCCAAAGGGTGGATTGGTGATCAATACAAAATTAATGCAGATAATCCTGCCTAGATCTACATATCGGCAGTGTGATGCGATGGCGGCGTACGACAAGGCTGAGCATTCACTGCGAAAATAACTTGCTAAGCCTAAACCCTAGTAGAGCTCCTCTATCATGAAATTAATAATCCTTGGTAACCTTCTTGATGATAAAAATCAAACTAATTTTTAATCTTCTTTCTAGAAATGTAAATAACTTTGAAAATTTCCACAAATTGCACCCTAGGTAGCCAAATTATGAGAAAACATAAAACCGCTATAAATTTTGCAAACCAAGTCGAAAATTCTTAAAATTTAGAGTGGAAATTACTTGATTTATTTCACCATACCACAAAAAAATTTATAGAAAAATTAGCTACCGATTTTGAGATATGGACAAACCTTCACAATTAGGGTTTGACACAATGCTAGCCGAGTTCAAGCTCTGATACCAATTGTAATGGAATTACTTATATAAATCTGATTATTAGTGGTAATATAACACCAATGAACACAATATTTCAGATAAATGATCTCAATATGTAAGTAGAACAGCTTAGCCACTTCGAGGGGGCAACCTCTAAACCAAACAATAAGACTCAAATACTCAATATGATGCTCAACTACTGCCTACTAACCCCTATATATACTATTCCTATGCTATGGCCAACACCAAGGCCGACCCACTAATGAAAACACAACATATATGAAAGAGATACATAATGATAAGAAGTTATGATATCCACAAGTTGGCTATATACATTCAATATAAGATATATGATTAAGGGCGTAGCAGAGATGCACTCAACAATGTTGTCGATCTTATTGTGAAAGAAGGTTTAAAGGAATAGAAATGATCTTTGAATGCTTCACTTATGGTTTTAAAAGTGTAGCGTGAGGAAGGACGAAATTTTTACTTATGTATCGAACAATTTGGTAGTTTCGTACGATGAGATGGTTACATTTGGTAACTTTCTATACATGTGTGATTGACTAGAATGTACTTTTCTATGAAACCCTAGGTCTCACAAATGTGTGAAACCAGATCTATATATCCCAAAAATAACTTCCAACCCTAACCATGGCTAGAAACCCCTACAAATAGGTAGTGGTTGAGTTAAAGTGCAATCCATACACCACCTATGTTGGCACTACTTCGAAGAGGCCTCAAATTGCACATAGTTCATCATCTAGAGATGTGATACCTATATGGATGTAATTAAATTTGATAACATGTTCACTCGATAAATTTTTATAGTGTTTTTGATGTGCTAGACTTGTCTTGGAGGGATTGCATGTTGGGAAGCTAGACTCTTAAACTTGGTTGGAAGTGCTTCAAATTAGCATAGGGGTTGTTTTTAAGGTGTGTCATTGTATTTAATAAATTTAGGAGAGATTGTAGTTCTTTGGGGTTTATGTTTGCAAGTACTGCTTTTAAAAGTGTCAGGTGAGTAAATAAGTGCATTTGACTTGCTTATTTAGGATTTCATAAGTTTTATATTACATTAAGGCAAACCTATAGGAAAAATACCAACTCATAAAAATATATCAAATTGATAAAATAATTGTTAGGTAACTTGGAATGAAACCGCTAGTTTCAAACCAAACTATTTGGTGGTTTAGTCCTTATCTGACGGTCTCATACAGGCATGGATTGAGGTACTAGAAAGTTCTAGGCATGACACTTGGAAGTGATAGATTGTTGTGGATTGATGTAAACAATTATATGAGTGACTAAACAATGTATTAAATAGAATAATTCATGCAATAAGGTTAAGGATAGGAAATTGAGCTCATAACGTGATTGAAGTCAAAAATTAGGGATTAAGGCAATATACTAACTTTATCAAGTGATAAATCACCAAATTCATTGTCTACGTTTACCTCACCTTTAAACTAGGAAATGAGATTTGCTTTCTTAAAAGAAAATATGCCTGATTGTGTAAGCACACTTTGCCTTTACTTGAGGTGCTTGATTTTCTTGAGTGTTGACACAATATCCACAGTGAAACATGCAATATAGAGTGTAGTTGGTGTCCATAAAAAGAGTTGAACTTTAACTTTGATTTTAAAAATGTATTTGAAACTTACAAATTTGAAATGTGAAAAAAGTAATGGAGTACACTTATTTGTATTACCAAAGGAGAAGATCCTTGATGAAGTGCTTGGAGAAATGGATTAGAACTAAGCTACTGGAGGTTTGGGGGTGATCAATCCCAATCCTCTGAAGGATAAGCTAGAGCTAAAAGGGAATTGGGTGTCACTTGACTCAATACCAGAAGAGGGGTGTCATATGGCTTTATAGTCACCCCAAATAACCTTCTACAAATAGGAAGGGTGTCACCAAATTTCTATTCATCCCAAAACTTCCAAAAAAGTGAGAAGATCAATGCCATATGGCTTTCTAATCACCCCAAATATCTTCTAACCACATAACCACACTTTTGTAGATGAATCTAAGTCCCAAATGTGTAAAATAGTGCAAATTCATAAAGGAATGAAGTATGCTCATGCCCCCACTATGTGATGTCCCAATGTGTTAAGTATGCAAATTTGAATATAGAAGAAGAATGAGGCATATGTCCCCATACCATGTATTATAAATGTGCTCAATATGTACAAACTTGAAGGGAAATAAAGTAGTCATGCCCCCTCACATTCTATATTGAAATTTAGTAAACTTTACTCTAGATTGTGCCAATTATCCCTAAACCTATAAAGATTTGTATGTTCCAAAACATTATGAGTTTCTTGTTGAAAATTTTCACAAGATGAAATTGTCCATCCTAGAAAATAACATGTGACGGTTATGTCCCCTATTATATGGTTTTATCCCTATCTAAATTTTGATCTTGATATGTATCTATTCATGTTCCTTGTATATATGCACCCTATTCCATTTTGTTCTAAATTTTGTATTATGTCTATGTGCCTAAATTGCATAGATATATGTGTGTGATAATCCCATTGAATCCTCTTTATTTTGAGGTAAGTGAGATGTGTAATAGATTGTTTGGCTAAAAATAAGTGAAGTGTGTCCATGTAAGATGTAACATATAATAAATGTTGGATCACATTGAAGGCTATTGTAGGTGGTCAACATAGAGATCATGTTCCTGCAAAATAGTGTACAGTAGAATCCATGACACGAAGAGATATAAAAACAAACATAAAAGCATTGAAGTAGACAATTATACATTCAATGTCACTTATGTTAGCCATAGCAAAGGCCAAAGGCCACATACAAGGGATAAAAAGTTGTTGTACAAACAAACAAGCATAAGAAAAGGTAATAAAGGCTGCAAATTAGGGACACTAAAGTGTCTCACATGCACGCATAGAAAATACCATGGGTTGCATACATAAAAAAAAGATTACAATCAAGTAAGTGAATACAATAGTATATAGTATCCTAGAGGCACATAGATCAAGAGATACTAGTTTTACATAAGGCTCATGTGTTATCCACATTAGTCTGAATAAATATCATGTAACACAATATAGATAATGAGCATGATGAGAATGTAAAATAACACTACGTAATGAAACATTATCACCTGATAGCGTAATAGATGCCCCTGGATGTAGCATGGCCATTGTGTAAGAGGAGATATCCAATGTTTACAAGCATTGCAAAGTCTTGTGTACATCTCACATCATGCTCAAAGACCTCATGAAACTCACGTGTGTAAAGAGCATGTTGAATATGATATTTATTAACTCATGTGACAAACAACATATATGTAAAGTAAAGAACTAGAAAATCAAGTCACATGCAAGTCCTACTTTTGCATTTTTATAATATTTGATCGTGTTTGGGTTTATTAGATTATTTGAATATTTTGTACTTTTAGAATATTTTTGTTTTGTGAAAAGCAAGTGTTACTCTGTGGTAAGATCATGAGGGAGAGGATGGGAACATATAGGTTTAGGAGGCATGGTTATCAATACTACATTGTGTGTGATAGGAATATGAAGTAGTGCTTGACTCAAGGGATGTAAACATGCATAAGAGATTCAATGCATGTGGGAGGGACTCATGAGAAGACATATAATATATAGATCTTGTAAATGTGGCATAAATAGATTCATGAGGCATAAACATATAAACTAGCTTATTAGTATAAATAAGAGTAGGGAAAGGATCCTCATAAGGGATATTCCAAATTTTAAAAAAAAATTATTACAAAATGTGTCTTAGATGTTCTAACAGAGAGTATAAATAGTGATCCTCCATATACAAATCCATGGTAAAAAAGTGGGTCACATGTTTGAAATATAACAATAATTTAGAAAGGTGTAGCCATAGTAGAGGAGTCCACAATACTATAAGAATAACATTTCCAATATCTCGAGGAGGAGAGTGTGTGTTATATCAAATATGTTGCTCAATTTAGCCCATAAATGTAAGTAATGTAAGAGTACTTTGGTTATCTCTAGAATTACAGCCAATGAAACCATTGTAGGTAGATTAGTGACTAAAAAAATATTGAATGTAAAGCACCTAAGAAACAATATCATTAGCACAAGTAACATCACGATCATAGTCAATAATCAAGCCATCTTGTTTCTCTAGTAATGGTAACTCTTTGATAATTTCATGTGCAAGTGGATTTAGTGTCATATATACCTCAGCTATAGAGGTAGGCCTTTGCAAGGGCTCATAGGGTGGTAGCATAAGAGGCTTATTGTTACTTCTAGAACTTGAATCTTTGATCTCATATGTACATGACTTACCAAAAGCAATGAATGATTTCAAAGAGGTGATAATAGGCTTAGTATCATGACCAATGATTGATTTACTAACCACAAATGTGTGTAATTGATCAATTAGAATAGAGTGTTGTTCTAAAGGGGTGATATTAGGTTCATTAGAAGCATAATATTCAACATTGTAATACCGGAAAGGCTCTTTATTTGTAGTAAGAGTTTACTCAAATCCATCTTGTATAAATTTGAGACATTGATTAAAAATAGATGGTATGGCTTCCATTACATGAGTATAAGGTCCTCTTAAGAGGATATTATAATGAAGATAATTATCTATAATATAAATAATAGTGGAGACTTTTTTAGGGCCAATTTAAACATCCAAAGTAATTGTACCAATGGAATATCAAATGATATTTTCAAATCCTCTAACAATAGTGGTAGTCCTATTAATTGCGCTCATGGAAATACCCATTCAATGGAGTAAGGAGCCAGGGAAAACATTCAAACCAAATCCATTATCAATCAGCTCCCATTTAATTAGAAATCCTTATGTCTATGGAATAATAATTAGTAATGGATATTGATCCAATATATGTTGAGGAGGTAACTCGATAGGACAAAAAGTAATAACCTTATCCATGTTTTGAGATTGATTTGCAATATGATGAATAAGATATGGTTGGTTAATGGTAGGAAGAATATCATATTGTTATGGGGTACTTATAAATGTGATAATACAGGCATTAATCAAATATTGTATAGTATGTAAGATCTTGAAACATTTACTATTGGCATGGATAAGAAATCTATGGTAGTCACAATAGGAATTTTAGTCGAAAAGTTTAGCTTAAGGCTTGTTTGTATCAACTTCTACATGTGGAGGGAGGGATACAAGGTTACAATAAATCAAATTTTGTAAGATAAAAACATGGTGAAGAAGGAAAATGTGTGAATATTATGTAAGTGGGTAACTAATACTAGGCTAAGGGTGAGTAGGATCATATATGTGAATCTTAACACACTCCATATAAACAAGAGCAGACCATCAAAGGATATTAGAGATGATAGAATAGTAGTATTGATATCTTCCTTAGATAGAACAAAGTGAGTAGTGAAGATGGTATGGAAAGCCATGAAAAAACAAATGAGAACAAACCCTAGAGATAGGAAAAGGTTCATGTATCAAGGAATAAAATGGAAACCATGGGGAAACTAGGGTTTAAACTAGGCTAAGGATTCGATAAAAAAAGTGGGTTCAACAAATGATTTAACCTAAAAATGAATAAGTGTGGGAAGGTATGGATTCCTTTTTTATATTATTTTATATTAGGGTTAGAAATAAGATATATTTTAAGATTAATTAATTTAACATTAATGTGCATATCAAAATATACATATAATAGTAATTAATAAGATAGATCAACTAAAACAAGTGCTAAATGGAATAAGATATGAGAGGAGAGATGTACTTAAACTATTATATTACTCTAGAACCTCATTTGGCTATAAACAAATGTTTAAAAAATTATGATAGTATTCAGATAGTTTGTTTCTAATTTTGGAAGTGCATGGTGAGCACAAACGAAACCATTATGTATGTTTGAAATCATTTGGTGATTGTATACAAAAAGCTACAAACATTTTGTTACTTCTTTTTCCTTTGTAATTGACTAGAATATGCTTTTATGTGAAACCCTATGTCTCTAAAATGTGTGAAACCCTTTGTATATCCCTAAAATTTTTAAGATATAAACCCCTATAAAAGGGTTAATGGTTAGGTTGAAGTGCGATCCGTACACCACATATATTGGCACTACTTTGAAGATGCCTCAAACAACATGTAGTTCTCCGCCAAAAGATGTGATATCTATATGGATTAAACTAAATTTGATAACGTGTTCGATTTAAAAGGATTTGTATTGGCTTGGTGTGTTTTTTTTGGACTTGGTTTGGAGGGCTTGTACCTAGGGAAGCTAGACTCTTAAACCTAGTTAAAAGTGCTTCAGACTTGAGCAGGGGTTGCTCATAATGTATTCTTCTACTTACATGTAATTTAGGAATGTTAGAGAGTTATTAAGGCTTAGAAGACGACTTGATGTATTTTATATATATTAGTATAACTGTACAATATCTAATGTATACACATAACATATATAAGACAAAATGGAGAACATGTAAAGCTCATCTACCCAAGGAAATAAAGACGAAAAAATCCTTCATCTTAAAAATGAAAGATGAAGGGACTGAAAGGAAAAAAAATACCTCAATTTTTATAAAACTATGTAACATTTATGTGCAAAGGGTTCAAATTTTTGGTTGTTTATTCAAAACAATTATAGAAATTTAATATTGTGGGTTATCATTATCTCTATTACATGCTTCCAATTCTGAGATTTCCCATTTTGTATCTTATTTTACAATGCTTTAGATGTGATGTTGTAGACATCAGAATTAGGTCACCCTAATTCCCACATGTGTGTATGCAGCTTAGGAAACCCCTTCATAATCCCACACAGTTAATTTACTCTTCTACTAACTTACATTCACCATTTTACCACCTGTGACCACATGTAATTGTAGACACAAAATCATGCACTTTAGTCTCGGTCTTATACTACTATTCATATGGTTTTTGAGTGAAGAAAGTACTAATTAACCCCTGTCTCTTGGTCATTTTTATTTACTTTCTATCGTAACTCCTGACCTTCACCACATATATGTACAGTCTGTTTTTGACACTTTCTGTCATTTTAACCTTGATTGGGGCACCCAGGCTAGTTTTGGGGTTCCCGTTAGCTACCTGGTCCTAGTTGAGCACCTTGATCCTTTTTACACTTTCCCGCCACTTTTTGGGCACTTTCTAGCCTTTTGAGCTTCTTATCTTTTTAGTGGTTGACCTTTTTGGGGTTAATTACGAAATTAGAATAAGAGAACCATATAAATATAAAGTTATGAGACCATAATGAGGGACCAATCATTAGGCACTAGTATCATCATCTAAGGTTGCATCTATCTAGAGCTCATTTGCATCCCTCTAGCTCCACCACAAAGGCACACGGCTGGTTTATCTGCATCACACTACATAGGAGGGAAGTTAATTCTATTCCATTTGTCATTCTATTACATTTTTACACATAGTTATTGCTCGCTACTTTCAAAAAGTGTGAATGACCCAAAAACAACCTAGGGCATGATCACACACACACACACAAAACTACATCAGGTCTAAGATGTAGTGCAACAATCATTAGTAAGTCCACCATTGTGGTAGTTGATGTCAGTTTGACCCCTTCATTTGTATTTATCTTTTTTAGGGTTTGATGCTTGTTTTGGGGTCTTTTAGGTCTTTCTTTCATCACTAATCATTGGTGACATCTGTCATAAAGTAGCGAGTTACACGGAATAAGGAGTGAAGGATTCATATCATCTTATGATCCTCCAGAGCTGGTTTTGGAACTTCCTACATAGACTAGGGCACCCAGAATCCATACTAGGGCACTCACAGGTGCCCTGATCCTCTTCTAGGCACCCCAATACCCTCAAACAACTAAGACCCATCCTTTTTAAGACCTCTGTATGTTTGCTCATGCCTCCAGGATATTCAGTTGTAACTCCACACAAAACAATTGACATTGATCGTGTGGATTGATACCAATCTTCCAGATTGACACCAATCCCTTCCAAAATATTTCAACTTTACATTTTTGGTACATTTTGTATATTTGCTCCATATTTCGTAATCATGGCCAAAACTCTTTTACTTGTAAGTTTTTACTTCTATTGGATGACCATTCCATGAGAAAATTACGAGCTAGACACCACTTACGATCTACCCATAGTCCATCAACCATTCATCTGGAAGCAATCTGACATCAAATACAAGTTAAACATATGCATCATTATCCTCACACCTAATCTAAACGACATTCCTGAGTAGTTGGACATTCTCCTCGAACACAGTGAAAAGGCCAATCTCTACTGATACAATGTTATTAATCATCTCCCAACCTATTATCAAGGATTTTGATTGAGTTCTGACATCCAGGCATTATATATCTATGATTTTTCATCTGTGCCACTTTATATTATCTGTAATCTTACCCTTATTTCTAGCTTAATTGTCTAAAATTGAGTTAACACCCATCAAAGGTAGCCCTTTGGTTCATGGAATTGACCTTTTCCAAGTAACTCACCTCATTATTATCTAACATCTCTCTTGTCAAGTTGTCTACATGTGTGTAGGTTTTCAATTCCTTGGGAGAGGAGCTTTATGTGCTCATTTGGATCCGTCACCTTCCATCATCATCCACACAGGTTTCACTAAACCTTGTCATTTATGTTTTAGTGGTTTGTTTCATATAGTAAAATCAAATCCTAAAAATATGCTAAAACATTTGGCATGTCTGGTGGGACCTTAGTCCCCTTTCATTAAAAACTACATTTTCATTAAGTAGAATCCATTTTCCTTTACTTCGTACAAGTTAGTTAACTTTTCAACTCAGGCTCCCTAACAAATTCCTAGATGGTGTAAACTAAAAAGTTGTTGGAGCTCAAATTTGCACCCTACCCTAAGTCATGGACAATCCAGGATTTTGAGGCAACATGGGACTACCTCCAAGTTGTGGGACTTACTACTTGAGACAAACCTCCGGAGAAGTTCGGCTTCATCTGCCTATTCCTAATGCTAAACTATTCCTACAACTGCAAATACAACTATCTAATATTATTCTAACAATCCAAGGGACCAATGGTAAAAGGAAATATATAAAAAGGAAATCATAAACTAAGTGGAGGTGATAGTACCAAGAAAGAGAAGGAAAGACACTTTCGATGAGGGAAAATGGGAGAAAATGAACAAAGAGAGGACACACTAGATTGCCATAGACCCAAAACAACACTTGAACTTCCATTTTTACATAATGCACAATAGAAGCAAACCGTACAAGGTGAGAAAACATACACAACACATCTGAAATGAATGAAGAGGCAAGATAAAACAATAAAGAACATGCTAGAGCAGAAAACATCCAAAAAGCATGAATTTTATTTTCCTTATGAGGATGCACAATCAATTACATTGAAGCAAGAAGGCATAAACACCTTGCAAAAGTCCAAATATGAGGCCTGTAACTCATAAACACTTAGAAAACACTCTAAATGAAGCCCTTGTATTCTAAGAGGGCACAACCTTTACAAATGAGCATCATTCTATAATATATAGAAGATGAAGGGAGATGTCAAAGAAAAAAAGATTGAAACCTAGATTTCGAGCTCCAACCACCAACAACATGCATTAATTCTCTGAAAACAATGATGGACAACACTTTTAGACCATTCCTTCACGTCAGTTTTCTTGTAGGAGAAGGAAAGAGCACCATACTTCATCAATTTAGGTGGTTGAGCCATCTGTAACTTCATCATTAAATGCATGGATTATTTTACCTCTATTTCACCTACTAAACCCTACCAAAATTTGAATATGATGATGAAAAATCGAAGGGTTTGAGGAGGCCTTTCCAACGAGACCAATTCTACATGATTTGGAGCTATGAATCGAAAGATATGACCATTCAAAATTTTAAAACTTGAGAGGAATGAGACAAAGTTCCCAATGTCACGTGACAGTCTTTGATTTGCTTTGAGGATTACCTTTTCCTACGTGTGCATCGCCCATGTGTCCTTCTCAGATTGGTTGTTGACCACCAACTAACCCGCCTTGACCCACCGCATTTCAGACGGTGATTGGTTATAGGGTTGGACCCTTTGACTGCATGTTTTGGGGTTGGGGAATGTTTAACATATAACATGTTGGCATGTGAAGATGCTTCAATACAAGAAAGTCTCAGAGACCCAGCGATGAGACCGTTAGAGCTCGGGGGGCAGAATGAAGATTTGGACATTGCATACAGACTGATTCCCTGTATGTTATACCTAAGCATCAGAATGACCTCCATGTGTCCAATATGCAATCACGAATCTGATATCCAAATTCATTTTGAATTTCTAGTGTGAATTTGTGAATTTTAACCCTACACATTGTCTCCCAATCCACATAGAGACACTACGTGGTGTTAGGTGGTGAATTTTCAAAAGCAATTTTCACTTTTGCAAACACTGCGAATATGCAATTTGTGAGATAACTCGCCAAGCCCAATAAGTGTTGTCATCAGGGCTCAGGGTGCGTTTTGTTAATTTACATGTGTAAAATTGTAAATTCACAGAAAAGGCCCACTAAAGCTCGAAGAAGCATCTTAATCCAAATCTCTTTCTACAAGTTGTTAAAATAGCCATGGGGTATTTAAGACAACATTTTTGGTGAATTTGAATGGTCATATGCTTGTTAGATGGAGATATTAGTGTCCTTGAGCATCCATTGGGCATGTAGTCAAGCCTAAAAACATGAAAAGTGATTTGAAACTTTGAAGATCTTACCCCTGAGCCCACATGAACTTAGCACTGAAGTAAAGCCACATGCAGAGATCATTCTCAATATAAGAATTAATCTAATTGAGCTTAATGAGAGTGGAAAAATGTTTTGAAATTGTTTTTCTACCTAATTTCTTGGGAATCCATGAGTAACACTGCCAACAATATCCTAAATATGTGTAAATGCTAGCAAGATGAAATGAACTCTACCATGTTATTTCTTGCAACTCAACTCGCCACCTTGAACCCTATTTGAGACATACCTTCCTTTCAATCCTTCATGAACCATTGTGCAATGAAAAATTCCAAAATCAATAAGAGCAACATGTAGAGAACTTAGGGAAAGGAAACTACACTACCAATAAGACAATGTGCTAAAAACACTTGGAGAAATTACAAACTGATCTAATATGTATAAGATGCAATTAAAACAACTTAACAGGCATGTTTAAGATAAATCCCATTGAAAGGGATCTATAATGTATATTCATCAAGGTTGGATAACTCAAAAGAGTTGGCAACTTGGCCTCTTTACAAACACAAAGAATACTTGTCTAAAATCACATGAGGAGTCCACGCGAGATAGAAGGCCTAAAACCAAGGGCACAGAAGGATAGGAAGGACCCGCGCGTGGAAGGAAAGTTTAGATTTCAGGACTTAGCCGATTTTGAGCATAAGGATCTATTTTTGGAAGATGGCGTGTGGACCACATCAACGATGCAGAGACACGTGCACCATGCATTGTCTATATTTGGAGAAGCGGTTCAAAGCGTCTATGCATGGAGACAAGCTAAGAATAGAATTGACACTTCAGTTAACTTCAAGAGGACTATAGATAGTGCACTTGCATGTGTGGCTATGATTGTAAAACAACGTGTGACTAACAATAGCATGCGACCTATTTCTGGAATAGTTAAGTGGTGAAGGGAAAGTCCCCACCCTATATATATGATGTTAGGTGCATAGTAGATGTAGGTATCACAGAGAGTGGTGTATGTATGATTTTGGATGTATGAATGTGTGTATCAGATCCATACGCACATTGATATAGATTGACAATACTATAAGGAGCTTCTGTATTTACTAATAGATGGAAGATATTGGCTGAACCTAAGTGTCATTTTGTGTAATTGAGCAGTGCATGTTTATGGTAAAATCATGATTACTGTTTAAGCTTGTTCTTTCATAGATCTGAGGATAGCATGCATTATAGAATGATGGATTAGTTATGAATCTATATGTTTCTACCTTCATCATGTTAACATCCTGTTACAACAACCCTAAAGAGGGACCTGGTACCTTTGCATGCTTCGGGTGAGCGCTCAGTCTAGGCTGAGTGATGTGCCAGTGTGACTAGGGTGTTATCTTGCAAATTCTAGGCTGCATCATTGGTTCCATTGCCGGGACCTCTTTTTCAGTTGTTTTCAGGATGGTTTGTGATGAAGACGTACCGGTTAACTCTAGCAAGTATTGAGGAATGGATACACGATCTAGAGGAAGAATATGCATGACGGTTCAGCAGTGGATCTGAGTTTAATGCACACACTTGGGTAGAACAGAACCTGTATGACAACTTATATGAGAGATTTTTCACTATCTTTCTAGTAGAACTATATGAGTGGCTTACTGCTTATGCATCCCAGTGGAATTGGAGGTATCACACACTTATCTGGACACAGGAAGAATTTCAGGCCCTCTATGATGCTGATCTGATCTGGACTCGTGTGGTGGATATGTGGTTTCGTGGTGTTCTAAACAGTTATATTCTGGAATATTCAATTTTGACGTACTCTTGCCCAGAGGTAGCTGAATTCTAGTTTTTGCGGTATCCAAGAGGAACATATTTGCATGGTATTCCACTGGCAATCAAGATCTTAATGGTAACTTTGAACCTGGAGAGTAAACCGATGGCTAACTAAACTTCACCATGCGTGAAGGCAGGTACAGGTTTGGTTTAAGATGGTAGACCTAGCGGTAGAGAAATAGAGAGAGGAAAGGCAGCTTAAGTATAATGAGGTACACAAGAGGGAGATAGAGAAGCAACGTTCCATTGTAGAGAGTATGGCATGGAGGAGAGAGATGGCTCGTGAAGGATTTACAGCTCACATAGAAGATGTGGAGCCAGAGCATCAGGAACTCCCCCATCTTGGAAAGCATGATAGAGATCCCTTCTCGGCCTCACATGGAAGTGCACCAATAGAGACTACTTGGGCCACATGTGTGCATCTTAATCCACCTGGTGACCTAGCCTTTGTGCTTGGTTTTTCAGTATCTAGTATGACAAGTAACCAACAAACTAACTTGGGAAGTAGAAAGCAGGAGTAAGTCAGGGATCAAGTACATCAATGGCAGGATAGACGGCTTCAATTTCATTTGGAGGAGCATTCTTAGGCACATCATCCACACAGAATGTGAGCACATAAAATGTTGGATTCACCTCTGGAGGTGGAACTACCTCACACACTGTAGGGGTTATAGTATAGTACTACTGTTGGGGCACAGGGGAGTACATCTACAGGTCCTATTCCAACTACAGGTGGAGGATCAAGAGGTATAGGTGGTTCTAGTTCTAGTGGATCTGGTGGTTCTGGAGGTAGAGGGAACACAGGAGGTTCTGGATCAGGTGGTCAAGGTCCGCAACAACCACAAAATATCTATATGGAGATGTCTCTTCATCTCCCAGAGTATAGAGGTATAGAGGATGCTGCCGAACATGTGCATATGTGTGAAATATTGTGGCGTGCTAAAGGGATTACAACTGATGAGTGAAAGGCAAGTCAATTTTCCACTACATTACAGGGGTGTGCACATAGCTGGTATAGGAAGTTTGACCCTGATCAAACTTGCGTGGATTATGCAGCACTGAGGGATGCTTTCTTGAAAGAGTTCCATATCCCTGAGTTTGAGTAGAAGAGTATAAGTGTGCTCAAAGATATCAAGCAAGGCACTACTGAGAGTGTACGTGAGTATGATGCTCATTTTAAGACACTTCTATCTAAGTTATCTTATGATATTCACGCTAGCCAACATGCACAATGGTTCGTTGGAGGATTGATTACACCTTTTAGAAGGGTGTTGTCACATAAGACATACACGGATCTACGTGAAGCACTGGAAGTAGCTTTACATGCTGAGGTAGTTGGGAGCATTGACACTGGCATTAGCCCATTTCTAGAGGCACAAATTACAGCTATGGCAAAAGCAGTTAGAGAAGCTATCAGCAAATTCAGCCCATGAAACATGCTCAGGAATTTGGTGTACAGATTGTGAAGTGGAAGGTCACACCAAGGATAGTTTCCCTCACAGATCTGTATGCTCATTACTACTGGACTGTGAGATTTTCCATTTGAATCATGATGTGAGTCACTATCCTTTGTTACAATGCATGATAAGGAAGAATGTATCTTGCTTTTGCAAGATTTGTAGGTCCATGACCCATGATACTGAGGATTGTCGGTTGATTGGTCAGATCCAGGATGCTATAGACATTGGAGTATGACAGACAAGTATAACAGATAATTCTAAGGGTAGGAATGAGCACCAGGATCGGGATCATAATCAAACATGCTATGATAGGAATGAGGGGTGTTTTGAAGGAGGTCATGGAAGGGGACGTGGATATCATGGTGGATATGGAGGACAAGGCCGAGGTGGGGGAAGAGGAGAGTTCCCTCATGGAACATGTTATACGTGTGGATCTCCTGACCACTACAGGCATGAATGTCCTCAGAATATTACATGTTCTTTCTGCGGAAAGAGCCATAGCTATGAAGAGTGCCCGAACTTATATGAGCATCTGAGTAAGCAGGATAAGCAAGAAAATAAAGGCGCTGGGATGGTTAGAATCTAGCGTGTGGTAGAAGACCAATGGATGCCCAAGATAACAGAAGGCCCTGAGGCATTGATAGTGAAGATTACTACACGTGCTGAAGCAACATGCACGAGAGAGGCATTGCACTAGAAGCCTACGATTACCAAGGAGGAGGTTTTGCATGTGAGGTACCCAGATCCTGCTCATCAGAAGGAAGTTTACTAGGATACCATGGAAGTGCTAAGGAATCTTCAAGGTGAGATACAATACCTAAAGGAGCAGAAGAAAGCATCGGAGATAGTCCAAACTGATATCGATGATCTGTGGGAGGTGTGCAAGATGTTGCGCCAGGAGAACATTATTCCACTATTGGGAAGTTGGTTGAAAGGGAACACTCCATGCACAAGTCTTGAGACCGGATGATAGATTCTACATGTAAATCTTCCCCCTGATAGCATTGACTATGACAAAGAAATTACTCTGAATGTTGTTGTGGATGGGTGGCTGTTGAGCAACATATTGATCGATACAGGTGTGGAAGTAAATGTGCTGACATTAGATGCATGGGTGCAAATGGGGAGGCCTCCATTGCAGCCATCATCTAATGTGTTATTTATGGAAAACCAGACTAAGGCCATGCCCATAGGAGTTTTGAAAGATGCATCTATCACTATACAAGGGGCCAAGTTCACTGGGGATTTTGAGGTATTAGCACTTGCAGAAGTAGACAATTTTCCAGCCTTGCTTGGATGCCCTTGGTGTTATGCGAATAACACTGACTTGAGATTCAATAAGGGGTATGTTCAGCTTTGAAAACAAGGAGGAAAGGGTTGTGATACCTTTGACAGATGGAAATTCTACGCCATATGTTGAGCCTCTAAGTGAGGAGGATTTAAACAGAGTTTATGTACGTGCTATTCAGGACCCAGAGGTCAATGAGCCATCAAAAGAAGGCATCCTACAGTGGGAGGATTCTCATTCTATTAGTGATACTATGAGTATTTCTTGTGAAAATTGGGCTCATGGTACATATGAATTAGTCAGGCGCGAGGTGAAAAGTGTGGTTGCACATAAGAATGGATTTCATTCAATTCGATGGATAGGCAACACAATAACTTGGTATACAGGGACAAAAGATCTTCCTGCCTTTCTGAAGGCCATGGAAACACAGTGGGCATACCAAGTTACAAGGAGAGATATGTTAGTATATACACTATGCGGGATAACAACGCGCTGGTGGGTAGTCCACAGAGATAGCCTTATACACTGGGAAGAAATTGGGATAGCCTTGTCTACTAGGTTTATAAAGAACAATGCACCTACACAAATCTGCACTTATAATGGTGATCAACCTGTTCAGCATCACCTTCAGTAGTGTGAGAGACTCTAGACAGTAGGACATGAAGCATTACCACCTTCACTCTGGGTGCATAGATTGTATTCCATGCTCCAAGGATGTGCACGCGCTTGGTATGTATATGCAGAACTACATAGAGAAACTAGGAACTGGCAAGATTTGACTGTAGGTATGATCCAAATGTTTGACTACTTCTCAACTAAACCTCATGTAGCAGAGGCATTAAAATTTGTCAAGCACTTAACTATGGGAGATAGTGCAAAAGTAGAAGAGCATATTCAAGGAATTATTCGGTGAGACAGAGTTCGGAGCATGTTTTGAAAAGGAAGAAGAAATGGACTCCATACTACTTGAGTGTGCTTGCCTTGAGAAAGAGAAAGGAAAGATGGTCTACATCGTGGACGATGAGGAAGTTGAGAACCTGGATATTGAACATTCACAAGGGGTACATGAGGTCTTAGACAGTGCAGATAAGGATGCACGTGCCTACCATGAACCCATGAACACAATGAAGGTGAATATAGGTTCGGAGGCTGAGCCTAAGGAGGCCATAATTAGAGATTACTGGTCAGACTCAGAGGTAGCAATGATCATCGAGTTACTTAGGGATTATCAGGACTTATTCCCTCGAGGATATCATGAACTTAAAGGTGTGCATGAATCACTTGGGGAAATGAAGATCAAACTTAAGGATGGTGCATGACCAGTTAGAAAGAGACCTTACATAATGAATCCTAATTTGTGTGAAAAGGTGAAAGAAGAAATTGATAAAATGTTGAAATCTGGAATTATCAAGCCCCTTGATGAGTCAGAATGGGTTAGCCCAATGGTGATCAGTATCAAGAAGGATGGACGATTAGGATATGTGTGGACTATAGGGAGCTAAATGTTGCATGCATCACAGATCCATTCCTTACGCCATTCACTGAGGAAATACTTGGAGTTAAAGGGCATGAAATATATTCTTTCACAGATGGATTTTCTGGGTATCATCAGGTTAGGATCACTCAGGAGGATCAAGAAAAGACAACATTTACTACTGAATGGGGTAGTTTTTCCTATACTGTGATGCCCTTTGGATTGAAAAATGCACCTGTTGTATTCTCGCACATAGTTGTTCAGGCATTCAAATATTTTATTCACAAATTCTTACAGGTCTACCTAGATGATTGGACAATATATGGGCTTGTGAAAGATCATTGTGACAATCTGTGCTTAATGTTTGAACGATGCAGACAATTGAGTATCTCTTTGAACATCAAGAAGTGCATATTTTCTATGCCATTTGGGATACTGTTAGGACATATAATCTGCAAGGAAGGTTTGCTAGTTGATCCAGCCAAGGTTGCAGTCATTTTAGGCCTGGAAGCACCTACCAGTCAAAGTGAGGTGCACAGATTTTTAGGTCATACAGGATATTATAGAAAATTCATCAAAGGGTATGCTAGAATTGTTGCACCCTTGGAAGAATTACTGAAGGGGAAAGGTACATTTTATTGGGGAGAACCGCAACAACATGTGTTTGAGATATTAAAAGAGAAACTTACTACCATGCCCATTCTGTGCTTTCCCTCATGGGATAAACCATTTCATGTACATGTGGACGCTTCTGGTATGGCCATTGGTGCTGTGTTAGCTCAACCTGGTGAAGGTATTATAGATCATCCAATCTGTTTTGCTAGTAGGAAGCTGACTCCTGCTGAAAGGAATTATACAACTACAGAGCACGAAGCTTTGTCAATGATCTATGCATTGTACAAGTTTCGACAGTACTTGTTAGCAACACCATTTGTGTTTTATACAGATCATATGGCATTGAAGTACTTGGTAAACAAGCCCATATTACAGGGCACATATGCAGATGGGTGCTCCTATTTCAAGAGTTTGACTTCACAGTTGTGGTGAAGCCAGGGAAAAGTAATTCTGGACCAGACCATTTATCTAGAATCAATTCAGGAGAGGATGCACAGACAATTGAAGAAACAATGCCAGATGCACAGTTATACAGGTTACAACACGTGCCCATGGAATTAGAAGACATTGTTGTCTTTCTACGAACAGGTATGGCACCAGAAGGAATGAAATCATTAGAAAAGAAGTAGCTTGCTATATGCGCGACACCATTTATGTTAATCAGTGGTGACCTTTACAAGCTAGGCAGAGATGAAGTATTACACCGTTGTGTGTTAGAGCATGAGTGCAAGGATATCATGGAAGAAGCTCATGGTGGTATTGCAGGAGGCCATTATGCAGGTGATGCGACTGCCTGAAAGATCCTAATTACTGGATTATGGTGGGAGACACTGTATAAAGACTGTAAAGATTATTGTAAGGCGTGTGATCATTGTCAGCACCTAGGAAAACCAGGGCAAAGAGATGAGATGCCTTTGAGACCAATTATTAGTGCAGAACCATTTGAGAAATGGGCCATTGATTTTGTAGGACCTATTTCACCAGCCGTGCACAGGACTGGATCACGCTATATCATTACTTGCATAGATTATCTCACATGGTGGGCAGAAGCAACACCTACGAAAGATTGTACGGTAGCTACAACAACTAGGTTTCTATGGGAGAATGTTCTTACACGATATGGGTGTCCTTTAAGCTTGACAAGTGATAGAGGTACACACTTTCTGAATGAGACAATCAGGATCCTATTAGATGAGTTTATGGTTGCACACCATAAAACTACACCTTACCATCCTCAGGAAAATGGAACTGCTGAGGCTTTCAACAAAATTTTGGGCCAGACTTTGACAAAAATATGTGATGTTGGAAGAAAGGATTGGGATGACAAAGTGTCAGCTGTGCTTTGGGCATATAGAACAACTTACAAGAGATTGAACAAGGCCACACCATTTCAGTTGGTGTTTGGCGTGGAAGCTGTTCTTCCTATAGAATTTATGTTACCTTCTTTGCGCATTGTGTGCACTGGAGGTCTAGCTGATGCACATGATTTAGAAGAATGTATCAAAAAGATGATTCAACTGGATGAGCACTGAGCCATAGCATGATGGAGTCAGAAGTAGGAAAAGGCCAGGAAGAAGGCATGGCATGACAGAAACATAAGGGATAAGAAGTTTGAGATTGGACAAATGGTACTTCTTTATGACTCAAAGTTCTTGCGCCATCCAGGAAAGCTCAAAGTACATTGGTTGGGGCCGTATGTTATCACTTCTATACTTGAATCAGGTGCTTTCCAGTTAGAAGCACTTGATGGAACATGGCTACCTGGTTACTTTAACGGGAGTAGGCTGAAGCCCTACTATAAATAAGTCTTCTTGGTGTTTGTAATAAGGCAGTATTGCCATTTAGTTTAGGTTTTCAATCATGTATTTCCTTAAATGTATTTCCTTCATTGTCGCTATGCTTTGTCAATTTAGTTGTTGTTTTTGTAATAAGTGTGCTTGCGCGCCTGAAGCTAATTACGGTATGAAGAATGTTTATGCGCAGAGGACTGCACATACTTTTAGTGTGGGGTGGTTGTAGTAATCCAAGAAAAAGATAGAAAAAGACTGGGGGAATTGAAAGATGAAAGGAATAAGCTGCTACGGATGTGCTTTAAGTCAAAGGAAGATTGTTTCTCAAAAGTGACCAAGGATGGAGATGAATGAAAGAACAATATAACGTGAGGTAAGCAGAGGCCATGATAGCTACCAGGAGAAGGTACAGTGATGAGGTACTCAGGCGTAGGAGCACGCGCTGAAGAGAAGTCTGTGACCAGAGGGTAGGAAGGTGCGCTAGAAGGTTATATCTGGTGCATGAAGATGTACCACGCGGAATGAAGGGATTTGGTCAATGAATGAAGGGATATTTGGTAGGTGAGGAGCAATAAATGCATCAAAATTTGAAAAATTTATATAAGGATGGGATGCGGATTCATTTTTACCATTGCGACTAAGAGTATTTGAGAGAAGAGCCAAGTGCGAAGAGCCGAGTGATCAAGTTAAGGTGCGAAGGGTGTGAAACCAAGAGTGACAACCAGATCTGTGTGACAAGAAGCTTGCATCCCCGGTGGTGAAGGGTTTGAGTGAAGTAGGGAGACAAAAAAGAGTTAGGTTATGAAGTTTCCACCTAGGGCATAATTGAATCGAGCTAGGGTTTGATTCGCAGAGTTGCAGGGTTGAAGAGGAGACAATTGCAAGGTAGAAATGGCACCAAAGAAGGCATCTACAACAGTGGTAAAAGGAAAGAAGAAGGTAGTCATTGAGGAAGAAGAGATGGCACCTGAAAGCCATTTTTCAGAAATGCAATACCCAGAAGGAGTCATCATCGGCCAAGAGTGGGATTCACCCATTAGAAAGAGAAAAGTGAGTGAATATAATCACAGGACTTCAGAGAACAAGAAGGAGCTCGATTCCTTGCTCATGGCTAGAACAAACAAGTGCACGACAGATGACATGCCAGTATATGATGATGTGGGTGAAAATATTTTAAAGAGAATTGGGGTCTATCAGTTGTATGAGCTTCCATATTTCGGGAAGTATGAGCCCTTGTATCAGTGGCTCATGAGCAGGGTACATGAAGACTTCTTCTACTTTGTAGGATGCAGAGTTAGAATTTCATCTATGCTTGTCTCATCAGTGACAGGTCTGAAGGCCACAGGGGAAGACATAAAAGGTGACCTTGCAGATAAAGCCGTGATTGTAAAGACCAAACAGGAGTTGGGATACCTGAAGGGTCCGTGCAGAATGGACATAGATAAATTGAAGAACTATCCAATTGTACAAACTACAACACACCTGGTTACCAAGTTAAATGATCAGGAGTGGTGGTCGCAGGTAAACACTATGTGGTTACATGTGGCACGTAGGATGTTAGAAGGGACAATCTACAACATTGCAGGCTATATTGCAGAGAAAATAGTCAAAGAAGCACACACAGGAGGGAAGATCAGCTTTGGGGCTGTTCTACTATCACTGGTCTTCATGGAGATTGGAGTACCAGATGGACCAAAGGAGAAAATATGGGAATACCCCATGGAGAACAAGTCCCCAGCTGAAAGATTCAACAAATACCTATGCAAGGGGACCATGACAGATGAAGTAAAACAAAGGGTGGAGAAGTGGTATGACAGGCTCCGCGTGGCATTTGGGGAAGAGTGGCACATCCCAAAGGACCTACCAGTAGTAGTAGGGAAACAAGTTCAGTTTGTTGTATATCAGCATTTCTGCATCGTGTGCTTTCCAATGAAAGATGGAGTCTGGAGCCCTTGGTGCAAGTTACCTTACGCATTCACTGCAAGGTATTTTCAAGAATCTATTCATAGATTTACAGACATGCGAAGACTGATCTTCAATGCAGATAAGGTAGATTGTGACTACCATACATTGAGGAAGAAGTATGTATATCCTGGCAGAAGTGCTTATACAGAAAGAATCATTTCAGAGGTTCTGAATATCAAACCAATAAGTTTGGCTGTAGCAGATGTGGGGGCAACATTGGTGTATCTCCAGCTGAAGCCAAAAATGGAGAATAACAAATATGTGGAAGGTGAGTTCACACTTCCAGCACCACCAAAGGGAAAGCATACAGTGGAGAACATCCCAACGCCTAAGCCCACAGAGCCAATTGAAGTGCAAGATGAGGAGGAGCGTGAAGATAGTGGTGGTTTGGAGCATAGGGGTAGGAGACATCCTACAAGTCAGAGTGAAGTTGAGTGCACTGTTACACCACCTCAGCCACAAGAGGGGGATGATGAGGACCTGAATGTGGCCCAAGGGGAGCACAGGTTTAAAAGAGTATTCAGGAGAACAAGGACCCAAGGTGCTACTCCAACCACTGTGCGCAAATCACCCCGACTCTCCCCACAAAAGGAAGCGACCACGCAGAGGAGGAGGAAGCTGAAGTTGAATGAGGAGGTAGAAGAGTCAGAGGAGAGTGTGCCTACATCTCCTACACTTCCAGAGCACACAGAAGAATAGGGTGAGGCATCAAAGGAGAAGGAAGAAGAAGAGAAAAGACAAGAGGAAACAACTATAGAAGGTGTTCAGGATATGGAGATGCAAGTCCCAAATTTGGAGGCTAGAGTTCCTAAGTAGCAAAGGTCTAGAAGGAAAAGTGGGGAGCACATTCCACCAGCCATGGGGTATGTAGAGGATGCAGGAAAAATTTTCCACCCACTTCCAAAGCATGATCGCGCAGAAAGATTTATTTGGCTGGGAGTTGATGGATGAGGATATGGTGACTGTGCGCACACGAAAGCAACTATCATGGTCGATGCATACCCACATGGATGAGCCTGAATTTGATGTGTGTGAAGAGTCATGTGTTTTGAGGTGACTGAAGAAGGCACCTCAGGCTAGACACATGACAGTAAAGCCTACTGTCATGTCAGATGAGCAGGTCAACAATGCACTGGTGAAAGTTTCTGCTGAGGTGGCTAGAAGAAACATGGACAAATCTGCCACAATCAAAGTGTTGCGTGAAGAGTTGAAAATGAAGGATGCAGAGATAGCACGCATAACACAGGAAAGGGACTTCGTGCAGAAGAAGAATGAAGTGTTCATAAGCATCACAGAGGAGATTGGGGACAATGTAATCAAAGCAAGGCCACACTTGGAACCCAAGGTACCAAAGATGTTTCCTTCAACAATACACTATGTGGGAAAGTTGGTGGACTTGGTGCTCGAAGATGAAAATCTGCGTATGCAAGTGCCAGAAAGATCAGAACAAGATGTCGAATGGGAGAAAGCATCTGTGATGAGAAAAATCACATCTTATGAAGGGTTGTTGCAGGCATTACAAGAAGTATTGAAGAAAGCGGACCAGGCTTTAAATATATGCACAGCTCCAGAGGTGCTCATCAACATTAAGACCTTGGAAGAGAATAATGAGGTCTAGAAAGCAATGAAAGATGAGACATTGGGCCATGCAGAAAGGTTGTCAATGGTTAAACAGAAGTGTGAGGCCCTGGCAGCAGCACAAGAGCCGCACAAGACTCGGCTGGAAGAGCTTGGAAAGCTGATTGTGCAGAAGATGGACCTTTTGGAAGGAAGAATGACATCCATGTCCAGTGTTGTGTTGGTTCTACAAAATGAGAAAGGAGAAATTGTGAGGGATGAGTTGGAATCCATTGTTGTGGACATCCCAGAGAAAGCAAAACAGGCACTCACTGAATGGCAGGTTTTGGAGGCTGCAATAAAAGAGGAGTATCCAGAGCTGATACTACAAACTGATACAGAGGAGGTTGCTTAAATAACCTCATATAAATTCTTTATTTATTCACATTCTTTCATTCTTATTCTTTCATTGTTATTCTTTCCTTCATTTTTTGGAGATACCCATTATCAAGACGACAATGAGATTAGTGTGGGGTAATGTTGATCAAAGAATAATTGTCTAAAATAACATGAGGAGTCCGCGTGGGATAGAAGGCCCAGAACTAAGGGCATGGAAGGACAGGAAGGACCCACATGTGGAAGGAAAGTTTAGATTTCAGGACTTAGCCAATTTTGAGCATGAGGATCTATTTTTGGAAGATGGCGTGTGGACCACATCAACGATGCAGAGACACGCGTGCCATGCATTGTCTATATTTGGAGAAGTGGTTCAAAGCATCTATGCATGGAGACAAGCTAAGAATAGAATTGACACTTCAGTTAACTTCAAGAGGACTATAGATAGTGCACTTGCATGTGTGGCTATGATTGTAAACGACGTGTGGCTAACAATAGCATGCGACCTATTTCTGGAATAGTTAAGCGGTGAAGGGAAAGTCCCCACCCTATATATATGATGTTAGGTGCATAGTAGATGTATGTATCACAGAGAGTGGTGTATGTATGATTCTGGATGTATGAATGTGTGTATCAGATCCATACGTGCATTGATATAGATTGACAATACTGTAAGGAGCTTCTGTATTTACTAATAGATGGAAGATATTGGCTGAATCTAAGTGTCATTCTGTGTAATTGAGTAGTGCATGTTAATGGTAAAATCATGATTACTGTTTAAGCTTGTTCTTTCATAGATCTGAGGATAGCATGCATTATAGAATAATGGATTAGTTATGAATCTATATGTTTCTACCTTCATCATGTTAACATCCTGTTACAGCAACCCTAAAGAGGGACCTGGTACCTTTGCGTGCTTTGGGTGAGGCTCAGTCTAGGTTGAGTGATGTGCCAGCGTGACTAGGGTGTGGAGGATTAATCATGCCAATGAAGTTAAGACCCCATTGGGAGAATGGATGATCTGCTGGAATTGGATGAAGTGGAAGGGCATCCAACCTCTTTTTACTAGTAAAGAAAACACATTATTTTTATTTTCTAACCCATTTGAGAGCTTCAAAAAATAGTGTGGGCTAAAAGTATCATGCCTTTATGATTTTAATTTTTGTTGCTTTGGTAGAGAAGTGTCCACTAGAGAAACCATCATGGAATTATTGTAACACTTTATTCACCTGTTCACCTTCAATGCACCTCAATAACACTCTATCAACATTTATTTTGAAAATAATTCCACCAATTAATGCATAAGGGATTGATCATAATCTCAAGTGTCTTCTTTTTTCTTTGTAAATAGGTCGAGAGGGTACACACCAATAGAAAATAATGAGGCCATGTCATTGATCTAGTTGTGGAAATTGGGTGAATCCGCTTTATCTTGTTGAGTTTCAACATTGTGTGGAAGTTCCTCATCCATAAAGAATTAGGTTTCTTGATCATTTTGAGCATCCAAGGCCAACTGCTCACAAAGTTCTCTTCTTCTTACTAATTTTTTGGTTTTAATACTCATATCATATTCCATTATTTTAGTCACCCATCCAACTCTTTTCTCACTGATTTTTGCTCCCATAATGAAGTCTCTCACACTAGAATGCGAGAGTAGAACTTTTTTGTGATTAGTGGCAAACATAATCTTGAATTTCTTGAGAGCTCTCATGATGGCAAAGACCCGTTTTTCAATGTGATTGTATTTTAGTTCATAATCCTTTAGTGTTTGACTGAAGAATGCCACTGGTTACTCCAAACCTTGATCATTTTTTTGTTTTAAAAGAACAACAATATTGGATTTAGATCCATATGCATAAAGGATGAAATTATTTAAATAGTTAGGATTAATAAGTGTGGAAGCTTGAGAAAATTATTATTTGATCTTGGAAAATATTTCTTTTCCTTCTGCAGCCTGCTTAAACACTGAATCTTTCTTGAGCATTAGGGTGATGGGTCTAACCAATCCTACAAATTTAGGAATAAATCTCCTAACAAAGTTGATTTTTCCAAGGAATGATTGTAAGGATTTCTTGTGAGTTGAAAAGGAGAGAGAGAGAGAGAGGATGGCTGCGATTCTTTCTGGATCAATGGAAATACCCTCTTTTGAAATAATGTACCCCAAGAGCTTGCCCTTAGGAACTATAAAATTACACTTCTTGGGATTCAAAGACACTCAAAATTCCCTACATCTCTCAAAAAAATTCTCAAGATGACTGATATGATCTTTACTTTCTTTTGAGAAAATGGTGATATCATCTAAATAGACAAGGATAAATTCATTGATATATGTTTTAAAAGTAATATCCATTACTCTTTGAAATGTGGAACCTGCAATTGATTAAGTGAAGGGAATCTTTTGATATGTATATGCTCCCCACTTGGTTGTAAATGTAGTTTTTAAATGATCCTCTTTTTTGACCTTGATCTAATTGAAACTTAAGTAGACATCAAGGATAGAAAATATTTCAGCTCCTACTACTATTTTCACAATATGTTCCATAAAGGGTAGGGGTAGTGATCCTTTAAAGAGGCCCTATTTAGATACTTGAAATCAATATAGAGTCTGGTTTCTCCATTCTTATTGTTTACCAGAACTAGATTTTCCACCCAAGTAGAGCATTTGATGGGAAATATTATTTTTACCTCAATCAAATTAGATAATTCCTTCCTCATGAGGGGTTTTATCTTGGGATTGACAGGCATGTGTTTTTTTCTGATTGGCTTAATGTTAGGATTAAGGTCAATGGAATGATGAACAATTCTTGGTCAAAACCCTTAAGATCTTCATAGTCCCATGAGAAGACATCATTATATTTTTGAAAAAAGGAGATAAAAGATTATTTTTCATCTTCTGTGCATACCTTTCTAAGCAATAACTCCTTACCTTGTGCAATAATGACTGGTTAGTAGTCCTCTTGCCTTGCTACTATATTCTTCTCTTCTCCTATGAACTCAGCAATAGGACTGAAAATATTCTCCATAGTGACCAATTGTTTAGGAAAATTATTTATTTTAAACTGAATAACTTGATCACCATAGTTTTCATGTAAATCAAATTATAAATTTGAGGATAACTCAACTTCATTCTAGATGAACTAAACAAATTTTTCATCACTATCAAATATCTTGCAACCAATTTCATTGTCCAAAATTGATGGCCTAACCACCAACTTAAAATGTTGTTCATTAGCTTAAGTGAGGTCCTCATATGGTGAAAATTGTGACCCAATGAGTTCCATATGGTTTGCTTATTTATTCAATATCCTTGGCACCACTTGTAAGTTAGTAACATCAAAGCTTTCCAAGAGGTCCTAAACTCTATGTTTATAAGATTTTAAAATATTATTCTTATTGGTATATTTCCCTCTCACTTGGTGTATAATCAATTCATTATCTCCAAATATCTATAAAGTCTTTATTTTTCTCTTTTCAACAATTAGGAGACCATGAATCTTTGCCTCATACTTAGCCACATTATTTGAACAAAAAAATTGTAACCTATAAGAAAATAATAATTTCTCATTCATTCGAGAAATCAATACAACATCTGCCTCAACTCCATTTTTACTTCTAGAACCATCAAATAACATTTTCCATATTCCAATAGCACTATCCTTTTCTTTCTTGAGTGGTGTGGGGAAAGTAGATTCTTCTTCATGAATGCAGTAGGTTTTAAGTCTAGTTTCCGTAGTTGTATCACAAGGATAAAATTGATTATTCTCCTTAGACCATTCATCTAATAAGAGAATAGGAATCGAAGGAGGGATAGGATACTCTATTGGATCTTACTCATGCCCATGATCTTCATGTATAAGATAATTAGTTTGGAGAGGAGAAGGGTCATAAGACTCAACATGATAGGAGAAGATTGGCTCAGCTTGGATGGTAAATATACTACCATATTTAGTTCTTAGGAGCATATGAGACCAATCAGAATACAAATAACCACCCACTTTATTTGTGAAGTCTCTTAAAAAATAAATGGCAAACAAAGGAGAAAAGTCAATGACTTAGACATCTTGAGTCATGGTTAAACTTGGACAAGCATGAAGGGTTAACTCAAGATATTTGATCACTCCTAAAATGTTGAAAACTAAGCCATCAAGTTAAAAAACACCTTTAGAAACAATGATGTACTTAAGACCTAGGATATCAACAATTTTCTTAGACATTATAGAGGAACTAACCCCCGAGTCAATCTTGCAATTATGAACCAAGTGTTTGACCATTATTATAGACATATAAAAGGGTGGGGTCTTCTTAACTTTACTTACTTGTTCTTATTTTTCTTGGAAAAAATTGACTCCAGTATGAGCTCTTTAAATAGTTTGATTATATTGAGGGAGCTACTCGAGAGCTTCATGTAGGATATCTCTTTGTGATGGAATAGACAGGGCATCCCACATTGTCACATTTACATTTTTCTTCTTCATCTACTCAAAAATGTTGAAAGGGAGGCCAATGGATTTGTTCATTTGAGGTAGGGTGTTCTATTTTCTTGATTGTTCCAATGTTGGAACACGTGCCTTTGGCTTAGAGACAATATCCTTCATCAAGCTAGGTTTGTTAGGAATCTCAGGCAAACTAATTTTGCTCAAATTTGTTCCAATATTCTTTTCTTCATGAAGAGGATAAGTTTGACTGGAATAAGATGAATGTTGAGTATCTAACACTCTTTTCTTAGATCTTGTGTTATCAACAACATGAGTATGATGCCTATTGGAAATATCCATAGCTTGATTCATTGCACAAAACTCGTCAATTCCAAAAAACATTAGATTGGTTTCATGATTAGCTTATTGAGTTTCCTCCATACTAGATTTGATTGTTTTTATTGATGATTCACGTTGACTAGAATAAATTTTAACCATAAGGGCATGAAATTGCAATGCTTTTGCACAAATATACTAATTATGTACCTAATTACATGGAAACACCACTTTATTTCTTGTATCACATTATTTTGCATTGGAACCAATGCTTTACTCGAGCTAACAATAGGAAGTGACTGAGTAGGAATGACTGTCTGTAGAGGAAGGTGTCAATTTTTACATTACCAATTATCATTTTGCTGATTCGACCCATATCTTTGATTTGGATATTGATTTCTATAGGGATGATGACCTTGAATGAATTATTGGTTAGAAGATTACCCTTGGTTAGAATTTGGGTAATTTCTATAAGATTGGGCTTGTTGTTTCTCCAATTATATTAATTTATTTGACAAATTTTTGATCAATTTCATCACCACCCTTTTGCATTTACGAAGAATAGGATGTGGAAGAAGTGGGTTGGGAATTTTTCTTAGGAATGGGAGTAAGAACGCTGTGAAGATTGACACAATTCGGGAAACAAATGCATGGGTAATCTAAGGGATAACTTTCTAGCTCATGTCAAATAATTTTAAACCCTAATGGCTATTGGATATGCATCATCTATTTGGATAGCTCCCATAGATTGTATCATAAAAACAATAATAAAATTTAAAGCTCTTAAGAAGTAAAGAAAATCACCTTATCTTCCATGAAGTAAGAAGTTTGACTGCAACATCATCCTCCATGACTAAATGAAATAAACACACATTAACAATGTCTTGAATATGATCATATGGGGTATTGTGGTTTTCACTAGTGAAGAAAGGGATACTTTTAAAAGTAGCCATTGGTATGTGTAGACACAAAATAATGCACTTGGGTACATTTCTAGGTCCTAAAAGCATACTAGCATTTATATGATTCCTAAGCAAGAAAACTATTGATAACTATTTTTTGCATCTTTTCATTATCTCTTATTTTCTATTTTGTCTTACACACCCTACAAGCCAACCAAAACTTTACTTGTCTATCTCTCACAGCTTCAGACACCAACGCCTAGCCAAGACAACAACACCCATGCCCTCCTACCCCTCCTGGGTGCTCTTGACCCTTTCTTACCTTACTCGCTCTTTTTGGGTTTCTTTTATCTTTTAGGCATGTTTTTCACTCATGGGTCGGCCTTCCAATTTTCAATTACGAAATTCAAACAAGGTAATCATATAAATACATAGTTATGTGATCAAAATCAAGGAACATGCACTAAACATCACCTAAGCTTGCATTCCAAAGGTACTAAAATACTCTAAAGGCATCCATCTAGTATCCATTTAAGGGACAAGGGCTGAATAGACTCTGCATATGCTACGTAGGAAGGGGAAGTTCATTCTATTCCATCCACACATTCTACTACATTGCTACATTCTAGTTACATCCCATTATCAACTGCAAGTTACACAAGGGAATCCTAGCACATCATTTCTACACACATACAAAAGAACTACATGGAGTATGAGATGTAGTGCAACACTCAGTCATAAGTTCAGTCTCGGGGTGACTGTCGGGGTGAGTCCGACTCCCTGTTCTGCATTTTCCTTTTTAGGTTTGATGTGGTTTATGGGTATGTGTAGGTGAATTTCTATTTTACATGTTATAGGTACCTTTGGTGATCTAGGAGAGAATATAAGGTGATTAATAGGGAACAACAACGAAGACCTTGCGACACAACAAAAACTAGATTATGAGTATCTACATAGTCACTAGCACCTAATTCCGGTCTCCAACACTCAAGCGCCTCTGTCCTGCTACAGACGCCTGTGTCTAACTCTATTCTTGCACTCTATATTTTTCATTGACCAATGACGACCTTGTTTGTATTCTATCCATCAGTCACACCTTCCCAAATCATCTTTCTGTCCATTCAGAAACCATCTAAGTACTCATATATCTCTTCCTTGCTTAGGGTTTCATAATTTACATCTTAGTTTACTTGTGTCATTATTGTATAACAACATTTTTATATCATTTATTTCAATAATTACTCTGTAATTATATTTAATTCAAATTAAATTAAATTAAATTAGATCATTTTCAGATCGCAGAGGAATCAGATAAGTCATTTATCTCTCCCATTTACTTATAGTTTTGCATTGCTTGAGTGCTTAACATATGTATCTTTATTGTATTTTATCATATTAGTTACTCTGAAATTAGAATTAATTCTATTTTTGTTAAATCATTTAGTGAACCCCACTTATGATCGGTCATTTGGATCTTTACTCTACTCGATCTTCTTTCATGGCTCCTAAAAATCCTCTAATCTCCTTGGATGACTTATTTCAAATGCACCACCTTGCAAAGATGTTCTCCAAAAACCCCTAGACACTATTTATCTCCATTGTAATACGCCACCCACTCAAGTAAGTTCCATTTTTGATCATCTATCTTAGAGTCAATTCAATCTTTACATTTTTTATTTCAAGACAAAATTCAAGCTATGGAAACAACAATTACATCTCTTAAAGCTGAAATCAAACATCTCAATGATGCTTCTCAAGCCCATGCTATTTATCCTTCCACATTTCATTCTAGTCCTATGTCTGCTACCTATGCTCATATAAGTAAACCCTAAGTCTTATCGCTCCTCGTACCTCTCAAGTTTGATCTAAATGTTAAGCAACATAATATTCTCCTCGAGCTCTTTAATCACCAATTGATCAACTTGCCAACTACTCATTGTTATCCTCCTTATCAGCTTACAAAATACATTGGTCTCCCATTTTGTAATTACCACAGACTTAATGGACATCATGATGATGATTGTTATGCTTTAAAATGTAGAATCAAGCACCTTGAGCATCAGGGTTTTATTTCATTTACTTCACAACATCTTACCACATCTTCAATCGCTAAATCCCAATGAGATCCAAAATTCAGCTCTTTCATGTCTAATGAGCATCATGTCATAGTTACTAATATTCCTCCTTCAGTCAGTCAAGATCCACATGTCTAACCCATTCCAACTATGCAACCTCCTCTAAAAATTAGTCTATACCCTCTTCCTCCCAAGCCTTCTATAGTGTTACCAACTCCAACTAAATAACCTCCTCTAAAAATCAGTCCATACCCTCCTCCGCTCAAGTCTTATACAAAATTATCAATCCTAAATAAGACACCCCAATTTAAGATCCCTCTCCAACCTCCCCCAATTAAGCATCTAATTCTATTTTTCAGACAAGCTAATCCTTACATTGATGGCCGAGACACATTTCAAACTCCACTGACATGGTCCTTCTCACATCACCACATAGATCTCCATCACTCACACACTTGGGGGGCATCATGCTTTCTTCCCCCCTTCCAATCACTATCAATTCTCTCTATTACTATACTTTGTGCTTTGTGCACCCTAACTTTTACACTCTCATACCCTTTGATACACACATTGTATCGTCATTACCCTATGACACACTCTAGTTCCATGGTTTATACTCGATTGTTAAGGGTATAATTTTGAAATGAACCTCACCTCCACTACAATTCACTTCATCTTTTTCATGCCTGGGAAATATCCAAATTAATTTCCTAACAATGCGGTTAAGGATGAAAATAATGTAACATTTTATTGAGTTTACATATTTTTTTTATTTCAACAAGAGCCTATTCAATTTCCTAGAAACCGTACTCTAAAAATCCACTCCAATGCCAAATGCTATGAGTAGTAAAATCAACAAGCTACGAGGAAATAACCAAATGTAAAAATTGAAAATATAATGCTATGTGCTTCACAATACATATTTCTAATATCTATCTTCACACCACACATTACCTAATGCCACACTCTTGTTCCATGGTTCATTCTTGACTATTGAGGGTACCTATAAATGAACCTCATATCATACAAATTTGTTGGGGGGAAAGTTGTTCCTAACATATTCACATTTTGTATCTCATACCATCACACTCATATATTGCATCTGCATATCTTGGTTGCATCTACTTTTGCTAAGCTTGTTCTATTTACATGTTTCACTTTTCTTTCCATGCTAGAAAAATTCTTAGTATATCGTTATCATTATATATATACACATGCACGTTCACTTGGTCTTTTGTAGTGAAAGTAAATCTCTTACATGCTACAATGATGCTTAGCACTATACCTTTTACCAGTCCCACCGAGGTTCCTGGGGACATATACTTTCCCTACTATTATATACATCACAGGTTCTATTGCTACATTTTTTTACCACTTCTCATTACAAGTTACTTTATTTTTTTGTTGATTTATACATGCCTTGACATACTATTTATCTTTCTAACATTCTAACGGGTGCTTCATGTGTATCATTTTCCTTGCAGGACTATATACAACCATGGTTATCAGATACACTATGTTTGACATTATTTCCTACTGTATGCTATTTTTTTGGGCTTTGCCCTATGTCTTGTATGATCATTGTATGCTTTTGGCCACTTCAAACCTGATTTTATTATGACATTGTGAGCGATGTCCCATATTTGAAACTCGATTTTTGCGGTCTCTCTTGTCTGTAAAATTGCTTGTTACAATGTCTTCTTTCACATGCTAGCTACTTTTACTAATAACACTTGTATTAGCTACTTTTTTTGTATGTGCCTTGGTTTCTATCATGCACATCCCATACCCCCTATAGGTATACACTTTAGCATAACATCAGGTCCTCTCCTTTGGGCCACATCCTCCTACTATTGTCACATGCACACCAAACGAGGGGGGCATACATCGAGTGAACAAATCACCCCTACGAGAACTTAAATCTACATAAAAACACAAAATAATACAGAAAAAGCACAAGAACACAGTCACATAGTGGCCCAAAATTTGACTTGGGTCCAACACACAACACAAAAACTAGCACCCAAAATCAAATAATAACACTTGGGTTCTTGTGTCCTCCCTTTGGCACTAATGTCTTGGGGGTAGATACAACCATCTTCTCATATCAAAATAGTTCACATAAGTCTTCAAAGTAATTCTATAGTTATAGAAACAGTCCTCCTGTCACAGAATACATTTTATCTGCTTTGATTGATACAATCAAAACTAATTCAGAACAATAGGGATAAAAATAACAATAAGAACTAAATAATGATGCACCATTTGTAGTGGTTCTCATTTTGAAGAGTTGTGGAAGGAGAGTAAAACTGTACCTCTCTCCCAAAATCTTTCTCTTTGGCATGAGATCACCTAAAAAACTTGTCATTGGCGTGAGATCGCCCAAAAAACTCACACTTGGCATGAGATCACCTAAAAAACTTGTCATTGGCGTGAGATCACCCAAAAAACTCACACTTGGCATGAGATCACCTAAAAAACTCACTATTGGCTTGATATTTCCCAAAAAACTCACTCTTCACAACACTTTAGGACACATTTCTATCCTTTACACTCTTTTACATCAGGTGCACACTTTCCTTTACTACTACTTCTACATACTTTTCTCAGATTTTTCATTTACAGGACTTTGACTACTCTTTTTCTCTTCTTTTGCATGTTTGTCCTTAATACACAACAAGAAAAAAACTACAACAAAAATACAAGCACAACAATAGGTACAAGCAATGCATATGCTTCACCCTTAGGGTCACTTTCCTTTCCTAGTCTCTATGCTTCACTTTGCAATTATTCCATGCTTCACTTGTCCACTCGACTCACTATTCACCACACACTCTATAGGAACATAAGGTACTCATCTTCTATCTAATTTATGTTATTGAGGATTCACTGAAAAACATAAAGTGGAGGTAAATTTTAAACAAAATCACACACTTGGGTACATGTTCTATGGAGCATACTAGTTTTTATGTTAGAGTTCCTAAGCAAACCTTCCATGTGTTACACTTGGATATTTGGCCTCTGGTCTTTGTCCTCTGAGCGGGTCTAGGGGGGTCTTACACATTAAATCCCGAAGTCAAAATTTTATTGGGTTGTTATATTAACCCATTGGGTCAAACATAGGCCTAGCCAGTACAATGGGCCTATTTTTGGTACCCTTGTTTTTCTGAGTGCCCATGACCCTTTCTAAAACCTCCTTACTTCGGCTTTCTATTGATGTCTCTTTTATCTAGATGGACATCAATAAGATTTATTGGTTAGCCTTGTGTTTTGTGAAGGTGAATAGTGTGTGTAAATTCAAGTGTGAATTTGGGAGGGCTTGTTGAGTGCAGCTCCAAATAAGATTACTGATTACTGTAATTGTGATTCAGACTATTGGCTTGTAATAAAATCTGAGCAAGTGTCATCTTGGTCCATGTAGCCCACATTGAGGTGAACCACTTTAAATATTGTCTTTGTGTTGTGCATTTTTCATTTCTATAATTCTATTCATACTTCTTATTATTGCGATTTTGAGGAATTATTCCGCATTAGATATTATTAATTCCTAACACAAAATCACACACTTGGGTACATTTTTAGGTCTTAAAAGCATACTAGCATTTATATTATTCCTAAGCAATAAAACTAGTGGTTGACAATTATCTTTGGCATCTTTTTATCGTCTCTTGTTTTCTATTTTGTCTTACACATCCTACAAGCTAGTTGGAAATTTACTTGTCTATCTTTCACGGCTTCAAACACCAGCGCCCAGCCAAGATAGCAACACCCAGGCACTCATGCCCCTCCTAGGCGTCCCTGGCCCTTTCTTATCTTACTCATTGTTTTTATGTCTCTTTTATATTTTAGGCATATTTTTTTACTTATGGGCCGGCTTTTCAGTTTTCAATTACGAAATTCAAACAAGGGAATCATATAAATACATAGTTATGCGTTCAAAATCAAGGACCAAGCACTAAACATTACTATCATCACCTAAGCTTGCATTCCAAAGGCACTAAAGTACTTTAAAGGCATCCATCTAGCATCCATTCAAGGGACAAGTAATGCATAAAATCTACATACACTACATAGAAAGGGGAGGTTCATTCTATTCCATCCACACATTTTACTACATTGCTACATTCTAGCTATAACCCGCTATCAAGTGCAACTTGCACAAGGGCATCCTAGGGCATCATTTCTCCACACACACAAGAACTACATAGAGTATGAGATGTAGTGCAATGCTATGACATAAGTTCACTCTCGGGGTGACCATTGGGGTTAGTATGACTCCCCATTTTGTATTTTTTTTTCAGGTTTAATGCTGTTTGTGGGCATGTATAGATGAATTTATATTTTGCAAGTTACAAGTATCTTCGGTGATCTAGGAGTGAATATCAAGTGATCAACATGGAACAACAGTGAAGACCTTGTGACACAACAAAAACTAGATATTGAGTATCTGCATAGTCACCAATGCCCAGTTTTGGTCTCCAGTGCCCAAGCGCCTCTGTCTTGCTATGGGCACCTGTTTTCGAATCTGTTCTTACACTCCATAGTTTTCAGTGACCAATGATGACCTTATTTGTAGTCTTTCCATCACTCGCATGTTCCCAGATCATCTTCTTGTCCATTCGGAAACTAGCTAAGTACTCCTATCTCTCTTCCTTGCTTATGGTTTCATACTTTATATCTTAGTTTACTTGTGTCATTATTGTATTTCAATATTTGTGCATCATTTATTTCAATAATTAATCTGTAATTATATTTAATTTAAATTAAATCAAATCAATATGTCATGTTTTGTATTAAGATCTAAAGGACAACCACCATTGAAACTGACAAAAGGAAATTTTAGTTGTTGTGCCATGATTCAAATGGGCCTTAAAATCCTAGAGGATAACAAGAAGGGCCTACTAGAAGGAGGAGTAAAAAGAGTTCTATTTGGAGGAGATGGTGATATTTGAAATGCTTTGTCTCTTCTTCTTCTCCTTGGTGAAAACTACAAATATTTAAAAGCTTCACCACTTGCTGCACTTTTTCTTATTTGTATTCTTCTCATGAAAATGAACACTTTAGGTGCTGAAAATAGTAGATTTGAAGTTGCAGTCACTAGATTTGTTGAAAGAAGCCTTTAAAGGTTAGAAACCACCTTGTTACATACAAAAAATTATGAATTTTTTTGTAAAGTGCATTAAACTCTCCCATCGGACGTGTCAAAATTGTTAGAGCTCAAAATTACACCCTTCCTAGAGTCATGGAGAACCCAAGAGTTTGAGGAAACATGGGGCTATCTCCAAGTTTTGGGACTTGATGTTTGAGACAAACCTCTTGAGAAGGTCAGATTCCTCTACCTATTCCTAATGTTATACTACTCCTACAATTGCAAATACAACAATCTAATCATATTCTAACAATCCAAGGGACTAGGGTTAGAAGGAAATGCATAGAAAGGAAATCCTAAACTAAGGGGAGGTTAAAACACCAAGAAAGAGGGGGAAATAATCTCTTAATGAGGGAAAATGTGAGAAAATGAGTAAATAAAGGGAAGAATAGAGTGCCGCAAACCTGAAACAACATTTAAACTTCCATTTTTAATAATGCATAACAAAAGTAAACCATACAAGGTGAGAAAACATACACAACACATCTGCAATGAATGAAGAGGCAAGAAAAAAAAATAAAACACAGGCTAGAGCAAAAAACAACCACAAAGCATTAATTTTATTTTCCTTATAAGGATGCACATTCCTTTATGGATAGATGGCTACGAAATGGATAAATAGGGATAGATGGAATAGGTGAAAAGTGGCTATGAGGTAAATTAAGGAAAACAAATGTCTTCTACGGGCACAATAGGAATTTTATCGTTCAAGGAAATGAATGTTAGTATAACTTGTTCAGGTGAAATGGAATTATCAAGGATAATGGCCGCACGAAGATTTCAATCAATGTCTTTAGGGCCAATTAAACCTCTAGTGGGTTGTGGGACACGGGGAAACCATCCTTCATTTCTTGTCTACTGCTCTCTAGAGAGGGTCATGAATATGAGATGAGAGATGGAGAAAGGATTATTATAGTCTCTAATAGGATGATTTTCTCAGAACTCATTAGTGTTATCTGCCTCATTGTTTAAAGCAATCAGCTATTGTATAATGCTAGGTGGGATATGAGTGGTCTGAAAAATGAGTTGTCTAAGGCCCTGATCAATGTCGGTCAATTGTGCAATGGTGTTTGGTTGTGGTACTCTTGGATCACACACTCTTTGTCTTGGTTATCTGGGGCCTTGGATGCTCATGCAAACATGAAACACATTATATATGGAAACAAACAAAGCACATAAAGAATCCAAAAGGGGCTAAGGCTAATGTTCAGGTAACTTAAGCCACTAAGGAAACATATGGAGTTTGTTTTTATTCCCATCTAATTAAATATATGTTCCTAAATTAAAAAAATTTGATTACTCTCCTTTAATTTAATTTAATCTACTTGCAAATAATTAATTTACACAATGAATCTAACTGATTAAAGCAATGGAACTAATTAATTGAAACAATGAAGTTAATCTAATTTATTTGTTTTTTTGTATTTTCCAAAGACCTTTTAACATGAAATGAAATAAGACAAATAAAGAAATCCAAAATATTCTAATCTATGTTTTTGAGGATTTTCTGGTTTTATGGAATTAAATAAACAAAAGCTACACAGACAATTAAATTACTTCTAATTGAATGAAAACTACTTCTACTTTAAAATGAAATAAACTAAACGGTGAAATAGTTGGATGTAGCTATTTCTCTATTACACAATCAACTAAATCTAATCTTATTAAAAAAAAGGATTTCTTCTAATTTATAATTGTGGATTTAATTTCCTCTAGTTCTGCCTCGGAATCGCGAGAAGATTTAGAAGATTCTTAGAAGCAACTATTCCCCTAAAACTTCCCTAGTAAAACACTAAAATTCCTACATAATCTTTCTACTATGAAGAAACTCAATTAAATGCACATAATCAAAAGATTCTTCAAACTCACTTCCCTTGCAGATCCATAGGGATAAGCAGGGAGGAAGCTCTCAAGAAAAGCTTTTCCCACATACACATACAATATAATTAAATGAATAAAAGAAAGCTACGCGTGATTTGATAGCGAAGAAGTAAAATATTCTATGCACAAGAAATTCCTCCAAATCCTTCCCAGAAAAATCCACATGGATGAAATGAGAAGATATTTTTAACAGAAGCTACTTACAGGAAATAAAACTAATCTATGAATTTTACTTTCCTTATAACAATTGTTTGAATTAACTACAAATTTAAATCTAACTATTGAAATAAAGCTTATAGGAATTTAAATACACCTCCAACCAAGAAATGTAGAACAAAGATAGTTTGCAATGTTGGCTGTGCTTTTGTTGATCCCCTTAGATTATTTTCCAATGAAGTATCCAATGTTCTCCAGGGAGCTATGCTGGTTAGTATGCAAGAAGAAGATGTAGAAGTGCTAGAGCTACCTGGTTTATAGGTAGTCTGGTAATAATATAGGAAAGAGAGTAACAAGGAAAAGGTTCTACATTTTCTTGTGTGCTTCTTGGCAAGATTCTGATAGCATAACGATGTAATTTCAATTCAAGAAACTCTAACCAATGCTTTAGGAAAAAACTTGATTTTTATAGAAAGTTGGTTGGGAAATGGTGCAACACACTTAGAAACCAATAAGTGCCAAATCATGATATGAAGGGGTATTTGACTTACTAAGAATAGGAAGTGGAGAAGAATAAATCTATACACATCCATCAAGATCAAAAACATCTGATTTGGTCAAAAAATGTGTGAGAAAACTGAGTTGGAAGAATGCAAAACACGTTGTTTAAAAAATTGCATGAAACCGCCGGTCTGTGTAGAGCAGAAGTTACACAACCATCCCTCTGGGCCAAATGGCAGTTACGTAACTGCCACGACAGTTACATAACTTAAGGCCAAAATGTTAAGGAAAAGGCCAAAAAAATAACTACGAGAGCGGGAAAAGCTAGAAAATAGATAAACAAGTTAAATTAAGCTACAAGAACATGTTGTAAGTAAGAAATTAGACTTGGATATAATCATTTGTATTGGTATCAAAATTTATCATCATTGGGGATTTGTATTATTCTGACAATGTAGCACCATGTAAATTTGGGTCCGTACATATTTCCCCCTTAGGAGAACCATTTTAGCCATGAAGAGGCATAAAACGTGAAGTTCAAGTATGGCGATCCCCAAACAGGAAAGTTATATAATATACTTGACACTGTCTAGTGTGTTGAGATTACATTAATCCAAGCTTCCCGCCACCTGCAAGAAAAAATGGGAATCAAATGAAAAGAAAGATATAATCAACAAAACATACTGAAATCTAGAATGACAAAATGACTTACCATGTCCATGGGGAGGAAAAATATACCTGCGCCAAAGCTCCTCACCCCGTGCAAAATAAGAACTAAAAACAATGTTAGAAAACATGATATATATATCAAAATTACTACTTTTAGAAAATCATTTATGCACTTATCCACTCAGTAAAATTTGAGCTATGGATAACCTATGATGGTTTCACGTATGAGTAATACAATCAAATGAAGAGAATTACTCAATCACGATGGCAAGTGTAACCAGTGGCTAGGAGCAACAGGTCATGAATAGGTGAGTTATCTACCTTTATTTATTTTCACTCTAAAATGTAGAAATTTGTTAAAACTAGTCGCAATGGGGGCTGATTTTTTATAAATGTACAGTGAAAATGACCACAAGGAGGTCGCCACATAGGATAAGAATTTTATTTTATTTGATTTGGTCTATTTTTGCATTTATTTTGAGTTTTTGGGGCCTTAGGGTGCAGACCCATATTTCGCGCGGATGGAACCGCTAGCACGTGATTGACTCAACTGCCACTCTACACAGAGCGTTGACAGTTGCAACCACCGTAACATGTCAGTGTACACAATTTTCACTTAACAAGTGACAAAATATGAAAATATTGTGGTGGTTACGCAACCGTTGCTCTGCACATAGTCACGGTTGCATAAATGTAAACAAAAATTTTAAAATTTTGACTAAGTGTTATAATTTTTTTGGTTTTTGATTGTTTTTGTGAGGTTTTTATGAGCTTATTATGTATCTATATGATTCTAAATCTTGCTCCTTTATTGATTGTTTTAAATACAAGGGCAGTATATCAGATGGATCAGAGGCCTCATGAGTGTGATTGTTTGTCTCCAATTTTGGAGAAGCACCGACTCAGGCAGAGAGAGATTTCCTACTTCAGAGGGCTGAGAATATGGAGGATTTCGTAGACAAACTCAGTTGGTTTCACCTCGTCAGCCACTTATTATGTGATTTGTTGACATATTGGGATAGCATACCATAACACTTTCCAACTATCTCAGAGTTAGGGGTGAGTGGATGAACACCCTTGGAGGACATCTATAGGATTTTAGTGGTTTTTATCACCAGACAGGAGGTTGGTTCTAACTAATGCGGATCTCAGTAGCATCAGGCTCACCAGTTGTGCTACATATATGGGGGATGCACATGTACCTAAAACTACTGCCAAACATGGCATGTGACTACCATATCATTTACCTCTACTCCTATCCCTACCTTACACAAGGCCCTTAGTCAGCATCTTGGATTCGTGCTTGGTTGCAGACAAGAGTGGGGACAATGTACTTTACTGTTGGGCACCTATCATGTAGAGAATTCAGCAGTATGGTACCAGATCATATGTTTGGGGGGCAGATATTCTTGGTATCACTATGTATCTTGACTTGTACAGATTTGTGTAGACTAAAGGGAAAGGCCCTTAGTCATCCCACACGTTGGTGATCAATTAGGTGTACAAGTGGATGATCCCCTATCAAAGGGGCATTGGGATAGCAGATCTCGAGGTGGTTAGAGTAACAAGATGGAGTCAAATTGGCTCTGCTCAAGGATGCCACATCAGTTATTTTCTACACTTACAACAGATGATATGATCATGAAACCTTATTAGGACATGGCTAGCATATGGGGTCAAGAGGCTATCATTTTTAGTACCTGTAGTTCTACGATGTAGTTAGTGGATTGGGCCAGTCAAGTATATACCCTTTTAGTCGATAGAGTACCATCATCAGTTTTGGCTACCTTACAATGAGACACCCTCCAAGTAGTGCCCATAGTATACAGGGGCATCTGAGAGACGAGAGCTAGCCCAAGGGGCAAGCTAGAGTGGACCATCGTCACTCTCGGAGTTTCGATTGGCACACGATGGGTTACTCCAAATCTAAATGCTGGGGAATCTATTAGGCCCTGAAAAATATTTCTAATAGAGGTAGGACTCACAAACAATGGAGAGGAGGGGGAGGAGGTTGAGAATGATTCAGGTACAGATGAGGAGAGTGACCTAGAGTGGGAGGCCACTAGAGAGGCCTCAACAAGTGCTAGGGCCGATGCAGAGGGAGAGTAAGAGATACTACACACAGAGGAGGAGCTGATTACAGGATGTGGTGATGAGGAGTCAATCCATCCTCATCATATGGGAGAGGAGGTGAGAGTAGAGGAGTATCTCATGCCGAATCCTACACCACCACTAGCACCGATTGACCCAAACTAGATGCCCAGAGATCTGAGTAAGTAGAATACTCTTCTCTCGACTTTACCTTCGAGACTAGACTATTAGCAAGCTATATACTATCTCTCTTTTTTGTTTTGATTTTAAATTTTTGTTAATTTTTCATTCTTTAATTACACTTTATAGCTACCGTAGATGGCTAGTGAGATCTTATTCATCGAATTCTTCTGAATACATTTTCAATCCCCACTAGGATGACACAGGAGCAACTACTAGTAGATATTAGACATCCAGCTATGGTTGAACATCATACTAATGTGTTCATGCCAGCTTGGCATGTATTTGAGACTATGCTCTAGATGAGGACCAATATTTCTAGATACGAGGTGGTCGAGAGGAGGAAAAGGCAAGACCATTTTCACAACGGAGACACTACTACCCCTGCTATATCACTCACTCCATCACATGGATAGTCTCATAGATTAGCACACGGAGGCTCTCATTCTCATCATAGGATATGTAGCATGATTCCTCACCCTTCACCCTCAAAAGGATCCCTTAGAGAGGGATGGACCACATGCATTTATTGCTTTGAGACCATTTTTGTGTATATATTGATTTTTTTCTATTTTCATCTCATAGATGAGCATTTTGACCACACCTTAGAGTATGATGACATTATACTTGACATTGTTATATATACAATGGATATCTCTTTTTGGTTTTGGCATTCTGTGTAAGAGTTGACTTGGTCATGGTTTTTCTCATTTGTGTACTCTTAGATAGTTAGAATTTCTTATGCTTTTTATGTGTTTTATGGATGCATGTTATGGATGATAATGATGCAAATGTGATAAACAAAATGATATTTTTTATGATGATGCATATGAGAACAAATTTTAACTTAGACACTTTCATTTTCAAGCAATATTTATCACTTATTTTATTGGAAAAATATGATGAATGTGATATAATAAGAAGATGAACTCACTCCATCCCTAACTCCACACAACTAGTAAGATGTGAGGGCTCATCACCAAGAGCTAAGAAGGATGTGAGTTGTATGACTTTGAAGAATGAAGATGGTGACAAAATGTAGTCATAAAATCACACACTTACTATTACATTTATACCACTAAGTATGTTATTTTGTATATGGATCTCGTGTAATAAAAGTATTCACTAATAACTCATCATGTAGTCTTGTCATCAATTAGTTAGTCACCATAATCATTTGTCTCTTCAGTTATGGTCGTCTCTTAGGGAGTCTTAGGTGTCGTAATTTTTTTGATTTTCATCTCCAGTCCTTGACTGGGGTTTCTAAGGTAGTGTTGGGGCACCCATGGGCACCCTGGTCCGTGATTTTAGGCGCCTTAGTCCCTATAATACTTGGGGTCTAATTTAGCTATTCAAGGTTGGTCTTTGTCATTTTACCGTTCATTACCCTACGTGTTAGTCAGCATGTCGGGTCATTAGTGTCAAAATTTGAACAAGATATCCCTATATAAACATAACATACTCACTACATTATGGGTGGAAGATAATCTGTCAAGGGATAGCTATCTACTAAGGGAAGGGACTATATTTGGGCATATTCTACATATACATCACACAATCATAGGGGAAAGGGTTACATTCTTTCTATTCCATCCAACATTTGCATCTTTACATCTAGTTATTGCCCCTACTTCTATGTCATTGGAGCTAGGGCATCCTAGGCACAAAATTACACACACAAGCACATAGAACTACATTTGGTCTGAAATGGACTGCAACACTTAGTCATTATTCCACCATTGTGGCAGCTAAGGCCAGTTCAACCCCTTCATATGTATCTTTCTTTTTTTAGGTAGTTGATGATTTGTATGGGGATTTATAGGTAAGTCTTCATCACATAACTACAATGACATACACGAAGGTATTGCAACAATAGAGTGACAAAGACAAAGATATTACGAATAATTTGTGACATTTTTGGATTCAGATCCTGAGATTTTCTATAGACTAGTGCACCCAGATTACAAACTAGGGCGCCCACAGGTGCCCCAGTCCTCTCCCAGGCACCCTGATATAGATAGATCTTCACTTGCTACAATTTCCTGGGTAACAACATCATTCCTTGTCCTGTCCACACATCATCCTATCTAGTCCTACACACAACGATGTAAGTTAAAATTAGGTTAGTACCTTATCCATTATATTTCATTTATTTTACTTCATCTAAATGTCAAAATAAAATATTTAGCATTTGTATTTCATTTTATATTAGTTATTCCCAATATTGTTTCTCTTTAGATCAACTTAGAATATAGATTCCAAATACATTATTTTAGTTAATCACAAAAGGACAAGATTTTGACAGAGATCCAATTAGAACCTATATCTCAACCCTAAGCAAGGTTAACTAACCAGCTTAGAATGATATTTTTCTTGTAGTTTTAACTAGACTTAGATCCGTAGATGGCGTCTCGATTGAAAAAATATGGTTTTAGGGATTGAATCTCTTATAACATACACAACTAGCTCATTTTATGGGGATTTTTAAGATTTCAAAGCAACTTTTTCTTTCCTAAATTATTTATAACTTACTAACTTACTTGACGGTACCCCGTACGTCTTGCCCCATGCTACTAGTAAAAATCACGGGCTCATCACCAAGGAAAATACATAGGTGAGTAAGGGAACTTCTCTCCTTTCCCAACCTCATGCCATCAATAGGAAGTGTGGGATCATCACCAAAGATTGATAGGGAAAACAAGTGTAGTTTTATTTGTAAAAGAAAGAATTTTTGTATTTATTGTTTAGTTATATTTTATTTCTTTTGTTCATTTTAACTTCATGACTTGTGCTTTTGCGTAAGGAATGCTTACCCTTAGCCTCAACCCCACGCATCCAGTAAGATGCAAGGGCTCACCACCGAAGGTTGAGATACGTGAACAAGAGCTCCAGGTGAAATTTTTAGATTGTTTGTCATAGAGATATTTTTAGGGAAATATGGGACATCAGGAAACTTCTAGTACAGACTATGGGAAAAGACACCTAAGCTAGAATAAATCATGAATAGGACTAAGTGTGCAAGTATTGGTAGGATCAATGTAGAAATTTTTTCTTAAAAGTTGAAATGATAAAGATATTGAATAATTTGGAGATGATAATATGAGTACTTGAAGAGGCATGGTTAATTTTTTTACCAATATTTGAAAGTTTTAAAAGTTTCCTGAAAATTAAGTTTCTATTTTTACACTTTCAAAAGATGATAATGGTGATGATAAATAGTATGGATGAACTATGCATAGAAGCATTTGAGGTGAAGTGAATTAACTGAATCACTAAATTCTTCACCTTCTAGAGTACACAGATGATACACAACATTCTTTTAGTCTTCCATTACCTGGTTCAAGCCTAACCACTTTGGTATGAACTTCCTTCCTTCACCGACCTTTTTATCGATAACGCTTGTCACATATCAATACTAGGTCGCCTACATATATTTCATGCCCATACACTTTCTTATTATGTTGATGACATATCCTAACAATGTAGACCTACTGACGTTGTTCAAATCAAATTTTCCTTTCATTTGGGCCTTCTAAGCTAGCCAATTGCATTTCGTGATACACGCCTTCATCAAGAATGCCTTGTCAGGACAAACAAAGAGATGACAGTTATACCTCGAGCAGTAAGACCACTTCGGCACTAAAGACTAAAGAAAAAGAGGTTTCCCCCATGGATGTTTACATTGATGTTCTATACGCCCACAAGGACGGAAATAAATTTAAGTGTCATTCTCTTTTGTTCTCCTTAACTGTATTAAGGAGAATGGAATTTCATGTCTTGTTTGTAGGGTCAGCATGTCCATTGGCCTAAGGATAGTATAAAGAGGTTGTGTGATGAGATATTTTGAATTGTGCACACAACTCACACACATCTTCATTATTAAAAGGAATTTCATTATCTGAAATAATGATTTGTGGGACACTGTACCTACAAATGATTTGGTTTGGAATAAACTTGGTAATTAAAGATCCATGTACGATCGTAAGAGGAATGGCCTCAACCCACTTTATAAAATACTATGTGGCCATGATAATGAATTTATGGCCATGTAATGATGAAGGAGAGAAATTCCCTACCAGATCAAGACCCCAAGTAGAAAAGGGCCAGGGTGTCACTATACGCTATAGAGCCTGGGCAGTAATGTGTATCTCATGTATGAGAACTCTTGGAATTTTTGACATCTGCACATATAATCTACAACGTCATTCTCTAAAGTGGGCTAACAATAACCCACCTGAGTGAATTTTATGAGAGATTGCGAGTGCCCTTTGAAGTGACCACCACAGACTCCACTGTGGGATTTGAAGATAACTTTCTCCACTTCCTGTTTGTCAACGCATCTCAAAAGCATGTCACCGAAGGCTCTGTGGTAAGATAAATTCTTCTACGATTACGTACTTTGTGGCTATGATACGTAACCACCTGCATCTATTGTAAATTATATCCTTCAAGGTATGATCAGGTATATGATGTGATTAATGATGTCAGTGTACTAAGGACACAAAGCAATGATAGGTTTTTCTTCTATATAAACCACGAACATTCTTCGAAGAAATCTAGGTCGACTATTTGTCTGCAATCTATAGGGTTTTCTACCAACCAATCCATGATAATTTTTCCCTTAAATGGATTTTTGTCGAAATGAAGGTGAGCTCAAACTCACCCATTATGGTGATGAATTTCCCATCCTTCTTGGACAAGTTTTCTTGAGTTAATGAACATCCACAACTGCTCTGGATTTGACTATCACTTTTGTCTCTTGATTAAACATGTAATACCTTAACCTCTTTGCTGCAATGACGATGGCCAAACACTCTCTTCTTTGCTTGATTTTATCTAATTCTCATAATCATAGGAGAGTGCAGATAATGAATTGGATATCCCACTTGCAGACTGTCATCATCCTCTTGTGACAATATTCATGTTAACAATATGTTAGTGGCTCAAGAATACAATATCAAGAGGATGATCAACCTTTGGAGAAATGAACATGAGGTAGGAGACATGAGAAAGTGCTTAACCAACTCAAATTCCTTCATGACATTGGTTGTTTTTCCACTCTTTACTACACTCTTTCTTTAGTAAGTTGTTGATAGGGTGGACGACGTATGTATAGGTCAGGGATAAACCTATGAATTTCCCAAATCTTACCTAGGAAAGATCTAATGCTTGATTCATCTGTGGGAGGGGCCATTTCCAAAACTACCCAAATTTTTGTTGGATCGACGTCAATGCCTTGGGATGAGACGATATAACCTAACAGCTTGCCCCTTGTTACTCCAAATGCGTACTTCCTTGGATTTAGCATTACATCATATTCTATTAAGCGTGAAAGAATAATGTGAAGCACCTCAGGATGATCATCATGTTTCTTAGCTTTTTCCATAAAATTATCAACATAAGCCTCTAAGATATTATGAATAAGAGCATGGATAATGTATGTCATGGCCCGTTGGTAGGTGGCTCTGGCATTCCTTCAGAGGAAAAAGGCATGACAACATAACAAAATGTTCCCCAAAGAGTAGTGAAAGTAGTTTTGGTTTGGTCCTCCTTGGAAATCCTTATCTGGTTGTAACCAAAAAAACCGTCCATAAGAGACGAAAACTCATATCCAGTTGTTGCATCAATGATGACATGTCGATTGAAGGCAGTAGAAAATCATATTTGGGAAAAACCTTGTTAATGTCCCTGGAAATCAATACAGATGTGTATCTTCCCATTCTTTCTTGAGAGCCGGGACAATGATCTACAACCACATAGAATAATCTATTTGTTTGATAAACCCTACTTGAAGGAGTTTCACTACCTCATCTTTAACCGTTAAGGAAACATATTTTTCTTCATGGGTCTCAATTTATACTTTCAAAAGTTTGGCATCAGGATTCATAATAAGGTTGTGAACTAGACCACATAAGGAAGATACACCTATCATCTTCTTATAGCTAAAGGCGAAGGATTTAGAATGCTCTTTAAGCACCTTCACGTGTGATTCTATCTCTTTTGGTGATAATGAAGAACCAAGTTTTATGATTTTAGGTTCCTCTTCTATCCCTATATTTATGTCTATCATTCCTTTGATCAAAGAAGTAATATCTTCTTTAAACTTAGGTGGGGTTAGAGGCAACATCCAACTCTTCCTTGACTTCATAGATTTAAAAATATTCAGATACAAGAATACTTTATTGTATGATCTCTGAAGTAAGGGGAGGGGTGAGATAAAAAGAAGAATCCCTTATTTTGGTGTGTTATATGAAGGCCTATATAAAATTTCAGGTATCATATGATTTCCTCGTCATTTTCCACAAAATCCAGCATAATGGGCTAATTTTTAGTCTCAATGTATGATAGAATTGCATTGGTTGGCATATTTCGAACCGAAGGCTCAGCTCAGACTGAAATGATGAACTTAGTTTCCTGTAAGTACTTACTTGGATAAAATCAAGAGGAAGAAGTGGTCATAAAATCATCCAATTGGTTTTTCTCTCTTGGAATAGCTTGTAGGGAGATAAATTTAAAACCCTTACAAAGCTCAATAATGATGGACTTGTAGAGTTGAAGGTGCTTTTCTCAGGTATCATAAACTTATGAGACTTGATTGACAATGAGTTGTGAGTCACCCAAGACTCTAAATTTGTTCACACCCATCCTCTTAGCCACAATAAGGGCAAGAATAAGATATTCATACTCATCTCTGTTGTTTTTACACTCAAATTTCAACCTTAAAGGCAAAAGGCATGAATCTCCCTTCCAAGGAAGTGAGAATCGCTCCTTCCCCAGTGCCATAGCATCACTTTGCACAATCATAGTTGAGGTTCCAACAATTATCCTGGGAAGATAGAAGTTTGATCATTCTTCAAATCTCCTTCCTAAAATTTTGAAACCTCAACCATGAAAACCTCTCCTATGCCATCGGATGCAAGAGAGGTGATTCCAAGAGCATGACCTATGCCTAAGGAATCAAATGGGATAACAATCGAAAAATAATTCTCTAGAAGCTTAACAATTTCAAATGTAGTTTTTGTTGACACAGTCTCTACTATAACAACCTTGTTTTTATTATCATCCACCCCTTCAATTTCCTTATCTGATCCTACCTCAGTCATTGGCACAAGTTTAGAAATGTGAATTGATCCCTGAGAAGAATTAGTCTTGTTTAGCTGGTTAGTTGAGAGTTCAAATTCAAGTGTGAACCTCGAAGTTTCTTCTTAAGGTTGGCTAAGTGGATATTGAACGGACTTTAGGTCACCTTTGAGCCACAAAGACATTACCTAGATGCAAGAACCTAATTTATTGGAATAGCATGGAAGGGATTGCCTTCATCCTGTGAATACAAAGTCTTCTAAGAATTGTATTATAGTTGGTTTCACGATCTATAATATAGAATTTGGTCAAAACATTCTTGGGTCCTAGAGTGACTTGAAGTACTATGGTTCCAACAAATGTTTCTTTTAAGGCTATCATAACCTCTTAGCGTGTTTCGATGTCGAGGAACAATTTGTCTCTTTGTAGCCTAAATTTTATCAGAAATGAGAAGGGGACTATATTAACATACAGCCCCATCATCTATCATAGATCATTTAACATAATTGTTGTAAATCCAAACCTGAAAATATAATCATGGGATCTCCTCTCTGTGTTAACTTAGTGTTACTAGGCATCTTGTTGATATCGAAACAAAAACCTAACATCTCTCTCAGGATTCCACTAGATGGATAGAAATTGAATTTATGTGATTGATTTGGTTCTCCAGAAGGACGTGTAACATATATCAGATGGCCAAGACCTATTGCTTCTAATAAAGTAGATGGTTGCGCAGAAAAATTCTTTAACAAATCCAATAAGGAGATGTGGGAGAAGGTCTTAGTCAGATTTGTGATCATATCATAGGATCCCTACTAGGTTAGGGGACTACTAGTGTATTATATGACATTGAGGAATTAACATGGAGAGGCTATGAAGAATAATCATGCATGTGCAAGTTTCTGTATGGACTTCTTATTCGGTTTCTAACTCAAATAGGCCCACAATCTTAGCCTAATTTTGGTTGTCCAATGGAGGAGCTACTCGAGGATCTACGTGACATAGAGGCTTTATGAATCATTGTTCCCTACGGGATCCCCTTGTTGAGTACCATGAGGATTAAGCTTCCCATTTTCAAGACGTGTTGGGAAGGGGCATTTATAGATTCTTAGAGTAGCATTATGTGGAGCAATAGGCCCCATATGAGTGTTTTGTGTAGGTATAGTGGGATTAACCAATAACATCTCAATGAAGAGTTGTCTCTGGTCTTCTGGAAGCCGTTGTAAGAATTTATTACAATCACGAAATGTTTGAGTATAATTTCCTATGACCCTATGAAAATCCACAGTATAAGTTTGGATCGTATCCCGTGAGGTCTTTGATTCTTGATTTTGTTGCGGCCCATAGTTTCCTGTTGTTATTCTATTGTTGGTTATTATCGTTGAACATTTGAGGCCTTTGGCCTTGATTTTGATACTGATTCAGAAACTGTTTGGATATTAGCTTGGATATTTAACTAGGCCCTAGTCCTAGACCTATTAAGGAGGAAGGAGAGGGTGAAAAAATTCAACCACATTAAGAGGAGTGAATTTTTTACCCCTTTGATTGTTTATGTTTGCATTGTTATCATCATTATTTACGTTGTTAATGCATACAACATTCAAATTTTTAGGTTGATCAGTTACAACGTCTATAGTAGCAACACAGTTCTTATTGAGGACCTTGGGTCCTTGATTGTTATTGTTTTAACCATTTGGGTAATTTAAATTACCTTGAGAGAGAGTGACTAATTTCCCATTTAAACCATACATCTTTCATCCACTATTGATCACCACTTGGTCAATGCGGAGAGAACCCTCTAAGACCTCCTCATATCTCCTAAAAGGGAAATTTTGTACTTCCTCCTTGGTTTCTCAATTGAGGGAGTAGATGAATATATCACAAAGCTATGTTTGATCCATGTTTGGAGCACTGTTAGAGGAGTAGAGGAATTTCCACCACCTCTGGATGAAATGGGTAGTGGATTCATTATGTTCTTTTTTAATGTGCATGAACTCCCTGATTCCTATTTTCATCAGTTTGTTCATGTCAAAATCATGTATGAACTCTGAGATGAGTTACTTGAATGAATAAATGGAGGCTTATGGGATTCGATAGTATGATTCGATAGTAATCCCTTCAAGGGTCTTGGGAAATATATTTGTTATAACCACATCCCAAGGTGGTAGCTCTCTATTAGAAGACACATATGCCTAAATGTGGGCATTCGGCTCTCCATGCCTCTTGAACTTTGGGAGGTCAGGAAATGGTCTCAAGATCATGACACCTTAGATAGTGAAGTCTAGATTCTCTTTCAAGTATTCATAGTATGTCCCTAATGCATATGAATCAACCATTGAAGACCCTTGGTGGGGAAGTGGAAGTGGAACAGGTGCTTGGTATGACACAACATAGGCATTTGTCATAGAATAAGGATCCCCTGTTGCTGACCGTATGGACCAAGATAAGAAAACATGTCCCCCTATGGTGATTTTGAATACATGTAAAGGTATGGAGGGACACTATTTGGATACGAATTAGTAGGCGCAAAACCATGGAACATCACATTTCCAGTTGGAATGGCATTTGAGAATTCACTTATGGTTGACCCTTGTAATGGATATTTGTACAGATAATGGGGGCATGCCTAGAGTGCTCGATCTAGTAAGGAGGTATCTAGGGCTAGGAATGCCCATGTAGACCTAAAAAGGTGATAGTACAGATGGACCATGATTATAGTTTTGAACATGGTAGGGAAATTTTCCCTGCCCTGTGAATGGTACAGAATGTGAAGGTTGGGAAAGCTATAATTCACTAATCCTATCCACCAATGTTGAAATCACATCACCCGATGAAGGTGTTGCATTTTTTTGGGGCATGTGTTGAGCCTTGTTGGGTTCCAAAGGCACGTGGTGTCCTATTATAAATTTATCCTTTGTAAACCACCCCTCTTTAGACATATGTTCTATTGTAGGAGGAGGGGTAGTAATATTATCTGAAGAACGAGATTGGTATACCCTTGCATCCTATCCAAGGATTTATCTATAGTGTTGATGCAATCACTGCTTCGGGAGAGATGTGCCAGGAATTTATCATCTAGAGGTAGATAAGAAGAGAAGGAATCATCTTGCATGTTGAGATGAGGCCTAGATAAGACCCATGGATAGAACCTTTGTTCTCCTGTAAATTTCATGTTATTAGAGTTGGAGAACTTTGGTTTTGCATTATGGATGGATTGATCTATCTCCTCGATTCTTAGTAATGAACTATAATAAAACCTTGAGGAGGTGGCATGTGAGGAGATAAAATATTCTGTGAGTAATTAATAGTCCACCCTGAAAAAGAGGGTGACTGTGAGAATACACCTCAACCTCAACCTAAACATCAAGGCGCACGTGACCTCCTGAGGTCGTGCCAAGATAGACTTAATGAGATGGTTAGATGGTTATGGAATGGATAAATAGGAATAGGCAGGATAGATGGGATATGGCTACAAGGTAAATCAATTAAAATGAATGTCCTCATTGGGCACGATAAGTATTTTATCGTTTAAGGAAATGAACGCATGTCTAACCTGCTCGGGTGAAATGGAGATGATCAAGTATAATGGCCACACGAAGATTTTGATCAATGTTTGTAGGGCCAAATAAACCTCTAGTGGGTTGTGGGACACAGGGAAATCATCCTTCGTCTCTCGTATAATGCTCTCTAAAGAGGGTCATGAATATGAGGCAAGAGATGGGAAAGGAAAATTCTAGTCTCTACTAGGATGGTTTTCCCAAAACATGTTGTCGTTATCCGCCTCATTGTTGAAATGAATAAACTATTGTATAATACTAGGTGGGACGAGATTGGTCTGAAATATGAGTTTTGTAAAGCCCTCATCAATGTCGTTCAATTGTGTAACGGTGTTGGGTTGTGGTAATATTGGTTCACACACTCTTTTTCTAGTTTTTCTTGGGCCTTGGATGGTCATGTGGATGTGAAACAAATAATCTATGGAAATAAACAAAGCACACAAAGAATCCGAAAGGGGCTAAGGCTAATGTTTCAGGTAACCTAAGCCTCTATGGTAACGTGGGGATCTTGTGTTGATTCTCGTCTAATTAAGTATATGTTCCTAAATTAAACAAAGAATGTAAACAAATTTAAATTAAAAAAAATCGATTACTCTCCTTTAATTTAATTAAATCTACATGAAACTAATTAATTTAAGGAAATGAAAATAATTGATTAAAGCGATGAAATAAATCTAATCTATTTGTTTTGGTATTTTCCAAATACTTTTTAACATGAAAGGAAATAAGACAAATAAATAAATCTAAACTATTCTAATCTATGTTTTTGAGGATTTTCAAGTTTTCTAGCATTAAATAAACAAAAGTTGCAAAGATAATTGAAAGTAATTCTAATTAAAAGGAAATTACTTATACTCTAAAATGAAATAAACTAAATAGTGAAATATCCAGATGTAGCTATTTCCCTGTTGCAGAATAAATTAAATCTAATCTACTTAAAATAGAGGATATTTTCTAATTTTTAATTATGGGTCTAGTTTCCTCTGGTTCTACCTCATAATCATAGGAAGAATTAGGAGCTTCTCTAAAGAAATTTCTTCCTATTAAACTTCCCTGGTAAAACAATAAAATTCCTACATAAGCTTTTTGTGAAGAAACTCAATGAAATGCACATAATCATACGCTTCTTCAAACTCACTTCCCTTGTAGATCCATAGGGATAAGCAGGGAGGAAGCTCTCAAGAGAATATTTTCCCATATACACAATCTACCTAAATGAATAAAAAAAACCACGGGTGATTTGATAGTGAAGAAATAAAAGATTTTTTGCACAATAACTTCCTCCAAGTCCTTCCTAGACAAATCCACACGGTATGAGCAAGGAAGAAGTTTTCAACGGAAGCTACTTACATGAAATAAAACTAATCTATGAATTCTACTTTCCTTAAAACAAATGCTAGAATTGGTTATAGATTGAAGTCTAACTATTGAAATAAATCTTCTAGGAATTTAAATACACCTCCAACCTGGAAATGTAGAATAAAAACAGTTTCCAATACTTGGTTCACCAATTTTGTACACCTAAGAATCAACATGTAACTCAAGGCGCACGCAACCTCTCGAGGTTGTGTCGGGACATATGTAATGAGATGTATAGACGGCTATGGAATGGATAAATAGGAATAGGTAGGATAGATGGGATATGGCTACGAGGTCAATCAAGGAAAACAAATGTCATCAACGGGCATGATAGGTATATGATCGTTTAAGGAAATGAATGTTTGTCTAACCTGCTCAAGCGAAATGGAACGATCAAGTATAATAGATGTAAGAATATTTCCATCAATGTCAGTAAAGCCATTTGAAAAAAACTCTGGTGTGTTTTGGGACATGGGGAAATCATCCTTTGTCTCTCATATAATGATCTCAAGAGAGGGTCATGAATATGAGATAAGATATGGGAAAGGAAAATGCTAGTCTTTACTAGGATTGTTTTATCAGAATGCATTAGCATTATATGCCTTGTCATTCAAAGTAATCAGTTGTTGTATAATGTTAGGTGGGACAGGAGTGGTCTAAAATATGAGTTATCTAATTCCTTTATCAATGTTGGTCAATTGTGTAACGATGTTCGATTGAGAAATCATTGTTCGTAGTTGCAGTATATGCTGGGTCACACACTCTTTGTATAGGTTGTCTTGGGCCTTGGATGGTCATGTGGATGTGAAACAAATAATCTATGGAAATAAACAAAGCACGCAAAGAATCTGAAAGGGGCTAAGGCTAATGTTTCACGTAACCTAAGCCATTAAGGAAACGTAGGGAGTTTTTCATTAATTCTTTTCTAATTAAATCTATGTTCCTAATCAAACGAAGAATACAAACAAATTTAAATTAAATAGAGTCGATTACTCTCCTTTAATTTAATTTAATCTACATGCAACTAATTAATTTAAGGAAATGAAACTAACTTATTAAAAAAATGAAATAAATCTAATCTATTTGTTTTTGTATTTTCCAAATACTTTTTAACATGAAAGGAAATAAGACAAATAAAGAAATCTAAACTATTGTAATCTATGTTTTTGAGGATTTCTCGTTTTATGGAATTAAATAAGATCAAGGGCTTAGGATTCAGGTAAATCAAAAGCTACACGAACAATTAAATTACTTCTAATTAAACGAAATTTACTTCTACTCTAAAATGAAATAAACTAAACAGTGAAATAGCCTGATGTAGTTATTTCCCTGTTTGAGAATAAATTAAATATAATCTAATTAAAACAAAGGATATTTTCTAATTTGTAATTGTGGGTCTAATTTCCTCTGGTTCTATCGACTTAGAATCACGGGAAGAATTAGGAGCTTCTCGGAAGCAATTTATTACCCTGAAAATTCCATGGTAAAACACTAAAATTCTTACATAAGCTTTTTGTGAAGAAACTCAATGAAATGCATAGAAACAAAAGCTTATTCAAACTCACTTCCCTTGCAAATCCACAGGGATAAGCAGGGAGGAATCTCTCAAGAGAATCTTTTCCCATTTACACATACAATCTCAACTAAATGAATAAAAGAAATCCACAGGTGATTTCACAGTGAAGAAATAAAATATTTTGTGCACAATAACTTCCTCCAAGTCCTTCCCAGAAAAATCCAAAGGGATGAGCTGAGAAGAGGTTTTCAAAGGAAGTTACTTACCGGAAATAAAACTAATCTATGAATTTTACTTTCCTTAAAACAACTGTTTGAATTTATTATAGATTGAAGTCTAACTATTGAAATAAATCTTCTAAGAGTTTAAATACACCTCCAACCTGGAAATGTAGAATAAAGACAATTTCCAATGTTGGTTGTGCTTTTGTTGATCCCCTTGGCTTCTTTTCCAATGAAGTATCCAATATTTTCCATAGAACTGTGTTGGTTGGTATACAAAAGAAGATGTAGACATGTTGGAGCTAGTTGGTTTGTAGGCAATATGATAGCAATGTAGGCAAGAGAGTAACAAGGCAAAGGCTATGTGTTTGCTTGTCTGCTTCTTGGTAATATTCCTAGTAGCATAACAATGCAATTCCAATTCAAGAGACTCCAACCAATGCTTCAAGAAAAAGCTTGGTTTTTATAGAAATTTGGCTAGGAAATGGTGTAGCACACTTGGCAACCAAGAAAGGCCAAATCACCATAGTTAACTTACTAATAATAGTAAGTGAAGAATAAGAAATCTATACGCTTCTTTCAAACGCAAAAAAAATTGATTTGGTCATTAAACGTGCAAGAAAAATGAGTTGTAAGAAGGCATTACGCATACAAAACGTGTTATTTAAGCCCTAGAAAAAAGTGTGCATAACCGTCGCGATAGTTACGTAACTTAAGCCAAAATGTTAAGGAAAGGATAAAAAAGCAACTAGGAGAGCGGGAAAATCTAGAAAATAGATAAGCAAGGTAAACTAAGCTACAAGAACATGTTAGAAATGAGAAATTGGACTTGGATATCATCATTTGTATTGGAATCAAAATTTATCATCATTGGGGATTTGTACTGTTTTGACAATGTAGCACTGTGCAATTTTGGGTGTGTACAGAGACCCAGTGAGGAGACCGTCAGAGCTTGGAGGTGAAATGTAGATTTGCACATTGCATGTGGACTAATTCCATGCATGCTATACCCGAGCATAAAAATGAACTCCACGTGTTCAATTGTAATTGGGCCTCAAAGACTCAAATGCATTTCATATTTTTATTACAAATTTACGAACTGCAACCCTTTATTCGGGCTCCCAATCCCCACGAAGATGCTATGTGGTGTCGGGTGGCAGAGTTTCAGAATTAGTTTTCACTTTTACAAACACTGCAAATATGCAATGTGTGAGATAACTTTCCAAGCCTAATAAGTACCTCCTTCTAGGCTTAGGGTGCATTTTGTAAATTTGCACATGAAAAACTGCAAACTCACAAAAAAGGCCCGCCAAATCTTAAAAAATCATCTTAATCCAAATTTATTTCTCCAAGTTGTTAAAATATTTGCGGCAGTGTTTTAAACAATAAGAGTATCTAGAAAATAGAGGTATTTCCCTTTTTCTTATTTCTATTCTCCTTTCAGTATCTTTTTGACATTGCATTTTGTGTGTTGTCCTCATCAAAAGTGAACTTTTACTTTGTGACTTAAAACAAAATTGCATTCTCATCCATTCTTGATCATCTATTCTAAGTAAGGGTTAAACAATACATTCACCACTTCCCCGCACACAATACCAAACCATTTATAATCAAACTTGCATTTTGAACATCCCCTCCCAGGTCTACCTACTTGTATTTCATCACCAAGGGGGAAGTTAACTCAGTGTTCTAGCTGATTTTAAATAATTAGTGGGTGGTATATTGGCTAAGCACCCAACACCCGTATTGTTGAGGGACCATGAAGTGAGGGGGTATGCCCCAATATGATGCCTCATGTTGACACCAACATAGATACGAGCCTCACCTACCTTCGGGTATCTTGAGGACTCTCACCTAAATGCACCTCAAACCAACCATAGTAGGCCTAATTATTAGTAGATTCTACAAGTATTTTTCTCTTTTCACATGCTTTTAAAAATTAATCAAGAAAATGAAAACTTTCTTGCTGATTATGTGATTTGTATTAAAAAAGCATCTTTTGTTTATTGTTTCCTCACTATCTCATGGTTCTTACTTAACAACAGTCTTGAATCCAAAATACAAAAAACATTTCATACCCATACATCAATATGTAGATGAAAATTAGGAATCTCCTAGTGTTAGATTAGACACATTAGAAATTCCCGATCTAACCTTGTCACAGTTCTTTGCTAGTGGAGATCCTACCTTCATGGAATTTCTAGACACCAATCATATCTCCCTTAGTAGTTACCTTTCTTCACAGGCCATCCGCATTCACCATCACAATCCAGAGCCATGACCACCTCTTAATACCATTACTTATGACCACTCTAGACTCATCAACCCCACTTATCAGCTGATCATCGGATAAGTTGCTCCTTATCCTACCTCGGTCATATAGGAACATCCACACCCATCTCACCAACCCCTTTAGTCAGCTTTGAAATTGATACAATCTCATCACAAAACATAGTTAGCTAACAAGGGCCCCTTTTATTTGCCTCTTCAGCTAACACTCACAGTGTACAACCTCATATGACAACTCCACTGCCTATAATTAGTCACACATAATCCACTTCTCCTCCTCCCTTGATGAGATCCTTCAGTATCCCCCATTCTATGAGTTCCCTGGTCATGTCCACACTTTTTGTCTCCCAGCACTCCTCATCCACAATCCAAAACTTAGCTGTATATATCCCTACATCCTTATTTCTTATTAACATAAGTGATATCACTAGCATTCGTCCCCTCTCCCAATCAACACCCACATTTGGTATCTTGCTATACAACTATGTTCCTCCTAAAAAATTCCACAACCCTCACATCCCTCCCCCAATCTTACTAGTATATCTACTTTTCCTCACAACCATTAGTTTCCCAACAACCTTGCAATATCCTAGGAAGTTCTGCCCCTTTTCAGAACTCTCTTTTACCATATCAATAGTACCAATCAAATCCCCTTTATCTATGGACAAGCTAATCCTTCCTAAAAAAATATCCAATGCCCCAGAATGATCCCATACAAACCTTGATGAATAGAATCACAAGCCTAGAAGTCACTACCATGGGACCTAAAAATGTATTCTCCTACAAGAAAATATGTAACATACCCATAAATCTAGCAACACCCTTTAAACCATACCCTCCATAATGGGAACTCCAAAAATTCACCAAATTATATAGCAAGGAAGACACATAATAACATCTCAGGTCCTTTTGACACTCTTATTACCTCATAGCTCATGATTAATACCTTATTTTAAGGACATTACCAATGTCACTAGTTGGAACTGTTCTTGATTGGTATAACAAAAAACCTCAAAATTATGTATATTCATTCACACAATTAGCTCAAATATTCCTAGAACATTTCTCCATCAATATCACTCGTAAAATATCCATCACCTATCTATATTCCATCAAACAATTCGAAGACGATTCTATCACTGACTTCGTCGCTAGGTTGCAAAGAATCATCAATTAATTATATTTCTCTCTACCAAAAAATAAATTTATTGATTTGTTTGCTTGGTCTTGTGTAAAAAACATATCTTCCACTCTCTCAATCCAATCATTTTAGACATTTTATGAAGCCTTTACCATGGCCCAAAAATTGGAGCTCTGAGCCCTTAAGGGTGGTAAAGTTAAACTACGATCTAAAAATCCTAAGCCTGATTGATTTAAGAAATTTTCCAACAGTGACAGATCGAAAGGCTCAAAAAATGTAGTTGTCTTGAAAACTACATCTAAGGGTCTCTCAGAGTCTAAATGATCCTGACCTCCTTGAAAATACACACATCTAGGGGATTCTTATAGTTTTATCTTTGACAAGCTCATGACTGTCTATTTGATAATCCTCCCTCCTATCCAACCTATCAATGAATCCAATCCTAATCAATCTTGGTTTAGAGAATAAGACTATTGCAATATCACCAGGTTCACATCCATGACATTGAAAGATGTCACTCCTTTAGAAACTTCCTCCAAGAGATTATTGATTGAGGAAACCTATAACTAGACAATCTTAATGTGCCTCCCAATCAAGACATATATATTCAAACAACCTTTTACAAACCATCCCTTGAAAAATAACATATTTTAGCCTAGTGCCACAGGACCTCATAATCCTGTTAATCATGTTATCAACACCATCAATCAAATTCCACTGTCTGAAAAAAACTACATCTGCATCTGAAGTGCCACTTAAACAAGAAGACCCCTTTGACCTCCTTATTGTTGATGCCCTAAATCCAACAACATCGCAGTCGACAATCTCAATAGTAACTATTCCCACATATATCCCTGATCTTATCTCTAAGGGTCTGCAAAAAGAGATTCCCGTTGTAGAAATCATAAGCATCCCTCCCAAATATAAGGTTCCTTAATGCTAGATAAAAAATCTCAGTAGTCCTATACATGAATTATCTAGTCTCCGAGGTAAGAAGTTGGAACTCTCATAGAACAAACAAAAAATAATCATACCTAAGGATGTCACATCACCACCCTTTATCCTGAGATTGCATCCTTCATCAGAACATACATTTTCCATCTAAGAATTAGAACCCATTCTTAAGAATGCACCTAAGCTTGTTTTTTAAGAAATACCTCCTGTGCCCTGTACTCTTAAACCACCTAATGAAACCCAAGACCCTACATACTCAACACCATCTCAACAAGATCTGTCAGGGTACCATATCACAATCCTTTAAGAGCTTTTTCAATCATTAGTCATATCACTACCCCTGATCAAGCCCTCCAATCCTAATGGATGGAAACGTACATGGTATAAGTATGATGCACTTTGTGCTTATCATAGGGTGTTATGATACCACACTAAGGAATGTAAAGCCCTTAAATACATAATCTAAAATATTTTCAAGAAGAATGTTATCCTAAAAAAAAATATCGTCATGGTCCACCTACCAATCATAAAATGAAGAAATCAAAATACCAAGTTAAACATGCCCCTAAAAGACTCGAGATTAATACTCTTAAACTATCACCTGATAACCCATACAGTAAAAGTATGGCCTCCTCTAGTGAGTCTTCTTTCTTTTAAATTTATGTTATCTACATAGCCACGAGAGGTTGTGTCCAAGACATAAAATTTTAGTCTTAAGACATGCCTAAATCCTCCATCTCTGTAACCCCCACCGAATCTCTTAAGCCACCAGCTTCTAGAGCCAATGTATCCATCCTTGCATCCCCTCATACTTAATCCACGACATCCATACATAACAACCTTATTAGATAGTTACATCAAGCATTCATAAAGATGTCTTTATGCACCCAAAATAGCACAGTGATACATTGGTGGAACGGTAAAAATCCCCTATGATGATAAATTTCCTTTCCAGAACAAATGATGAGGTCCAGGTCCCATTTCCTTGTTTATAGCATGCCTATGTGACTTAATGTTCTTTACTTCTCAGTTCCTTAGCTTTTCTTACTTTTTCAAATGATTTTCACCCCTTTTCCTTAATGTTTTCCCCTTCAATTACGTAACCATTGCGGAAGTTGCATAACCACTAGTCTTCACAGAACAACGGTTCCATGTGCTTTTATCTGAGACTCAAACTACAAGTTTTGTATGTGTGTTGTAAGATTCTCAGTGTCTTTCTCACATGTTTCTTAACCATTTCCCTTGATTCTAATCTTGTTGGATACATATGGAACTCTTCTTTCATGTTTAATATTATTAGAATGTTGACTACCCCTTATTAGGATGATTTGACACTTCTTGATTGCTAAGTGTGCTAGAATTCTTCCCTACCATTTTCCTAAAATATCTATAATTTTACCCATGAATCATGGAGTTGTAGATTCTTTATTTTAATTACATTGTTAGTAGTCTACCAGAATCTTTCCAGAAAGTACACAAACAACTCAATTAATTACTTTGTTTCTTCCTACATGTATTTGTGACAAGTTAGACTGTAACTAGTCTTCTTCTAACATCTTCATGTATATTGATTTTCTTCCACAACAAACTAGCTCTATTATTTGGATCAATTGGACTATCATCTCTAGAAAGGGAGATGAGGAGAATAAAGATAAGTCATCACCGCATGCTTAAATATTGTCACAATTCTACATGATAACTAGGTTGGGGGTGTTATTTATATTTCTTTCAAAGATGTCATTAATTCAGAATTAAATTTGTAGTTAGATACATAACTTTCTTAAGGAGTAGAATTGCATGTTATTTATTCATAAGAATGCTTTCCGTTGATATTTTACTTCTCAACTTATCCCTGTGGATTTTCATGGGAAATAATTTGGAGGAAGGTTATGTGCAAATAACTTATTTACTTATACATTTTAGAATACATGTGTTTTTCATTTCTACATTTCAAGTTAGATGTCATGTGTACAAACAAATCTTCCATTGGATATCTTTCTCCCTATTATATCCTATGGATATATAAGGGACATAGTGTTGAGGAAGCATTGTCATGTCTATGCTTATTATTTGTAATTCTTTGCTATTATTTTGTATGTGTATTTTATTTATTTTTTCAAGGAAGTGTCAGGGGAAGAGGAAATTACTTCTAAGAAGATTTATTTCTTCCCATGATTGTGAGGTGAAGTAATTAGAATAAGTTAGAAATCCAAAATTACAAATTAGAATAATATTTATTTGAATTAGATTTAATTTCACATCTTATCAATAGAGGAATAAATCCACATCAAATCTATTCCCTGTTTGTTTTATTTTAGTCATAGAAGTATATTATTAATTTAGAATTTCACCTTGTCTGTACAGTTATATTTATTCTTAACTATTTTAGAGTAGATAAATATCAATGATTGTTTAGTTTATTTTCTTTTAACTCATTTATTTTCAAACAAATAGATTAGATTTCTCATTTTGTTTTGGTTAATCAATTGGGAATGAATCTAGCTAATTAGAAGATTAAAAAACACTTTTCTTTTATTCAAGCTAAATTTAATTTTCTTAAGTATTTAAAACAAATTTTTTTAACATAGTTTAACATTTAAACCAAGCCAAAAAATAAAACAATAAGGAACTTATGCTACCCGTACATAGTCCTCTAATTACCCTTTTTCCAACTCACCCCACTAGGAACTCACACTAACCTTGATCTTAGTCAATGATCTCTCCTATAGCTATCCTTTCAACATCCCCTTAATCTTACACATTCCAGTTGTCTTGGCATGACCTTGGGAGGTTGAGTGCATCTTGGAATCATGTGTTCATTCTAAGGTGCACAAAATTGGTGAAATCCGATGTGAAGGACTAGTTCCTTCTTCATTTCCTTTTAATTTCATTTTCAATTAGTGCATACCTTTCCTTCTCTTCCCCTATTCTGGTAGGTATTTTATACCTTCCCAAATATGTCTAGTAGAGAGTTTGGTGGGCCTGTTTGGCTTTGATAGATACTACACCAATGTTCAACCATAAAAATCCCCTTCCCTTTCAGGATGGGTTGAAAACTACACAAACAACGTGCAAACATCCCCTAACTATGTCTCAAACATTTCTATTCACGTGAGAATAGAGGAGGTCAATCAACATTTAAACATGCAATACAATCAACCCAATTCAAACAACATAAAATTTACAGGTGAAACTAGACCTTACAATAGAGTCCTATCGAGACCTCACATTAGTATGCAATCAACAGAAGATGACATTTTTATATGAATTTATAATCCTCTTTGACAAATAAATGAGTCGTTGGATAGGATGAAAATCCATACCTTTGAGAAGTTCAACAATTATGTATCGACTACCAATCCTAAGATTCCTATTTTCAAGGAAGACAAGAATGAAAACATAAAACAATTCATAAGAGGGTATCATGTGTCTTTTCGACCAAATCCTACACAGTATGCACCTAAACAAGGGACTCAATCCTCACCCCATGATGTTATTTCTACCTTAGTAGGGAGGATTAAAAAACTAGGGAGTGTCTAACCTTCACAACCAACTTATTTAATATGGAAAAACATGGTGTATCCTATCTACAATATGGGATACACCCCTACCAATGCACAACCAATTCAACATCATGTGTAACAAGGTTATGTAGTCCAATCAAATTCAGGTGATCTTCTCACGGGTTTCAAAACACTAGGGATGGGTCCTCATCCATCTCACACTTATCCTATGCAACGGTTGGATGGAAGTGTGCTCTCAAATTCCATTCCTTCGAACAATGTGGCATTCCCTTGTTTCACGCCCACTAGCCCATATTCTAGTGATTTTCCTCCTTACTTGCATATGTACTTGAAATCCCCTCTGATGGACATGTATACTTTCCCTACTCCTTATAGACAGTATCAAAGAGTTGTATATGTTCCACTCAATGCTCACACTGTGGCTTATCCATATCCTCCTCCTCCTCCTCATCAAAGGAGTTAATGGTGGAAGCTTATGTGATGGTAACTTACGCTAAGTATTTGAAAGAACCCCTTGATTTCATAATACAAGGTGTCATGCTTCCACACCCATTTCTTGATCTTCCAATTTTAAGGGAGAAGGAGACCCAAACGCTTATATAATGGCCTATGCTATTGCCATTAGGGAATTGCTTCCTTGGGATGTTATAGTAGCTAAAATATATTCTAAAGAAATTGAGGGAATCACGTTAGATTGGTACTATCGAATTCCAAAATCTTCTAGACATTCTTTTAAACAACTTGTTTATGAATTCATTAGAGCATTTGATATTAGCAAGTTGATACAAATAGGGATTAGGGAATTTTTGCATATTAGGCAGGAAAAAAATTAATTTGCTACCCATTTCATTCAGAGATTGCGTCAAGTTATTTAATCCTCTATAAGTTCACCTAACATGGAACAAATGGAACTTTGTGATCTCTTCCTTCACTCGCTCAACCAAGAGACCAAGGAGGAAGTCCAAAAGTTTCCTTTACATAGTTATGAGGAAGTGCTGGAAGATGTGCTCTGAATCAACCAAATTGATATTGTTAGTGAATGTAAGACTTACAGTATCAATGGGAAATTGGTGTCCCATAATCAAAACAAGTGTGAAAAATCAATACAATGGAGCCAACAACCAAGGACCTAAGGTTTTGAATCACAATCGTGGTGTTACCATGGATGGTGTTACCAATCAAAAAAATAATGTTGGTTTCAAGAACAATAGTAATACTAACAACAAAAATAAAAACAACATGGGTAATGAAATAGACCCCAATTTTGTTTCCTCTATCAACATGGTTGATGTTAGCCATCCCCCTCCTTGAAAGGATCAAACCCAAGGCTCAAACCAATATCAAAACTCTGGCTAAGGGGAAACGATCTACGGTTATAATAACCAGTTTCAAAACTACAATCGAGGTTATAATAAACAAAAAAATTGAATCAAAGGCCAAGAGACTATGACCCAAATATATATTTAGGTTTTCACCATGTCATTGTTCATGATGCACAAACGTAAAGGGATTACAATAAGTTATTTCAAAGGACTCCCTGAGAATCAAAGACAACTCTTTGTGGACATGTTCTTAGCAAATCCTGAAACAAGCTCGCAGTTGAGTTATACAGGACCTGTTGCACCTCAGAATGCAAGCCTAGGCATTTATCAGGATATGTTCCCTAAATTTCCTGAGGATATTAAGGTAGATCCTCTAAACATTAATAAGGGTATTCATGTCAGGAACAACGATTATAAGGCCTTAACTTCTAATAACTTTTGAGTTGTTCCTAACCTAGGCTCAAACAACAATATAAAGATTTTGGGATTAGTTAAGTTGGAGGTTAAACTAGAGACTAATGCAACAACTCGGATGAGGGAGTACATTTCACAACCTCTTCCTATTAATTCTCTCTCGTAGTCCATGATGTTCTTATAGTTTTAAAGCATGTAGGACTTTATGATTTGATTTTGGATTTGAATAATACCTTTTCTCACATATCCTTTCCAGATTTACTGAAGAATTCCCCTGTGCATCGTTCTACATTATTAGATGCACTAGGTATTGATCACATAATGCATGTTATTCCTCCACCTGGGGCTCAAATCAATCATAGTGGCTTCGACATACATCCTCTCAGACATAGTGATAGGGATACTGAATTTGTCTGTGATATAAGAAAGATGTCATATGATGCTGAAATAGCCCAAAGAGGGGATCTTGAATTATATCTATAAGTATGGGTCTATAAAAATTGCATCAAGAGAGCTATGATCGATGACATGACTGCAGTGAATGTAGTTCCCTTCTCTTTCTTAAACAATTTGGGATATGGGGAGACTAATTTCTCATCTATGAGAAACACGTAGTGATGGTATGACAATCTCAAGGCAACATAAATTGGGACTATAATTATTCCTATCTCCCTTGGGCTGAAGCATATTCTGACTGATTTTTACATCATTGATAAGGAAATGAATTATAATACGATGCTTGATATACCATGGATTCACCAAATGAAGGCTATTCCTTTAGCCTTGTTCCAAGAAGTTAGATTTCTCCATTTGGGAAAATTATTCATCGCTTAAGGGGATCCTAAGCCCTTAAATATACATCTAGAGAACCTCAAGAAGAAACCAAGGGTCCTTTTAGAATATGAGCTCCCTGCGAACCAGTTAAACAAACCACTCCCATCAAAAGAATTGGTCATGACCTTCCCAAATGTTATGAAAGTTGAGGTTAATGACCCAAAAACATTCGAAGTGGTGAAGATGGATAAAGATAAAGTCATATATGTGGAAATAGTTTCCATGGAAACCGAAACAAAGATTATAAAGCTCTTAGAGAGTGATGAGCTTTCTCCCATTTGAAGTGCAAGGAGTTAGCAATTTTCTTGGTTTAGCCTCTCTTCTTGACGATGGTCTCAGTCTAGGCATAAACATGATATAAATAACATAAGAAGAGGATTTTGAAAACAAAATAATACTCACCAAATATTTTTCTAGGGATTCTTCCATTCCTAACCTTGGTCTAGATACAAACATGTTAGAAACCAAACTTTTCATGTCCATGAGGCATGACCTTATACTGCATAATAAATTCCAAATGTGATCATTACTTCCCATGTAGGGAATAAAGTAGAACAATTCCATCAAGCTCACATGAAAATTATCTGTCAAGAGCAATGATAAAGAGGTTTACAAAGGCCTCATGAAAATGGATATTCATACACCAAAAATAGATATTAATATGAATGTGATAGTAGGAAAGGGTTGTAAGTTTAAACCCAAGGTAGTAGGCCCTTGTCAAGAAAAAGAAAAACTTTAAAAATATTGTGTATCATTTGTGTACCTTGGGAGGTGAGGGGTTTGATAAAACCATAAACTTACATCACCTTGAAATTTTTGTATATAGTTACTTGCATTTCCACACTTTACATTATTACATTCATACTGCTTTGTCATTTGCATTATCATCTTGTGAAATTATAAACTAGAAACTTACTTTTCAAGTAAACTTTTAAACCTTTCAAACATTGGAAAATATATCAAATCATATCTCTTCAATACTCACTTTCACATTCTTCAAATTACTCAATCTATCTCATCATTTATTCATGAGATAAAATTTTGGACATTGATTCTACAAGGGCTTGTATACTTAGTTGTCTTCGTATGGTTTCTCCCAATTCAAGTGTTTCTTTCCCATAGTTTTCTCTAAAATCTTCTTGATGATAAACCTTCTCCTAAAAATATCTCTCTATGATAGAAACATTCTAAACATTTCACCTAGAATACTTTTTCACCTATCTCAACCTTTGGTGGTGAGCCCTTCACATCCTACTAGTTGCACGTGGGGTTGAGGCTAGGGGAAAATGTCCCCTCCTAAAAGCATTATCCAAATTCAATTCAAAACAAAAGATAAATAAACAATAAATTCAAAATTATTTCATTGAAAATAAACTACACTTCTCATCCCTACTAACCTTCGGTGATGAGCCCATGCTTCTTACTGGTAGCATGAGGTTGGGAAAGGAGGGAAGTTCCCTTACTCACCTATATTTTGTCCTTGGTGATGATTCCATACTTATTACTAGTGGGTATGGGGAAAGATGTAGGGGGTCATAGTAATAAATCACAAGTTTCAAATAAATAAACAAATAAAAGTGCTTCTTAAAGTCCCCATGAAAATGAATTAGATGTGTATGTTAAGAGAGAATTTTTCCTCAAAACTAGATTTTTTCAATCAATAGGCCATCCATGAATCTAAGTCTATTCAAACTTGCAAGCATAATTCATTTTGAACTAGGTAGTTTATCTTGGTTAGGGTTGAGTTACAAGTTTCTAATTGGATCTTTGTCAAAGTTGTGTCTCTTGATTATCATTCACATTCACCTTCTTCAATACATATAACTTGCGTCTTTCTTAACTCTTGGTGATGAGCCCTCACATCCTACTAGTTGCATGGAGTTAAGAATGGAGTGAGTTCATTTTTTTCATCATACCACATTCAACACATTTTTCCAATGAAATAGAAATGCTAAATATTACTTGAGAAACAAAGTATCTAAGTTACAATTTCTTGTCATATGCATAATCATACAAAATCATTTTGTTTACCACATTGCATCATCATCCATAACATATATTTAAAACATAAAAAACATCAGAAATTCCAAACCATATAAGAGTACACAGATGAGATAAACCATAGAAAAATCAACTCTTACAAGGAATATCGAACCAAAAATATGTCTAGATATATGTGTATGTATATATATGTCAAGTTTCTCATGTACAATGTCATCACACCATAGAGTAAGTGTGGTCGAAAATGCTCAATTCTGAGCCAAAATACAAAAAATATTGTTCAATACATGTCAAAAAATGAGACTAAGCAATAAAGGAACTTTTCCTATCCATCTCTTCAAGACCCTTATGACCATTTCAGTTACGAATTTCCCAGAAGTCCTTCTCAACTGCATTAAAAAAAGTAACATCTAAATCCTAACATAAAAAGACCAAATCTCTTGCATTTAACCCGTTGCTAAGCCCCCTTCCACTTTCATTGGGTCTGACACCATTTTTTCTAAATTCCTTCCAATTCAACCATATTCATGAATGAAACATTTGCTAGAAATTAGGGGTTCTAAATTCAACAAACTTACAAAACGCAAATGATTTCTAAAAATAGTAAAATTTATATATATATAGCATAGCATGTTTGGTTTTCTAATGTTTTTGAGTAGGTGTATGCATGGGTGGAGCACTGGTGCAGGTATATTTATTATCCCCGCAGATATGGTAAGTATTCTTGGCATTTTTGATTTATGTTTTTTTGATTACGCTTTCTATCTGCACTTGATTCTCGTATTCTCTTACATGTAGAAGCTTGGATTGGCATGATTTCAACACATAGAATAATGAGGTATAATTTCTATCTTTCCCATTTGGGAGTCTCCATACGTGGAAATTGCATTTTACACCCATTCATGGCTAAAATAATTCTTTGAAGGGGCAATATGTACACACCCAAAATTGCACGGTGCTAGATTGGCAGAATGACAAAAATCCCCCATGATGATAAATTTCATTTCCAAAACAAATGATGAGGTCCAGGTCCTGTTTCCTTATTTATATCATGCCTATGTGACCTACTCTTCTTTACTTATCAGTTATGTAGATTTTATTTCTTTTGCAAATGCTTTTCGCCCCTTTTCCTTAGTGTTTTCCCCTTAAGTTACGTAACTACCATGGTGGTTATGTAACTACCAATCTTCCTAAAGTAGTGGTTGCATAACTTCCGGTCTACGTAGACTGGTGATTCCATGTGCTTTTATCTGAGACTCAAACTGCAAGTTGTATAAGTGTGTTGCAATCTTCTGTGTATTTCTCACATGTTTCTTAAACATTTCCCTTGATTCTAAGCTTGTTGGATACATATGGAACTCTTCTTCCTTACTATTCTTAGAATGTTGACTACCCCTTTCTAAGATGGTATGACATTTCTTGATTGCCAAGTGTGTTGGACTTCTTCCCTATTATTTTTCTATAAAATCCAATTTTTTTCCTTAAGCATTGGTTGAAGATTCTTGATTTTGATTACACCATTACTCTACTAAAATAATACCAAAAATTACACAAACAACTTAGTCTTTGCTTTGTTTCTCTTCTACTTGCATTTGTTACATGTCTGCCTATAACTAGTCTGCTCTAGCGCTCTTCCTATTCCTTGATTTTCTTCCACAACCAGCGCAACCCCCTGGACCAACTAAACTCATCTCTAGAGAAGAATATGAGGGGATAAAGAGAAGCATAACCATGATTGGGAATCATCTCAGTTCAAGGATAACCAGGTTGGGGATGTTATTTAATTTCCTTTAAAGTTTTTTTAATCTAGAATTAAATTTGTTGTTAAATCAGTAGCTTGTTTTAAGTAAGTAAAATTCGTAAGTTGTTTATTACATGTAAGTAGTTGTTGATGATATTTCCTTCTCATCTTATCCTTGTGGATTTTCCTGGGAAAGGATTTAGAGGAATTTCTTGTGCACATAGTTTCTTTATTTCTTCATTTTAAAATATTTCTAGCTTTCATTTTCTTTATCAATTAGATTTCGCATGCATACAAACAAATATTTCACTGAAAACTTCCTCTCTACTTATCACTATGGATCTGTAAGGGAAAGAAACTTGAGGAAGCTTCTATGTCTGTGCTTTTTGTTGTATTTATTCATAATTAGTCCTCTATGTAATTCATTGTTTTATTGGGGAAGCCTTAGGGGAAGAAGACATTTCTCATGAGAAGATTTATTTCTTCCTACGATTCTGAGGTAAAGAAATTAGAGGAAATAGAAAATCCACAATCACAAATTGGAAAAATATCTGTGTTTGATTAGATTAAGCTTTACATTAAGTAATAGAGGAATAACCACATCCGGTTATTCTCTGTTTACTTTATTTTAGTGTGGAAGTAGAAGTTAATTAATTTAGAGTAGATAAATGTTAATGTTGGATAAGTTAGCTATTTTCAAATACTTTATTTTCAAAAAAAAAGTAGATTATTCATTTCATTTTGGATAATTAATTGGAAATGAATTTAGCTAGTTAAAAGATTAAAAAATGTTTGTCTTTTTATTCAAGCTAGATTTACTTTACTTGATTATTTATAATGAAAATTTTAACATAGTTTAGCATTCAATTAAACCAAAAAATGAAAAAATAGGGAACGTATGCTACCCGTATATAGCCTCTAATTCCCCTCTTGCTAACCCATCTATGAGGAACTCATACTACCCGATATTAGTCCTTGATTCTCCTATAGTTGCCCATAAATATTCCTGAAATCCTTCACATTCTGACTATCCTAGCATGATCTCGGGAGGTCAAGTGCATCTGGAATCACTTGTTTATTCTCAAGGTATAAAATGTCCCTTTATGAAATCATTTGAAATCCCCCTCAACATCGATAAGTTATGATAGAATCTCTCCAAGCCACCTCAGTACAATTATACAGACTTAAATAATTTACTAGATTTGTTGGCACCTTAAAAACGTCTGTAGCCATCACATTTGACAACTCTAAGATCCCATATTTGTAGCCTGAAGACCATGATATCCCCCTATTCATCACTTCCCAAACCAATGATAACCTTATTAAAAGAGCCATGATTGAAAATGGGGCCAACATCAATATCATCTCATATGTTGACAAAATTCCCTCATTCTTGTTTCAAATTGGTGAACTAGTACTAAAGAAAATAAGTAACTCCAAATATGCGAGGGTTTAAGTTACCTCAAGGTGGGATGACAATGATTATGGGAGAAAATAAGAGATATTCTTTTCAATGAGCTAGATCACTTGCAAATCAAGTAAAATCAACATGAAAATCATTGTATTAGTAGATAGATGGAGGGTTATCTGACAATATCAGTCCCAAGAAGTGAAAAATTCCTAAGATGGATGTCAAACCTCATTTTGAATAAAGATGAGATAAAATATTGATAAATTAGATGTAGCAGAACCTAAGATAGGACAAAAATTTGAAATGCAATAAATATAATAAAATGTAGATCTGATCTAAACAAAGTAAACCAAACCTATTCAGGTCAATGAAAACCTGAGACTGCAAGGCCCAGTCGGCCACGACTCAAGCAGATCAACTAGAACAATGATGGAAAATGTAAATATGAAGGCCTATAAGTTAGATCTGGAGTTGATGATGAGATGAGATGGCAGACATGAGCCTGTAATGGATATGGAACGAGATCTGGCATAAAGGATGTAAGAAAATCAGGAAATCTGATGATAAATGTAATAAAGATAGATATGGTCAACGGAGACTAGGTCAAGTCAACAAAGACTAGGGGTTGGAAGAATAGATTTGAGATGAAAGAGAGGGATAAATGATAGGATCTAAAGGACAAGTGGCCGTAGGATCAGAGGGAGGATGATTGGGGATCTGAATGGTAGAGAAGTTGAGAAAATGGAAATTGGGTTGACGACGACTAGGCTAGGTCGACGGTGATTGGGATTGATCTAAGGCTTGATAGAAAAAATATGGATAAGGAAGAATATATGTATATGGAGATAGAGATTTGAGAAGGTAGAGATAGGGATCCTAAATGCTAGCTGTAACTGCACAAGATATAATGAAAAATGGATGATAAATTGCACAAATAGATTCAAACATGCAAAACCGGAAAGGGAGGCTTTAACTATTGAAAGGTGGACATAATATATCCAAGAGAACTCTAAGAGAGATGTGGCAGTTGAAAAGATACCAAAGAATGAAGGTAAGAGCGCACAAAGGCTTGAAGACTCCAAAATTACATCCTAGAAAAGAGAGGGGAAAAGTCGTATTTATAGGGTTGATGGTGACCCAGGTAGGTTGCCGGTGACTATGAAGAGCCATCCATTTAGGTGGTGGAAATGTGATCAGCTCAAGAGATGAGGCCCATAAGAGGTAATATTAGGGATTAGAAGTGTTAGGACGAATTATGGTTGCTTAGGATGAGTAAATGGGTAGGTGGAGGGTGGAAAATATTAAATAAAGGCCATGGAAAGATGAAATCATTAAATGATAGATGAAAAAGGATAAAATGGAAGATTTAAGATGAGGAAATAAATTAAATGGGTGTTTAGAATTAACTAAACATGATTATGGATGACTAATGGATGAATAATGATGAGAAATAATGATAGGTGGGATAAATCGTATTTAGGAGGGAAGAGGGATATTCTAAAGGGAAGAGAGGTATGTATGTGAAAATATGATAAAGAACTAATGTGGGGTGAGGGGTAGCGATATCAAAAATTGGTGTCTACATTTTCCCCTTTTTGTTGAGTGGTTTGTGTTGGGCAAGCTATGAGACATAAATGAGAAGAAATGAGAAGATGATTGATGAGGTTCTCCCCCTCAAACTAGGTACCGATGTCATGAAGGGGAATTGGTCACAAATTTGAAAGAGATGGATGGAGGGAGAAAGAGTTAAAAGTATGAGAAAATAAATATGATGACATAATATGCCCCAGACGAGGATAAACAAAAAATGAAAAATGGCGGTGATTTTGGAATCACTTTGGTAGGGAACAAAGTATGACCTCAATGGAGATGATAGCAATGCCCTATGGACTTGTGAGTCAGGAAAAACCACTGAAACATGGAGGGAATCCAAAGGGAATTCGATCAAATGGATGTGCAAGACATGAGACTAATAGGCCAAAGGATGCAATCAAAAAGGGAATGCGCAAGCAAATACAAGGATGGTCAAGACAAAGGTTTGATAAGGCGCTGAGGGAAAAATATGTTTAGGGATGAGTAGGTGTTGGAGGAAGTGGTTGATAAGGGAAAATGTAATTAACGGGTTGCGATTGAATGGGTTGAGATAAAGATTATTGTTGAGATATGGGGATGAGATATGATTGGTGAGATTGAGTCAGATGTTGGGAGATGGGGATATGATGAGTTGGGATATAAGCAATGTGTGGTTGAGATGCTTGAATGGATTGGTTAGGAAGTACATAACTAAAGGTACCTCGAGTAGGAGGTTGATGGGTTTGAGTTAATTCGTATAGATGAGGTTGTGAAGTGGTTACATTTGTATGAACATGGGAAGTGGAAATAAGGGATAAGTTCGGATTATGTTATTTGAATGGAGGAGGAGGTAAATGAGACTCATGTGGATCTTGGATAGGGGTATTGATAGAAACAATGGATGGAGAGGGGATAATGTTAATACGAGATAAGTTGGGTGGAATGGGCTCCACCTATTGAGTGGATTGATGGGATTGGGGGATCATAGTTTATTTACAAACTAGATAGTCATAAAGAGAAATATGATTAGTGTCAAGGAGTTATTGAAACTCTAGGAATCCATGAGGGATGGTAGGAGGTCCAAGGGTCTCCAAAGGACCAACATATGGGGGCATATTTGGTCTAGAGGAAATGGAATGATGAGAGACAGAAGGATTGGTTTCAAGATGAGGATTATTTTGGATGAATTGGGTATTTTGAAGAGATACCATAGAAACAAGGGGTTGGGAGACCAAAGGCATGGTGATCATAGGCATTGAAGAAGAAATGACAAGTGTGGAAGCTTGTTGGGAAAGATCGTTAGAAGTGGAGATATTTGTTGGATAAGGTAGACTGTTGTGTTTTCTTGGCCTGAGAATGAGTGATAATAGGCATGAAACAAAAAAAAGAACTCTATAGTTTATTAATAAACAAGTCAAGTAACAAAATTTTGATCATCTTGATTATTTAGTGAATGTGAAAAAGAAGAAAAAATGGGCTCAAAGGGAACCTAGGAGATGACAATATATGGATGGAGTCCTCGATATACCTGAAGTTTCATGAGGAAAACATTTTTGACGACTACCAGTATGGGGCTTACCCCCTCACTTCACGGTCCCGCAGCGCTAAGGGATTCAGGTGCTTAGCCAATATACCGATAGCCAAAAAATTTGTAATGCGGCCAAAATACCGCAACAAATTTCCTATTGGGTGATGAAATCCCAATAGTTCCATCTGGTAGGATATGTTTAGATGTATAAATTTGATGCATGTGTTTTGGATGTGTGTGATAAAGTGTATGTAAAGAATTAAGATTCGATTCCCAAGAAAGTATGAAGGGTTCTTTTTAGATCCAAAATGAAATGTACAAATTCGATGAAAGCATCAGATAAGATATGTAATGCAATGAAAGAAAGAGATAGGGAATAAAAATAAGGAATCCCTAGATAACAATTTTCCTTTTCATCTAAAATTTTAAACAGGTAAGAAAGAAAAGAAAAATCCAATCCAAGTAACAGAATCCAATACAAGAAAGAAAAACAACACTCCTACTTGCAAGGTTAGTAGAAGATAGATAAAATAAAATGAAAATGAAAGAAAAAAATAAAATACTCACCAAAGAAGGGTGCATCCCACCGGGCGTGCCATAATATTGAACATATTCCCTCATTCCAGTTTCAGATTAGTGAACTAGTATTAAAGAAAATAAGTAACTCCTACTATGCGAGGGTTCAAGGTACCTTGAAGTGGGATGATGATGTGTACATGTGCAAACAAGAGATCTTTCTTCACAACTAAACATGATTAGGGATGACTAATGTACGAATAACGATAGGTGGGATAAATTAATTTTAGAAGGCAAGAGGGATATTCGAAAGGGAATAGAGGTATGTATGTGAAAATATGATAGAGAGAGAATGCAGGGTGAGGGGTAGTGAAACCAATAAATTGGGGCCTACACCCACACTCTCAAGCAACATCAGCTACTTGAAACTGTCATCACTTAGTTGGCTAAATTTAGCCATCTTGTTGGCTAAATTTTATGCTCAGCTAAACATACAACTTAGGAAGACATGGGATGAATCCCCTTCATTTAAAGGTGAAGCTCCCATGTGATATATTTATTTATTCTATGACCTTTTATTTTATATTTGGGTATTAATTTAATCGAGTAGCTCACGAAACATAAACAAACAATTTTGCAGCAAGTAAGTAGCTGTTGTGGGGAAGTTGTGATTGATAGTAGTGAAAAGGAAATACTAAGTAATAACAACAATTAAGGGAAAGGGAAGTATTTCATAACAAGTAGTTCACAGAGCTCGTTATATCCATACCGAATAATAAAATATTTAATGATTTCCACAATTATTAGTGTTCAGAAATATTTCTACTCCAACTTGAATTAAAAAAACAAGAAAATAAAAATATATCAACCTCAGAAGACGTGGGGTTTGGCGATACCTGTAGATGTTGATTGATAATGCTCGATGTTGCACTCCGTGAAAGATATGTACAAGATCCTTTCTTGCAAAGAAACCTGTGATCAAAGACACTACACAAGATATGATTAATAATATAGATAAGTGAGTTGTTCAGAAAAGGCTGATTCCAAGAATCAAAAGGTCTTCCTCGAAGGATGTTAACTCGCTATTTAAACAATCAAGTGGATTGAAATGAATAAACAATACATGATAAATCGATACAAGATGTAGATATGAAAAATGATAAGATAATACAAATGCTAATCGAATAAGATATGGATAAGAGACAAATATGAAATAATTATGGCTCAAATTCAAGCTCGAAAGGGATATCATGTATAGCCTCGTATGCAGGCCAAACAAATTTAGCTTCAATGAGTATGTAGTCAAAGTATGCTCGCTAGTAGTCTTTTACCGCTTGACAAAGTTCATAAGTGAACTAATTTTTTTTGTCCAATTAATCTAAAGGAGCATTATGGATGGCACACAAAGTCAGATCATGCAAGATATCATATTGTTCCCAATAGAAAGGGTGTTGAATTATCGGTAAGGAATGGATGTTGGTAATTTCATGAGAAGGGCCACCAATTGCCATCTAAAAGTATTCCATGCTCAAGAATATGTTATAAGATTTTTTTTAATATGATTGATAAAAGGTACAAGATGAAAATTGATAAAAAATTATAGGAAGGTAAAAGTGACAGGAATCGTTGGCGATTGGGCCAATCATTGGCAATTATGGTAGTTTTGAATAGTTTTATAAAATCAAGTGTTTGATGATTTAAAATCAATCTTTCATATTAACAAAAGATTATAAATGACGTGAATAGATAAATTAATAGATAAAATTACCTAGAAAATGATATGGGGATGAGGAGTAGTCTTTGACCTTGATGAAAGATGATGCAGGGAGATGGTGAAGCCTATAACTGGACTGATGAGATGTTGATCTACAAGGACTCTAAAATGGCCTAAAAAGTCTTGATGATTGTAAATAATGATGCTAGATGATAAATCAAGTGACTTGATGCTCAGTGAGGACTTGCAAGAAGATATTAACTCAAAAGAAGAGCCGAGATTTGTGAATGCAAGTTGAGGATCTTGTAGAGAAGCTAGATAACTAGTTTAAATAATTGTTGGTGATTACCTGAATCGCCAATGATTTCGGGATTTTTGAGCTTTGTGAGGAAAAATGGCTGAAACAACTTCGAAATCAAGGCTATTTGGTTTGGATTTCAAGGTGTATTTTTTTAAGTTTTTCGGGGATGTGTTGTGTTTGTTTTGGAGGGTGATGAAATAGGTTAGATATGATGCCAAAATAAGCTAGATATTGCCTAGTTGGTTTTTAGAAAGATTCCTAGGTGATTAAGTAGGATTTATCAATTGTACAAAAGGATAATCATGAGATAAGTGTGATAATGAAAGGATATTGATTTTAATTAATTAAATAAGGATGGATTTAGGATACGGGGTGTTGATTTAATTTAAATAAGCATATATTTAATTAATTGGACAAAGGTGAGAGATAAGGTGTATGACTTAGGATATGAAATATCGATGTATTTAAGCAATTGTTTGAATAAATACGAGGGGTGTAGATTTTCGGTGTCTACATTTTCTCCTTTTTGTCTAGCAATTTAATGGTAAAGCGTTAGAAAAAAACGATGTTTATTTGTATGGGTGGTCTCCCCCTCAAAATGGGGTGACTGCAACGTAGTACATGGAACACCGGTTTGACAGTTGTGATTAGATAATTTTGTTGTGTTTCTTCCAAAAAGTTTCCCCAGTCCAAGGGGTATCGAAACAGGATATGCTACCAAGGAATCAATTGATAGGGGAACCAAAGGGTTTGATACCTATAGACGTCTGATCCGTGAAGGTAGGCTAAATAGACGGAAAAACTCAAGTGATGGGGGCTAAAGGGCACACGTCCCATAGTCATATGACTAATCCCAATGTTGATTTATTTTATCAATTTTTAATGTTTCAAGGACTAGGGTCCTTTGAAAGAAACAATTTTGTGAAAAAGTGATAATTTGATAAAAATGAGCATAGATGAAAAAAATGGGATGAATCACTAACGATTCCAAAGAAATCACCGACGATTGCGTCGAGGTCAAATTTGGGGCTATAGATAACCGAGGTGAATGTAATATGCTCATTTTAACCAAGAAAAATATGTATTTGGAGTGAAAAATTTTATTTTGAGTGGAAAGTCGAGATTTGGATGCAATGGCTTCATTGAGCATGTATTGAAAACCCACTATCGCAAAGGTAGGTCATTTTAACCTGCTTTGTGTTTGTTTTTGCTGATTTTTGGTAATTTTTTAGAATTTTTTTCATTTTGGGGGGTGTATAGATGCCCTAATTTGGAAACACAGGAATCATCGACGATTCATGAAATCACCACCGATTGAAGTGAATCATTGGTGATTCACCTGTGACATAGACATTTTTCATTTTTGATTGATAAAGTATGGGTTTTAGGGAATTTTAAAAATGTTTTAGATGTTGTTGGTGTTTTTGAGTGATGATGTTGATGTTGATGTTGATGTTTCAATGTAAATATGTTTTGATATGTTTTGGATGATATTTTTGATATTTTGGCGACGATATTAATGTTTGTTTATATGTGTTTGTATTTTACAGGTAGATGTACAGTTGACTATCCATGATCGTATTCCATTGATTTTGGATGAGGTGAGAGCTGATATGACAAATGTTGACTAGGAGGATGAAGAGGCTATTGGTTTTGATGGTATTATGGATTAATGATGGATCCATAGGTTCTGAAGTTTATTATTGGTCTTATTAGAGAGGTGAAATCCTTCCACCTGCACTTTTTGGCTACCCATGGGAGAGATTACTATTAATTTGGAGGATGTTCATCGTATTATGTGATTACCTATCCATGGAGAGGGAATTTATATTATCAGTGAGGTAGAGAGGCCAGATGTGATGATGAGATTATATGGTGACGAGGTAAAACACGTGAGATATGTGTCAGGGGCATTTGAGTACCAGGCGTTATATGAGCCTAGGAGGGAAGGTTGTACCCAGATGACCATGATGATGATGGCCATCTCATGTTTTTATTTGTCAGACTCAGGAGGTGGCATATTTCCTTGGCTGATGATTGGGGTTGTTACTGAGATGATGGAGATAGGACTGTTTTTGAGTGGGGACCTAATTTGCTTGCTCAAACCTTTAGAGAGTTATGGGCTTGAAAGGCACATAAATGGTATGGGATTGATGTTGGATTTTTGTTATAGTGTTGGGCATACAAGCATATTACTATTTCTCATCCATTGGGCCTCCCATGGGGTATTTATGAGAGTCATACCGGTTTTATGAGATGGTGGCAGGACAACAGACAGGGGCAGGAGAAGAAGAGGGCTACCTTTTATAGAGATTTTCTATCTGGGTTATAGGCTGTTGATGTTATTTGGAGGCCTTATTTAGATTTTCATGATTGGCATGGTTGTGAGCATGAGTTGGTGGGAATGCAGAAGGATATATGGGTTTAGGAACATAGGGTAGGAGAGCATGAGATATTGTGGTTTGATCAGGTGAGGAGGCAGTTTGGATTAATTCAAGGTGTGCCTAAGGAGATCGTGTAGTAGAGACGATATGATGGAGATACTGACACTCCGAGGGTAGTTATAGTGAGGCCCATCATCATTGCTGATGAGCAGGGGGCTATGGGCCCTAATGATGATGGTGATATTATGCTACTTGATGATGTGGGGGTCACTCTAGAGTACAGTGCATGATGAACACGAGCACTGAGAGCATTTGATAAGACCTGAGTAGTACAATAGGTGAGATGGGTCAGTGCTTGAGTGGAGGGAGGAGCATAGGCACAAGATGTTATCCATGTTTCTAATGATGATGATGATGATGAGGAGGAGGAGGAGGGTGATGATGATATTGCAACAATTATTATAGAGGTGACAACCATGATGGAAGGAGAGAGGGATGTGGCTTGGAGAGAGAGAGAGGTGATCTCATGGGAGCATGGGATTCTTTGATTATTAAGCGAGATAGCATTATGACTGAGCGAGATGGACTCAAGATATAGTTGGATCATACTACTGCAAATAGAGATAGATATCTTTAACGACGAGATGCACTGAAGAAGACCTTAGGGATTACAGGGTCTTCTATTTTTGGTGCAAAGTTAACAGCGATGGCCCAGGCTAGTGAATAGAGAGAGCATGTTAGTGAGTAGAGAGCAACATCTGCAGCCTCTGGGATGATTTATATGGCTCATTATCAGAAAATATGGGTAGAGATGCAATATTACATTGATATGGTGATTTGTGATTACCCGGATGCTGTATTATTTGTTGATCATTTGGACACAAAGGTGGAATGCCCTAGTGTGAGTGCAGGGAGTGTGGGTTACCCACCTTGGAGATCAGAGAGAGGAGGTAACAGTGAGGGAGGGTCTGGTGGCGATGCTGGAGCTATTGGTGGTGTAGGTGCCCAGAAAGGAGAGGGAAACACTATCCTTGCTAGTGATTTTCTTGGAGATTTCTAGTTTACTGACTCATGATATGTATTGATGATAGATTTTATGTATGACTCTTAGAAGCCTTAGATGTATATGACATTGTTATTTTGATATGACATCAATGATGATGTATGAATTTGTTATTAGAATTGATTCATATAGGATGATGATGATGATGATGATGATGAGGTTTATGGCCTATATATCCTTTGATTTACATGTGTTATGTTGTGTTATATGTTTTAATTTAAATATGTTAAAGTATGATGGGTTTTGTTAGATAAATGTGATTATAATATGGTGTGTTGGAATAATGTTTTTTGTGCATAGCATACTTTAAAATGTGATTTTAAAAATGGATTCTTATCAATATGTGACTAATAAGATAGGGTAAAAAATAAAATAATTACTTAATTATGGATTTGAGACATACACGATGGGTTTTGGGAATTTGAAAGATCTTACACTTGTAGCTTTAATAAAAGTTAAATGAGATTATTAATAGGTAGCTACACAAGATTTTGATAAAAAAATGGGATGAGATAAATGGACCCTCCTAAGACACGAAAGGGGTTTTGTATGTGTAAATTAATACGGGGAAAGGGTTCTCTTTTTCAATGGGTTCATAGGAAAATATCCCATCCTTACATATTAAATTTGGATACAAACTTATCAATGTGGGAATTTTGCAATAATGGGAAAGCTGATCGATGTGAGAAGCTTTCCTAAGATACTTTTGATATTTGAATTTTTGAAGGTTGATCAATACGGGAAGCCTTATACATGGGTAGCCATCCTTCAAGGGTATGGTCTAAGATTTTTTATTTTTTACAGATAGTCGTCCTTCAAGGGATTGGTCTATGATTTTATTTGGTAGCTATCCTTTTAGGGATCAGTCTACTTTTTACTTTTTTATAATGATTTTATATTTCGAATAGTTGTCCTTTGAGGGATCAGTCTATTGTATTTTTGATTTTTTGATAAGAAACATCCAATCGTTTTTACATAAATCTTTGAGCTGAGGGAAAGACCCTAATAGACCATTTTGAGGAGGGGAGAACATGTATTTATGACCTACACATAATTGCCCCATGTCATGTTTTTAGTTGGTATAAGGTAGGTGGGTATAATGATTAAGGAGTTCCTGCAAAAGGAGGAACTTATTCATAGTGAAAGATGTAATGAATAAAGTTGTGGTGCTCATCATTAAGGTGTATTTAAGATAATGATGGATAACCACATGCTTTCAAATCATTACTGTGATAAGGTGGATGGTTGATGAAGTGATAAAATCTTAGATGTAACTACTATCATGGTGATCAATCATTTAACAATAGAAATGCCACAAGTGTAAGGAATTCAGAGGTTCCTTTTCAAGTTTACCATCAAGGGAAGCAAGATGATATGCTCCTGAAACATACTTGTGAGTGATGATGTATGGATTGATCCAATTAGGGGAAAACTTTCCATGTTTACTCTAGTATAATGTAGTGAAAATTTGATTTTATTTGAGTACAAGGTCACCGATTTTAAAATCAAACTCTTTGATATATTTTTTATAAGATGTTTTGACGCGTTCTTGATAGACTTGATGATGTTTGAGGGCCATTAGACATTTTTCATCTAACAGTTCAAGTTGTGCTAAGTGGTCTTGGCAATATTATTTATCTGGGATAAAATCTTTAAGTGATACACAAAGTGATGGGATTTGGACTTCAAGAGGTAGGACAACTTCAGAGTCATAGATGAGTGAAAAGGGCATAGCTCATGTAGGAGTATAGATGCTAATTTGATAGCCCCATAGAGTAAACAATATTTGAAGATGCCAATTCCTACCTACATCGTCTACTATTTTCATAAGGATTTTATTAAACATTTTATTAGAGGCATCATCCTACACATTTGATTGAGGATAACAGGGTGGTGAAAAGACGATTTTAATGTTGAAGGTTTCATAGAGCCTTTTGAGTTGTTTATTTTAAAAATATTTTCCATTGTCTGCAACAAGTTTATGGGGAACGCCAAAACGACATATGATGTATTGATATATGAAATCGGTGATAGGTCCTGATTTAGTCGAGGTTAAAAGGATAACTTCAACCAAGTTTAGTGAAATACTCAGTAGTTGTGATAATGGAATGATGTTGTTGTGATGATTATGGATTGATAGTACCAATGAGGTTTAACCACCATTAAAAGAAGGGCCATAGGTCATGAGTGGGTTGTAATGCTTGATTAGGGACATGAATAAGGTCCGAATGAAGTTGGAACTTGACACATTTATTAACATATGCACACTAGTATTTAGTGATAGTGGGCCAATAGTACCCCAGCTGTATGACACGTTTAGCGATGAAATTTCCATTGAAATGTCCTCCATAAAAACCATTATGGACTTCTTTGATTGATTTGATTGATTCGTGTGATTTAAGGAACCTTAATAGGATATCATCAAAACTACATTTATAAAGGACAACACCTATGATGACAAAGTGAGTTGCGCATTGAATAAATGATTGTTTATTGCTGCGTGATAAGTCAGATGGGATTTTAGATTCGGCAAGGTAGTCATAGATTTGCATATACCACAAATCAATTGGATCATTATCAATAATGTTGATAGGAGGGAGTTCATTTTGATCTGAGGGGTAATCCAATCATTAAACGACCACAAATACTTGGGTGTTATCTTTTAATTATTTAGTTTCTAATGGGATGAGGGATCCTAAAGAGGCCACTATATCTGAAAATTTGTTACAGGATCGCATGATGGTTCTGATGGTGTAATGATCAAATGTGTCAAGGAGAAAGTCAACATTGGCTTTATATTTTTGCAAGATTTCGTTTTTACATTAATATTCTCCTTTAACTTGACTAATGACAAGTTGTGAGTCTTCATATATTTCTAAAATGTGAACACCTAGGAGAATAACGGTCATAATGCCCATGATTAAAGCATTGTATTTTGCCATGTTATTGGTACATTCAAAGTTGAGTTCGAATGATAATGGAATGGGAATACCCCAAGGAGGTATGAGAACAACACCGGCCCCTCCTCCTTGCTGGAACTTAGAACCATTAAAGAAGAGGTTCATTTTGATAGGGATAAATTCATATTCATCAACATTGCTAATGGATTCATCAGGAAAGTATTCATGAGGAAGTTGATTGTTAGGAAGGGTAGCGCCAGTGAGTTGGTCTATAATAGCCTGACCCTTAATAGATTTTTGTGATATGAACTCAATGTCAAATTCAGTCATAAGCATAAGCCATTGAGTGATGCAATCACTATGATATGGTTTAAAGTGCATGGTTTTGAGTGGATTGAAGCTAGTGACAACATAAGTCTTGTGATTGAGAAGATGATGACGAAGCTTGGAAGTGGAGAAGTATAAATCACAACATAGTTTTTCAACTTCGGTGTAATGAGTTTTATATTTGTGGAGTATGCAACTGATATAGTATATAGATTATTCATGACCTTGGCTATCACGGTGAGAGAGCATGGCTCTTAGAGTATTTTTTAAAGTAGATATTATAGATAAAATGGATCTCTCTCGCGAGGTGGAGTAAGCACAGGTGGTGATAGGAGATATTTTTTAATTTCGTCAAAGGCCTTCTCACAATAAGAATCCATGTGAAAGTCTACGTCCTTGTGGAGAAGATGATGAAATGGTTGACAATGATCAAAAGTTGTGATATAAAACGTCGGATGGACTTTAGTTTACTTTGAAGGATACACAGTTGTTTAATATTGGATGGAGGAGGCATTTCAAAGATGGATTTAACCTTTGCTAGGTCAACTTCAATACCTCGAATAGATATGATGAATCCTAAAAGTTTTCCACTGAGAACACAAAATACACACTTTACAGGATTGAGACGAAGACAATACTGAATGAGACAAGTAAAGATAGATTCAAGGATGAAAAGGTGATATTTGCATTATTTGGATTTTCCTAAGAGATCATCAACATAGTCTTTGACTATCTTGTGGATGAGGTCATGGTGCGTTAGTAAGTAGCTGCTACATTTTGAAGACTGAATGGCATAACATGGTATCAGAAAGTTCCCCAAGGAGTGATGAAATATGTTTTATGTTGATAATTGATGACGAAAAGAATTTGATTATAACATGAAAAGCCATCCATAAGGGAGAGCATTTCATGGCCGGTTGTTAGGTCAATGAGCTAATCTATGTTTGGAAGAGGGAAACCTTCTTTAGGACAAACAACATTGAGATCCATAAAGTTTGTGCAAATGCGTAACTTGCCCAAATCTTTGGTTCCAGGAATGATATTAGAGACCCATTTTGGATAATCAATGGGTATGATGAAGTTAGCAGATAAAAGACATTGTAACTCTTCTTTAATAAGGAAAGCTATATGGGGATACATCCTACAAAGTTTCTATTTAACATGCTTAACATTTGGGTGCAATGGAAGTGCTGCTAGCCTTTCCTTGCCTTTGAAGAATGCACATTTCTTGCACCTTTTGATCCATGTGTAGCAGTCATTAAACACTCTGGGCCAATAATATCCTACTTTCATGATTTTGAGTGTTGTCACTCTTGGAGCAAAATGGCCTCCAACTGCTTCAACATGGAATTCTTGTAGCACTTTCTCCACCTGATCTATCTCAATGCATCTTAACAAAATGCCATTGTTGTCTATTTTGAACAAGACACCATCGATAAGAACATATGGGATGGCCTGTAACCGGAAATGTATCCTTTTTGCTTTATCCATCCCATGAGGACACATGCCTATTTGAAGGAAGTGCACCATGTCTTGGGTCCAAAAAGGAGCAGGTACATCATCTCTCCCTTCTTCTTGATCATCTTGTAGAATAAGAACAACCTCCTTTTCACTATCTATTTCATCTTGCTGACCTGAGGCTAGTTGTTCACACAACCCCTTCCCACGGACCAGCTTGGTGACCTTGATCTCAATTTCATATTCCATGACATGGGTGATCCATACTGCACACTTTTCATTCAGGTCCTTGCTGAGAAGGAATTCTTCAACTCTCGCATGGGAGACTAATAGTTGGACTTTGTTCTTTGAAACCAAATGCTTAAACTTCTTTAATCCGCTGATTACCACTAAGACCTGCTTCTCAATGAAGGAGTATCTCACCTCATAATCTTCTAGAATTTGGTTGAAGAAAGCAATTGGCTGTTCTGTACTTTCTTTGTTCTGCTGCACCAAGATTGCAGAAATTATGTCGCTGCCACCAAAGGCATACAATATGAAGTCTTTGGAAAAATATGGGTTCACAAGAGTTGGGGCTTACGATATGGCTTCTTTGATAGCCTCAAAACTTGATTTTCCTTTAGCTGTCCACCTGAATGTTAAGCCCTTCTTCAATATCAATGTTATTGGCTTAACAAGGGTAGCAAAGTTTGGAACAAACCTGTAGACAAAATTGATTTTTCCCAAGAAGATTTGAAGAGCCTTCTTGTGACTTGGTAATGGTAGTGCTTTTATTGCTTCAAATCTCTCTAGGTCAATTCCCCGACCCTCCTTAGACATAATATGGCCTAAAATCCTACCCTCATGGGCCAAGAATATGCATTTTTTAGGGTTCAAAGATACCCCAAATCTCTTGTATCTTTGAAACACTTGCCTTAGGTGAAAAAGGTGGTCTGTTGTGTTTTTGGAGAACACAGTGATGTCATCTAGATAGATCAACACTATTTTGTTGATTAGCCCTTTGAATGCCATATCCATGGCTCTTTGGAAAGTAGCCCCAACATTAGACAGTCCAAATGGAATTTTTTTGTATGCATAGGTGCCTCATTTGGTGGTGAAAGTAGTTTTGAATTGATCATCTTATTTCACCATGATCTGGTTGTACCCTTAGTAGCCATCTAAGAGGGAGAACCTTTCTGACCCAGACACTACTTTCAAGATCTGATCCATTGAAGGGAGTGGGTAGTGGTCTTTGAGGGAGGCTCTATTTAAATCCCTAAAGTCAACACACAACCTGATTTCTCCATTTTTCTTCTTGACTGGGACAAGATTTGTAACCCAGCTTGAGTGTTTCATTGGAAATATGATGCTTGCCTCTATCAGCTTGTTCAGCTCCTTTTTCATCAGAGGCTCTATATGTGGGTTGACTGGTCTTTTCTTCTACTTGATGGGCTGAGTAGCTGGATCCAGTTCGATTGTGTGTTGCACTAGCTTTGGATTGAACCCTCTTAGGTATTCATAAATCTAAGCAAACACATCAGAAAATTATTGGAAAAGTTGTATGAATTCATACATTTCTTACTCGGTGGCCACTTTGCCAATTTGAAGTGTTTTGTCTTCTCCAACTGGGATTGACTCTGAATCTTCTCCTTTGATTTGCATGTTAGCCTTTTCCTTTCTGAATTGATCATCAGGATTGAAAATAGATTCCAGTGTCACTAAGCCTTTAGGAAACTTGTTTCTATGTATCTTTAATATTTGATTCCCGTACTACTACTCTAGTCTGCTCTGGTTTATAGCTGAGAATTTAGCTTCTTCTTGTAGAAAGTTAATGATTTGTTGATCCTTCTCAAACACTTGCTAGCATGTATTATTATCTGGAACTACTGGCCTCACAACCACATGGATATGTGGTTGTTCTCTGTCTCTTTTGATGCTGTCAACCACATCAAACATTGCCCCGATTGCTATAACTATGTCAGCAACTTCATTCTCCTTCCTAAGTATGGACACAATACTGAAGGCCTCGAAATCCTCCATGAGATCCCATACCCTACTATTGTAGTTCTTGAGCAGGTCATTTTTGACAGCATTAAGTCCTCTGACTTGATTGGCAACCAACTCACTATCACCGAATACTTGCAAGTTCTTGATTCCTAGCTTCCTTTCCTAATGAAGACCTTAGACTAAAGCCTCATATTCAGTAGTGTTATTTGAGCAAGAAAACTGGAATCTAAAGGTTGAATAATATCTCATACCTTTAGGGGACACAATCATGGCTCCTCCTCTAGCTCCTTGTCTACTCCTTGAGCCATCAAAGAACAATTACAATACCTCATTGTCATCGTTGTATTTTGGCTTGATTAGGTTAGGAATAGGCTGATTCTCTTCATGTAGATAGTAGACACCTAGTTCAAATTCCTCCATCTCCTTATAGGGGTCAAAAGCATGTTTTTTTTTGGCCCACTCATCTAGGGTCAAGTCTAGGATACATCCCACCTTGGTATCTATTTCATTAGTGTTTAGGAGGTCTTCTTGATCAAAAGCTGAGCAGTTGGCATTGATTGGGATAGGAACATAGGATTCAATATGATAATCAAAAATAGGTTCAGATCTGATTGTGATCTTCACTTCATACCTTGTCCTAAAGAGAATATGTGACCAATCAGTAGATAGGTAGCCTCCAATTTTGGCAGTGAATTCCATGGATAGAGACAAGGTAAAATGTGGTGGCAAGTCTATGATTGACACAATTTACAAAATAGTCACATTAGGGCAAGCGTGTAGAGTGAGACTCATATTCTTGATGATTCCCACAGTAGCCACTATTGTCCCATCTAATTGGACTACTCCTCAAGAGATGACCTCATATTGGAGACCTAACTGATCAGCTATTTATTTGGGCATCATAGAACTACTGGCCCCAGAATGGATCATACAATTGTGCACCAATTTGTCTCCAATAATCAATGAGACATAGAAGGGAGGAGGTCTTAGGTTTTTACCTTGTTCTCCATGGTTTCTCCTTGGTTGAACCACATTAGCAAGCACTCTCTCTTGCTGGTTAGGGGGTTTTTTGAATTTGACCAATTCTTCATGGCAATCTGTAACAGATCCCTCTGCCCTAGAATGACCAATGACTCCCATAGTGAAATGTTCACAATTGTCCTTTTCATCTACTCAATAATATTGAATGAGCTATCTTTTTGCTTCCCCTTCCCAGACACATTTCTTTCTTGCACATGGGTTATTACAACCGGTGCTTGACTGGGTTTGGAAGGTGGTATGGATTGGTTCAGCATGTTGGGAGTTACACTTGGAGCACAAAGACCTTGTGGAGTGATGGAAGGCCGAGGGTCACTTGAGTTTAGTGGTTGGCCCTCTCCAATACTTCTCTTTTTTGACCGTGTATTAGCAGCTACACTTTGAGAAGGGAACTGATTTATCCCATAGAATTCTTTAGCATACCAATTTACTAGCATAGTTTCTCCTGAAGGTCCACCTTGTTTTACTCTTTGCTGCTAATCTCCCTCTTAGATAGGTTCTTGTGGCACCATACTAGTTTGCACCATCAAGGCCTGATTTAGAGCAAGCACGTTGATTGGTTATGTGGTTGATCACACGGAAAACACCAATCATATTCCTGTGCCATATTGTTCTGTACTGGGACCAATGCTCTTGATGTTGAAGCTATGTTAGGATCACACGGCTTGAAAGGTCTAGCAACTTGGGGTTGTCCTTGGTTCTAGTTCTGATTCACAGTCTAAGGTGGCGGCCTATTATGTTGATACTGGGGTCTAGGTTGATATTGAGCCTGAGGCTGGTATGGCCTGGAAATCTGAGCTTGTTGTCTTTTAATGGTCACTAGCTCATTCCCAAAGTTCTGAAGTTGCTTCATCACTTCCTAAAGATTTTTAGAGGTATTAGATAATGAAGTGGAAGCTTCAGTCGAGCTTTGATTCCTAGGGGTGGGTATAGGAGCTAATGTAGGCATTTGGCTAGTATCTGGGATTCCTAACTCAGGGTACAAAGGCATGGATGGCCTAGGAGTAATTTTTCCAGCTTGAATCAAATATTTCTTAGCCCCTATGAAGAGGCTATATGCTACAAGTAATTTAGTTCCCCCCATTGACTAAATCATCAGAGAAATATCAGAATTTAAATCCCTAAGAAAGTATAAGAAGGTACCTTCATTAGTGGGCTTTATTACTGTTGGAATCCTATCCCAGGTTCATTGGAATATGAGGTTGAATTTTGTCAGCTACTCATTCGAGACTCTCTTGATTATTTTTAGTTGCTCCAACAAAGACAAGTTATCACCTTTTTCCCCAAACTGATTGTGAAGAGTCATGTACAACTGGTTCCAGTTCTAGATAGAGCCTGCTTCTAGACTCCTGAACCATTGTGAAAATTTTGCTTTGAATGAATAGGTGAGTAGCTTGACTGCAATGTCCATCTCATGGATCTCATGGATTGTACAGATATTTACAATATCTTGGACATGGTCACCAGGAGAAGTTTGATTTTCCCCAGTGAAATATGGGATGCTATTTAATGTTGTAATCAGAACTAGGTTTTGTGAATTCAAGGCGAGTAGACTAGTGTCGGTGAAGTTGACATATGGATTTGGTTGTGCCATTCTAATTGGCCTAAGAAACCTTGTAGACTGAAAGAAAGACCTTGCAGGTGGAGGTGTTTACAAGGTTATGCTTGGTGGAGATGGAGACCTCTAAACTCTTCTTCACCTCCTTTCTCTTCCTGGGGATAGACGCAAGTATTCAAATATACCTTCTTTCCTTGATCTAGACTAGGTTTTTCTCATGAATCTCCCAACCTTGGGCTGCTAAAACCAATAGATTTGTTTCTTTTAGAGTCACCAGATGTATAATTTTAAGGCTTCTTAAAATCTAGAATCATAGCAAGTGTACATCAATTCCTACTATAATAAGATGGAGACTTCTTAGTCCCATTGGGTGTGCCAAAACTATTGGTGAAAAATCATAGGACCCCCAAATGAGTTCAAAATCACAGCACCCCCAAATGAGTCGAAAGATATGCCCCTTCAAAGTTTGTATTGGGTCCGTATAGGAGGGCAGGAAAACAACTTGAAAAATGGGCCCCCTTTTGATATGGGACACATGACAGCCAGATTGGAACAAAAATTGGGCCTACGGGTCCACAATTTAACTTTTGCCCTTTCCTCCGATTCCCTGCTTGGATTTGACTCATGCCCAAATGCTGAATTTTTCATTGGGCAGAGTTGTGGGCCATTTTGTAACTTTTAGCCCTTTTGATAACAAGGGGCAAATAACCAAATTTTTCCCTGATGGTCCGCTTTCTCCGCTTACACCTTTATACTTAGCAAATTTTGAAGTCCATTTCTATCCACGTTTTTACTTTGTTTCCTTTTATGTGGGATCGTGGTCAATCCAATATTTGGCATGGGGGAAAAATATGGATAACACTTATCAAATAGCTATACGTCCAACAAGGTTCCAAATTCAACATCTATTTTGGGCATACTGATTTGGTAGAACAACTATGGTTGTAAATGCATCTTTGAATTATATATATATATATAAACCTATAAATAGATTTAAAAGGAGAACATATACATACATATACATTGAGATCGAGATATAAAAAGATCTAGTACGTTTTTGTAAGACATAATATTTTAGCAATAAAATAGCCACTTAATTTTGAGATAATATCACTTTGTCAAATCCTAATTCAAGGTGGAGCAAAGGCCCACTCCTCAAACAACCATGATTCTCATTTTATTGGTATTTATATTTCTAAAGAAAATAGTGTAGACTTGTTAATTATGTAAATGTTTTTTGATTCTTTAAGTTAAACTTTGTTTTATACTCGTCCCTGCAGGTGTTATAGACTAGATTTTCATTTCCTTGCAATATTTTCACAACATTTTCAACCGTGTGTTTATTTCCAAACAAAGCATGTTTACTTATGCATTGTGTGTTTATTTCCAGCAATCTATTTATTCATGTATGTGTGTTTATTTCCAGTAATCTATTTATTCCAGCAATGAGTGTTTATTTCAGCAAGTTTCTTACAACATAGAGATAATAAGGCTTTGGGCATGGAATCCTAAAGACACTGTAAAGAACCCCCAAAAAATAAAATAACAAATACCTACAGTCAATTCCTAGATCACTAAGATTTTATTATTGCATATAGCTTCAGACAGCACCCTTGGTTTGAATATGACATCAACAAAGAGTTGATTAAATGAAGGGAATAATGACACCCATCATTTTTGGCACCGTTGCTGGGGACCCAATAGTTAGAATTATCTAATTAGGTGTCAACAAGAGCAAAAATCATACATCTAGTAATTGAATAATCTTCCCTACATCATCATAAAATTTATGAGTAGACCAAGAGACTCCAAGGGTAGATTCCTCCAAAAAATATTTGAACAAGAATCATCAACATGTTCTTAATCAAATAAGGAAGTTGACCAAGAATTAAAAGCACCATTATCCCTTGCTACACAAGAAGTAGAATCACCACCTTTAGAATTCTTGGATTAGTCATCAAAAGGAAGTGGAACCTTTAAAAAGAGGATTATATCCCAAGACCCGTTTAGAGAAAGTTTTGATTCACAATTGAGTAGTCAACCTCCTACTCCTGACTTTTCACCTTCCCCAAAAAAGATCACATACCATATTGATTGGGAGAAAAGTCTAGAAGGTACTACAGAAATGGCACGAGAAGCTGAAAAGAGAACCTGATAGGACCTTTACTTATCCAATTCAGTTGGATGATGATGATACACCCATGAAGAATATTTCACCTACACATTTACCCACATTTAGAGGAATGTCATCTGAAGATCCTGACCAATTTCTATTTGAATTTAAAGTACTGTGTCAGACTTATGATTACAAAATAGATAATCAGAAGCTCAAGTTGTTTCCATCTACCCTAAAGGATGCAACAATGAGGTGGTTTATGGGATTAACATCTAATTCTATTACCACTTGGGCACAAATGGAAGTTTCCTTCCTAGACAAGTATCAAGACTACTATAGAGGGAGGAACAGGAAGGAAGAATTTTTCAAAATCAAGCAGGAGGAGGATGAGAATATGGAAGATTATTTAGATAGATTCCTCTTTGTAAGTAAAAGATGTGGATTTGTACTACAAGAAGAGTTAAGCAAAACCATTTTTCTTAAAGGTATGGATGATGAATCTAGGGAAGCCCTTGATTTTATGGGAGGTGGAAACATTGATCAATTAAGAATGAATGATATTAAAGACATTTGTAGAAGCTATTCAAGAACAAGGGGTGGACCTAGAAAAGGAAAAATAGTTAAAAGTTTGAACCTAGATATGAACAAACTGATGGATGAACTGGAAAACTTTAAAACAGACATTTTAGTTCAATTAACCTCCACCATGGATGGATTACAAGCTAAAGCAAATGCTAAAATTGAACCATTAGCTATGTATTGTCCTAGATGTAGGAAGAAGCATGCAATAAGAGATTGTCCCCTAGATAAAACAGAAATGTGTCTTATCTGTGAATCTAGGGACCATGAGAGTAATGCTTGTTCTCTTCTTCCATTTATTAAAAATCAGCTTAAACAAACTAGCACTCCATCCACATCAGAAGAAGTAAATTTTTTCCAGAGACAACCTAGCCAGGGGCAGTTCATGCCCAGGTCAGTTCCTAACCCCTGGATGATGCCATGGGTAGCTCAGATAGTACCAAAAAGTTGGGGACAACCACCTTGGGTCCCTCAACCAACATGGAATCCTCAAGATTGGTCAGGAAAATATTGGTATGCCCAAGGACACCAACAACCATGGTTTGGTCAAGGTAACTTGAATGCTTGGTCACAACCTAGGTGGAGCCCTAATAATTATGCTCAAGGGAGGACATATCCCAATCAGAATCAACAAGCCATAATGGGTTCCCCAGCACAAAATTCACAAAATGAAAATGTGGTTCAAACACAAATACCAGCACAACCAGTTGCTAATCCCAGAAACAAACAAACAACTCCTGTCTATGGGGTAGAACAAGAAAAACTAGTGGATCTAAATGTCATGGATTGTAAAGATATTCAAACTAGATCTGGAAAATTAATTAGTAGTCCACCTATTATAATTACTGAAATGACAGAAGAAACTGAAACCCCTAGTGCGGTTGTTCCCAAGAAAGATGAAAAAGAAAAAGATAAGGAGTCAGGTAGTAACTCTACTGAAACTCCATTCCCAGAGAGATTTCAAGAAGTTATAGGGACCAAGGAATCTGAGTTGGTGTAAGAGTTGAGGAAATTAAATATTGAAATACCATTGTTACAAGCAATCAAGGACATTCCAGAGTTGAACAAGTTAATCAAGATGCTATGTTTAAGAAGACCTGGAAGGAAGAAGCAATACCCCAGGACTATTAAAGTAGATGGGAAACTTGTTGATTTATTAGCAAGAAAACTCTTACTTCCCAAATATGGAGATCCTGGTAGCCCTGTTATTTCTGTCTCTATAGGGAATAAAGATATACATAATGTTTTGGTTGATTTGGGAGCAGCTATAAATGTGATGACAATGGACACTTTGAAAACATTACCATTAATAGGTATCCAACCTACTAACACCATATTGCAGATGGCAGACCAGTCTGTAGCAAAACCAGAAGGAGTTATTGAAGATGTGGTAGTTATGGTGGAGTCATGGGAATATCCAGTGGACTTCCTTATATTGCAGCCAAAAGGTAAAACACTTGGTTATCCCATTATTTTGGGTAGACCATGGTTAGCTACAGTTGCTACCTTAATTGATTACAGATCAGGTGATATGACTATCTCAAATGGTAAGAGTTCTAAGAAAATTTCTTTATACCCCTCTACATGACCTTTTATTGATAATCAAGAGCAATTGTGGGTTGATGATCCTGACACTAATAAACAAAATCTGTCTTCTTTGGCTATGATAATGTTGCAGGATCACATATGGGAGATGGAAGATATGATTAATCAACCATTGAATGAACACCAACTATCCTTGGAACAATCTGGGTTAGTTTTGGAACCTACAGACTTAGTTTTGGAACCTACGGATTTAGTTCCAGAACCATCACATTTAGTTTTGGAACCTTCAGACTTATCTCCGGAACCACAACAACAATGATCCCATGTAAATGTAAATAATTTCACTCCAGAGGAATGAGATTTCTCTTGGGGAGGAGCAGAAATAGCTATGGAATTAGTAGTTTCAGTTTCAAAGATATCAGGAAATGGTGAGGAATTTTTGGAAAACAATAGTGACGAGGAGTTTGACCGACAACAAGATAAGTATCATAACTCTTCCTACTGTCCTTTGTCCAGTATTATTTCTCAAGGGAATTTTGGAGATGTTGCTACATATCATATGTTATTACCACATCCATGTCCACTAAACACCTTAATGGAACCCTTTCAACAAATCAGTTCATCACACATTAGAACCAAACATGTTGAGATTCAACCGGGTAAAATTTTGAACATTAATAGCTGGCTGAAGAATGATGAAGAAGCTAAATTGTTTGATGTTCTGAAGGATCATACTAGAGATTTTTCTTGGGACTATAAAGACATGAAAGGAATCCATCCAAGTATTTACACCCATCACATCTATACTGAAAACATTAAACCAGTTAAATAACCTCAGAGGAGGATTAATCCAGCCTTAAGGGACATAGTCAAGCAAGAAATTGAAAAACTATTACAAGTAGGTTTTATCTACCCTATCTCAGATAGTCAGTGGGTGTCTCCTCTTGTAATTATGCCTAAAAAGAACAGAAAATGGAGAATTTTTGTTGATTATAGGGAGCTGAAACAAATCCACACTGAGAGATTATTTTCCCTTACCATTCATAGATCAAGTTTTGGACAACCTTGCAGGTAAACAATATTTTTCCTTCCTGGATGGCTTTAGTGGATATAATCAAATCAGAGTTGTTGCTGAGGATCAGGATAAAACTACCTTTACTTGTCCATGGGGTACCTTTTCCTATAGGGTATTTCCATTTGGACTATGTAATGCTCCAACAACCTTCCAAAGAGTTGTATTAGCAATTTTTGCAGACCTAACGAATGATTGTGTAGAGGTATACATGGATGAATTTACTGTACATGGAAACACATTTGATGATGCTTTGAAGAATTTGGATAGAGTACTAACAAGATGTGAGGAACACCATTTGTCTCTTAGTCATGAGAAATGTTTAATGATGGTTGATGAGGGGATTGTATTAGGACACCACATTTCAAAAAGAGGAATTCAGGTTGACCAAGACAAAATTAGGATTATTTCAGACTTACCTGTTCCCCAAACCCCCACAGATATCAAGTCATTTTTAGGGCATGTTGGATACTATAGGTGTTTTATTAAGGATTTTAGTAAAATTGTTTCCCCCATGTTTAGTTTACTTACCAAGGATTGTGAATTTTGTTGGGATGAAAAGTGTCAACATGCTTTTGAGGAAATTAAAGAAAAATTAATCACTGCCCCAATATTGAGAGGACCTAATTGGGAGAAACCTTTTCACATCCAAACAAATGCCTCAAATAACTCAATAGGTGTAGTTTTGGGACAGAAAGATGAAGAAGGGAAAATGTATGCTATTTACTACCTTAGTAAAAATCTTACTCCCACTGAAAGAAATTACACTACCACTGAAAAATAATTTCTTGTTGTGATCTATGCAATTAATAAATTCAGACATTATATTACAGGGTACAAAATATTTGTACATACAGATCACTCAACAATTAGATACTTAATGAAAAAACCAGTGGTTGGAGGTAGGATAATTAGATGGTTATTACTTTTACAAGAATTTGATATTACCATAGTAGATAATCTAGGAAAATCTAATGTGGTAGCTGATTTCTTGTCAAGATTGACCACTATAGGGGAGCAAGATCTAGTTAAGGAAAACTTTCCAGATGAACAATTGTTTTCTATTTCAGCTGATACACCATGGTTTGCTGATATGGAAAATTATCTTGCAACAGGGAAGTTTCCTCCTTCTTTCACTAAGAAACAAATGAAGAAGTTGATCAAAACCAGTGCACAATTTAAATGGTTAAATGGAATGTTGTTTAAATGTGGTCCTGATTTGGTTTTACGCAGGTGTGTGAGAGAAGATGAAATCTTTGACATACTCAGGGCATGTCATGATGAACCAAGTGGAGGACACTTTTTCAGTAAAAAGAACAACTCACAAGATACTTGGCACTGGCTATTATTGGCCATCTCTGTATAAAGATGTGAAGAGATATATCAAGCAGTGTGATCCCTGTCAAAGGATGGGACAACCAACCTTTACCAGTGAAATGCCTCTACAACCTCAAGTAGTGATTGAACCATTTGAAAGGTGGGGGATGGATTTTTTTGGTCCCTTTAGTCCTCCTTCACAAGGAAAGGAGCACATTCTTGTGTGTACTGATTATGTGAAAAAGTGGGCAGAGGTGCAGGCTTTAACAAATGCCACTGAAGAAGCAGTTGCTGATTTCCTTTGGCACAAAATTATGATGAAGTTTGGTGCACCAAGGAGTATAGTTTCATATCAGGGGCCATAGTTCATGTCTAATATGATCCAGGCCTTCACAATGTACTATCAGATCAATCATAGGAAGTCATCTCCCTATCACCCACAATCAAATGGACAAGCAGAAGTAACAAACAGAGAATTGGAAAACATCCTTACCAAAACAGTTGAATCAGGTAGAAGAGATTGGGTAAAGAGACTACCTGAGGTTGTTTGGGCTTATAATACAACTTGGAAGACTACAACAGGGTTTTCACCATATGAGTTAGTCTATGGGAAAAATCCCTTGTTACCTATTGAATTTGAACTACAAACATTGAGGACAAACACTAAAGTGGGTATTGAGTTGGATGCAACACAAAAGGAAAGAATTCTTCAACTCAATGAATTGGATGAGTTGAGAATGGAAGCACTTCAATAGACAGAGATAATCCAAGATCAAAGGAAGCAGTGGCATGACACACATATCAAGAAAAGGCAATTCAAGGTAGGATATTGGGAATTACTGTTTGATTCCAAGTACCAACAATTCAAGGGAAAGTTGAGAACCAGATGGTTAGGACCCTATCAGATTGAGAAGATATTTGACAATGGCTCTATTCAGCTACTTCCCATTGATGGCAGCAGAAGGACACTTTTGGTCAATGGACATAGGCTAAAAATTTATAGGAAGCCTCCTACTAGGGATGAATTCTTGAAGCAGATTGAAGCAGACAAAGAATTTGATCATATGGAAGAACCCAGTTCTTCCAAAATGATCAAATAATCAGATGCATGGATCCAAAATAAAGGGAAGAGAATGAAAACTAGAAAATGGCATTCTCTTCCCCCCAAAAAAAGAAAAATAATAAATAAAAAATAAAAAATAAATAAAAAGGAAAGGAATGAAATCCAGTAAATGGTGTTCTCTTCCCCCAAAAAAAAATCTCTCAAAGATCAATTGAAAACCAACAATGGCGATTGGTCTCCTCAATAAATGGCTAATGCAAAATAAAAAGAATTTGTTTGAATTCCAGCTGTCTTTTCTAACCATTTTTCCTTTTTCACTTTTAGGAATGATGAGTCATCAAGATGGAGGGATTACATCAGCAAAGGATGGTAATTATGTCTTGAACTTATTAAAGGTTAAATTAAAAGTTCACATGTGTGATTAGACTTGATTTAAAAATTCGGTATGATGAGTCATTTATTGTGCATTATGATTAAAAACAAGTAATCATGAGGTTGAGGTTGATAGAATAAGAAAGTGGTGGTGTATTTATAATTACCTATCATTTGGGTGGAATAAATGAAGTTGAGAAGAAGTTGCAGAAGAATTTCAAAGAAGAAGCAGAAGAATTGTATTTGAATTCTGCAGCTAAACCCATCAATTCCTGCAGATAAACACAACAGTTCCATAGCTAAACACAATAGTTTCTACAGCTAAATCCAGTAGTTCTGCAGCTAATTCTAAATTTGAAGAAAGAAGAATTTGAATCATCCTCTTTTCCATGGGGATTAAAAAGAAGTCAGAGCCAGAGGATGATACCCAACTTCTTGCAGATGAAGAAGTGGCAGCCATTTTTGGACGAGCAGGGTGGCTGGAGTTCCTGAAAAATTTCTTGAGGTACAATGATGAATTGGTAAGGGAATTCATTGTAAATTTAGAAGAATCCAGAACTAAAGTTAGAAGCATTATAATTCCTTTTACTATCAATACAATGAGTAATGTGTCTGGAATACCAATTGTGCATGTCCCAAATCCTGTCAAGGGAACCCTTAAAGATCTGGTGGAAACCTTGATACAAGAGGGGGAATCTGAGCCCCAATATATCTATAACACCAAGAAAATCATAAAGGGGGTCAGAAGGGCCAGCTTGCCCAAACCCTTTGACAGGGTAGCATTTTGGGTAGTTAAGTATTTAACTTGCGATGGTCAATTTGGGACTGTGGGAAGAGAAGTCCTTAAGATGTTAATATATCTTAGGTATGGGAATTCAAAACTAGAATATATAGTAAATCTTCTAGGATTCCTTTTTGACTCCATCCAGACAATGGCTCAGAGGTATTCCTGGGGAGTTGGAACAATCAGACATCATGGGTTAATCCATTTGGTATGCCAACACCATTTTCTTTCAAAGAAAAATGGAGAAGAAATATGGGAAAAGTTTCTTAACAAGTTTAAGCAAAACCCTGATATTATCAGGAGGGGAATACCAACCCCTTTTTCTCCTACAAGTAATTTGGAGATTGATGCCCCTACAGAGGAAAAGAAGGAAATAGGTGGGGGTAATGTACCAAAAAGAAGGAGATCTGGAAGAAGGATTAAAGCTGCAGAACCTATTGTCCTGTCAAAGAAACTCCTTCCTCTACAACAGTACCTAGGAGAACTAATATTTGTCTCTGACAGTGATAGTTCACCTAAGCTAGAGCATGAAGTGAAAGTCAGAAGAAGCTCTAGGAGGAAACCCATTTCCAGACATTTTGAAGCTCCCCAAAGAAGAAGAGTTCATAAGAGATCTAGGGAAATTCCAGAAGAGATGGAAGAACAGGATGGGTTGGAAAAAGAAGCTACTGATATTTTGGGCAGCATGGCCATGACTCCTCCTGGACTAAGCCAAACTGAGGTGGAGAAGGAAGATGAAATATTTGAAGAACATGCTTTTCAAGAGTTTGGTGAACCAGCAGCACTGTCACATGAAGAAGAAGAATTGGCATCTTGGAAATGGAAAGGGAAATCCCCTTTGGTAGAAGAGGAATGCTCATTTCCCAATGAAATTTTAGAAAAGGAGGAAAAACAACACTTAAAACAGACTCTATTTTTTTCCAGAGAAGAACTCATCATCAGAGAGAAGGATGAGGAATTAAACTTCCTCAAACTCAAGTTAGAACAAAGGGAAATGCTCATTGAGAAACTAACAAATCAGCTCACAAATAGGACTGAAGAATTGACAATGGTCAAACAATAGATGATGGAAAAAGAAGAAGAATGTCAATTTTCCAGAAGACCAAGTGTTATGTCAACAGTATCTGCACAGACTGAACTGACTTACTGGCCACTCAAGCAGTTGTGGGATGATACCTGCAGGGAACTTAATGAATTCAAAACATCAAATGAGGACCTGAGAAACAAGATGGAAGAAGAAAAGAAAGCAAGGAAGAAATGGGAAGAAAAATTCTACAAAGAGGAAGAAGACAAATTTAAATGTCTTGTAAAAATACAAATGGTTTGCATAATGAGTGAAAAGTTACTCACATGCAAGAGACCTTCTCCTGCATACAATATCTTTTGGAAGAACAATTTATTCACTGGAAGCTGTCAAGAATTGCATGTGGCCTTCCACATGAAATAAAATATGAAATTGAGTTCATGACATCCTATTCCTCAGCTAGTGCAGAGTAGAAAAATATTCTCTATGAATTCTATCTCTGTAATCTTATGTTGGAAAAGAACACAGGCTTCATGATCAATTTGTATGTAGGGGAAAGCCAGCTGAATGCATTTGTTTCTATTCTTCAAAATCAGGTTGCATGGAAAGAGAGAGATTCTGAGCATCTATTAAAAGCTAGTTCATCTGGTCTCTGCATGAGGGCTCACTATGGTAAACCATCTGCCTTTGCTATACATTTCAGATCCCATGCCTTTGATAGTCGGTTCAAGGCACACTATCTAGCCAGTTTACAGAAAAGTATTGATGCCTTCACCTCTTATGAGGAGGAGAAATTTGAAGAGATTTATGATGGATGTTTGAAAAGATGGGAGTTTCTCACAGTTGCATTGAGAAGAAGAGAAGTGATATCTCCCACAAACTTAATATGGAGCTTAGAAAGAGCTAAAGCCTTGTGCACACTAATCCCTCAGGTCAATGAAAAATGTAGGGGCATATGGATGGGAATGAGAACAAGGCCTCCCCTTCTTCTCACTCCCATGTCTCCATGGTAAAATAGAGAGCCTCAAGATCCCACTCAATTTGAGGAATGGACAGAGGAAAGTAGAAGCAGGATCAGGGTATAGTACTTTCTGAACTAAAACACTGGGATATTCAGTTTCAGCCATTTGACCTGAGTAAGTCAATTGGAATGCAGAATACACAACCCAAGATTTGAAGAGTAAATTTTGTAAGGGGACTTACAAACAAGTAAGTACAGGGGAGATGATAAGGCCAAAATATGTCTCGTTAATGCACAATAAATGATCTTATTTTACTCTCCTTTTTATCAAGTTTGACTGCATTTTGTGACTTTTGTTTGATCTAATGTAAGTTAGGATGTAATTGTCCATATTTTTTTGAATTTAGTTCTAAAGTTTAAAAGCTCTGTAATTCCTAACAAAGTGTGTGGAAATTCAGTTTTTTGTAATAAAATAGGTCATAATCAGTCAGAGAATGAAGTATGAAGTGATCAACATGTTTTTGGGAGCCTTGGCTTCAATACGGCTTAGTTATGGAACTTCCAGACTTAGTTCCAGAACTCTATCACATAGTTTATGAGCTCTATCACTTAGTTCCGGAACTTTCAGACTTAGTTCTAGAACTCCAACACTTAGTTCTGGAACTCCTGCGTTTAGCTCCAGAACTTTCACGGTTAGATCAAGAACAGTCCCCTTTAGTTCTGGAACTTCTCCAAAGTTCCAGAACCAATGGGAATCTATTTATTTTGATGACATCCAATGATAGAGAAATCAATGAGCCTTTCAATCAGGAGCAGATCAGAAGATTTCTGATTCTTCATACTCAAAGATCTAGGGATAACTTATCAGACAACTATATGTCCAGCAAGGTTCCAAATTCAACATCTATTTTGGGCATAATTTGGTTCCATCTGAATCGGTAGAACAACTATGGTTGTAAATGCATCTTTGAATGAAATATATATAAAGACTTGTAGATAGATTTAAAAAAGAGAGAACATATACATACATATACATAGAGATAGAGATATAGAAAGATTCAGTACGTTTTTGTAAGACAAAATATTTCAGCAATAAAATAGCCACTTCATTTTGAGAGAATATCACTTTGTCAAATCCTGATTCAAGGTGGAGCAAGGGCCCACTCCTCCAAGAACCAGGATTCTCATTTTATTGGTATTTATATTTCTAAAGAAAATAGTGTAGATCTGTTAATTATGTAAATGGTTTTTGATTCTTTAAGTTAAACTTTTTTTATACTTGTCCCTGCAGGTGTTATAGACTAGATTTTCATTTCCTTGCAAGATTTTCACAACATTTTCAACCGTGTGTTTATTTCCAAGAAAAGTGTGTTTACTTCTGCATTGTGTGTTTATTTCCAGCAATCTATTTATTCCTGTATGTGTGTTTATTTCCAGCAATTCATTCTAGCAATGAGTGTTTATTTCAGCAAGTTTCTTACAACATAGAGATAATAAGGCTTTGGCCATGGAATCCTAAAGACACTACAAAAAACCCCTAGAAAATAAAATAAGAAATACCTACATTCAATTACTAGATCACTAAGATTTTCTTGTTGCATATAGCTTCAAACACACCCCTAGTTTGAATATGACATCAACAAAGAGTTGATTAAATTCTTTATTGTCATGACATTGAAGGATATCTATAGTAGGTAAATCTTCTTCAATCATTTTTGGCCAAATGAGCGGAAGTTGTTTAGTGACGTGGTTAGATTGATAAGTTAAAGGACCTAAGGAAATATTATTAAATTAAAAAAAAGTTAGGCGGGGTGGATACAATGTCATTTATGCCCATAGGATCTTTGGGGTTCGTAGGTGATGACGGTTCAAGTTCAGTGATATGTATGGATGTAGTGGGTTTGGATGGATCAGAGTTGGGTTTGTCATAAACTAGGCCATATTTCTCATAAGTTTAAGGGATCATTAGAAAATCAAGTCATATATTCCTTGTTCATATCGACCAAGGATGCACAATGATGAAGATACAAATAAACAAAATCTGGATTATCTAAGGATTTGAAGTCTAATGTGAAGGGCATGACGCGGTGTGGATTGATATAATGGGATGAAGGATGATCACGTCCCTCATAGATAAGGTTTGTTTTAAGATAAGCGAGATGATAAGAGATAACATACCCTACATTAGGTTCGTGCATGGGTTTCTTATCAGGATGACCATAATTCTTAGGTGAGGGGATGAAGTTGAGCATGAGAAGGCGATACTCCCCCAACATGAGGCATTGTACAACATCAATAAGGGAGGAATCATCTGGTAGTTTTGAGGAAGGTATGGGCATGCTAATAGATGCTTCATCAGATGATTCTGAAGTGGATTTAGGTACGAGGACGTCATTTGGGTGATATGTCATGTAACAATTGACAAAGGGATTTGGATCTGTGGGGACTATGAATGTTTGACCCTCATGTTTGTACTTGAGACACTGATGAAGCATAGAGGGAATACACCTCATAGTGCGTATCTAAGGGCATCCTAATAACATGTTATATTGGAACTCTCCTTCTATGATGTGAAAGAGTTCATGTAAGGTCTTAATGATGACTTTAAGTGGTAGGATAAAAGTACATAATGTCGTAGTAAAACTGGAGTTTGACCAATAATGGAAGGAGATAGTTTAAGTTGATCGAAAGTAATGGGTGATATAATGTTGATTGCTATGACCCCATGAATCATGACCCTTCTGATGAGGACATCATTGATTTGAGCAATGATAAAAAGTGGTAAGTCATGCTCTTCAAGCCTAAACGAGGTAATCTCAAATGGCTCGAATGATATGGCTGTGGAAACTTTAAGGGTCCCTACAAATTTTGTGAAAGATGAAGGGTCATCTACGGATATTGTTATTAATTGGAGAGCTTCGATCATGGCTTGTTTATGAGTAGGTGATGTTTTTAATAGTTTTTAAAGTGACATTTTGACGGGAGTTTGGTGTAATTGTTTAATAAAAATATTATGTATTGAGGTGGATGATGAGGGTGGTGCAGTGATAATTGAAACCTTGGCTTTGGGTGAAGTTGTTTGATTAGATACTTCAGGATTTATGGAGATAGATACTTTAGGCTTATCAGATGAAGCAAATAACTCAAGAGGTGGAGGTATGGCTATGAAAGTTTTGGCTTTCTTAGGCTCGGATGGATCCATGTCATAGTTATGTGAGAAAGTGGTTATGTGCACACCATTAACCTAATGGGTAGATATTTTGGACATGGGATCTTTAGATTTAGACAAGGATGATGATGTTGTGTGCAACTTAGAAGGAGGGAAAGCCAAATTACCAAGTTTTAGAGTGATTAGATGAAAGGCATTACAATCCTCTATGGAATGACCTCGTGTCCTATGATAATTGCAAGAGACATTGAAGTCATACTTAGTGTGTTTCCATCCTTGAGGGTCAAATAGTTTGGGAGGTGGTAATGTTATAAGTGATTATTGAAGGAGATCATCTAGAATAGTTGCATAATGCCACCTAGGTGCAAATGTGGACGGTAATTAATTTTTTTGTATCTTATCCTTTAGGGGAAGTACAACTTTGATTGAAGGTTGTTGGTTTGTTTTTTGCTGAGGAGTATTAGGTGGTGTGACATATGATGGATGAGGGCCCAATGTGGAGGCTTGGTAGGTAGGCCTTGGTCTTGATACGACAGGGTGATTACTAGGAGTGGAAATGACCTTTCTAAGAAGAGGTGGAAGAAAAGACCGAGGACCAAAAAAACAATATTGTTTAGGGAAGGTATAATAAGAGCTCTTGATAACTTGAACAACACCTTTTTTATGAGGTCATTTTTTTGTTTTGGATAAGCTAGTTGTGGATGTAGAGGTAGATGTTAATGATGGATGAGAAGTTTGAATGATTTGATTAATAGGTTTTATGGATTTTGTAGATTTTGGATTAGTTGGTGTAGAGATAATTGGCTTTGTAGATGGGGGATGAATACGGTCTATGGTTTCCTTAGGTGGAGGTGTTTGTGTCATAAATGTTTCAAGAGGTATCATGGTTATATTTAAAAATTGAGGCATAGACGTAAGTGTGGTTATGCTAGAATATGTGATTGGTGTGGAAGTGGATTCAGTAATAACACGTGACAAGGATGGGAGAATGGTTTCAGTAGTATTCTTAACAAATGATGACTTGGTGGATGTTAATGTAGGTTCATTAGATGTTGATGTTGGTTCTATAGATGTAGATTTAGATTCATTAGGTGTTGATGTGGACTGACAATGGGTAATGTTTTAGTGCTGGTGTTGATAGTATGGTGAGCGTGAATGAAATTTATTTGTGGTTGATCGATATATATATATATATATATATATATATATATATATATATATATATATATATATATGGGATTATTTTGAAAGGGTTGTTTGAATATGTCAAGATTTTGATTTGGGGGTGCATTTGGATTGTCTAAGTTAATTTCACCCTTATCAATCAAATCTTGAAGGACATTACGGAACATGTGACACCTATCGATGTCATGTCCCTTAACCTTATAATATTTACAATAATCATTATCTTGATACCAAGAGGGTTTGGATACATATGTATCAATTGTTCGGATGGCTGGGAGAGATATCATGTTTGTAATGAGAAACTTGTCAAAAATTTCACTATAAGTTTCTCGTATGGGTGTATAATTACGTTGTTGATGGGAACGCTCAGTAGTGGACTTTTCCTTAGAATCATATTTGAGTACTACGACATTAGCAGATGATTTGGATTTTTTAGGATTAGATGATTACTTAGATGGGAATTCAGTTTGTGGTTTCTTAGGACAAATTTTAATAGAGATCTTCATCAACTATCTCCAAAGATTTGATTTGTAGTGTTGTTGAGATGTGTTTGGAACATGAGTGAAAAAAAAGTTCAATCAGTTTGATTTGTGGTAATGGGAAGGACAATTGATTAATTATACCCCTCCAGTAGGAAACAAAGTCGGTAATGGACTCATCCTCAAATTTTTTAATGGCGTAGAGGTCGGTGATATTGATTTTACAGGATATGTTTATGGAGAAGTGTTCTAGGAAATGTTATGCGAGTTATGCGAATGAGAAAAGGGAATACTAAGGGATAATATTATAGCAATCCTGGGTAGGACCAGCGAGGGACATGGGGAAAGTCCTTAGCATGAGATCTTGGTCATGGGATATTAGATAGCAAGCATCACTGAAAGCATGAATGTGTTGTTGGGGTTATTCCTTGCTATAAAATTTGATAAACATTGGAAGTTCCCAATGGGGTGGATATGATTTCAATGGTACTGAGGGGTGAATGGGCTCAATGAAAATTTGGTCGTAAGAGAGAGCATTCTTGGGCCCTGGCAAGGCAACTTAAAGATTGGATATGTGGTTCATGAGGGCTTGAAGAGGATCGGGTTGTGTTGGTTGCTGCGAGGATGAGCCAGGTTAAAATGAAAACTGGATAGGTTGTGGGCATGTCTGAAACTATTGAGGAATGTTTTGTTGGGGAATATTTTTTTGATAAGGAATGTTTTTTTGAGATGGAATGTTTTGTTGAGGAATGTTTTACTGAGGAATGTTTTGTTGATATGGGATGTTGGTAGGGATATTTTGTTGATATGGAATGTTTTGTTGAGACAGAAAACTTTGCTGAGAAATGTTTTGCTAAGGAATATTTTGTTGATATGGGATGATTTTCTAAGGTGGGATGTTTGTAGGGATGTTATAATTAGGTTGGGATATTAATGGTTGTGATAGTTGAATATATTGATAAGGATTTGAGATAGATGTGGTGGTAAAAGGTTGTAAATAAGGAGGTGGTTGGTGAAAGAATATTATAGAGGTAACAAAAGATGGTGCTTGTTGAGGGATCTTCTAAATAGGAATAGATTGTGGTATGGAAATTAATGGCTGCGATGGTTGTGGAATATGTTATAGGAAAAGGGGTAAAAAGGATTGGACTAAAATAGGATGAGTGGTGGTGATGGCACTAGAACTGATTAAGGGAATGGATGCAAGAATGGACATAGTGATGTTTTGAATGGGAGTGCTGACTAGATGAGAATGCGTTGGATGAGATATAACAACAAAAGTGGCAGTAGAACTTGCTGGTGGTGCCTAGGTAGCTCAATATGTTGAAGGGGTCAATGAGGAATCATTGATATTGTTTTGAGGAGGCGTGGAACCAATAGAAGGCTTGGGTGAAGATGTGGGTTGTTGATTAGATGTGTCTTGAGAAGAGATCATATGGAGGCTGAAAACATGAACAAAATACACAACCCTAGATGTTTTAGGTTGATTGATAGGAATGAAGGAATCAACATTTGATGTTTCAGATTAACTAAAAGGAATGGAAGATTCAACATTTGATGTTTTAGATTTAATTATGGGTTGATATGAATGTATTTTTTTTATAATGGGTTATTGGTTTGAATCAATAATTTATGTGCAGTACTAGATGAAAGATCAGAAATGTATGGTTCGGATCCAAATGGTTGGGGTTAGACACCCCTAGTTACAAGATAAGTGTTAAGGGAAACATGGTTTGAATCCAACATCTCTTTAAAAACAATGTCTCCTCAAACTAAGAAAGGAGGTTCAGATGATTCTGAATGAGAGATGGGAGAATATGGTTGTTTGGTTTCTTCTTGCTCAGGTTTATGGAAAATTTGACTATGAAATTGGTGTGTTGAATATAAGAGATGTTGTCATATTTCTTCATTATATTTCTCCTTTATTTCATCCCAAGCTTCTTTATCATCAATAACAGGAGTGTATGTGATTGGTTGAGAAAATGGGTCATGCTGTTGTAATGGTGTAGATAATGGAATAGATAAGGGATATGTTGTTATAATGGTGTAGACATGTTTTCTAAATTTTGATTACAAGCTTGTTGTCTAGTAAGCACCATAGTAAACAAACACACAAGCACCTAGAAATTAAAAATAGCTAAGTGGGTTGATTACAAAAAACAAAAAAAATAAACAACATAAATTTTTAGATTATCTTGATTTAATTAAGAAAAGTGAAATGTTAAAAATGGATGATGGGTCCTAGGAAATGACTGTTTATGTCTGGTTTCAGGAATGTTTTTGGCTAGTATCCTTGATATACCCAAAGGTATGTGAGACCCAAATCTATGTTGTTTTCGGTACGAGGCTTGGTATTGGGGCCTACCTCCTAACTTCACGGTCCCATAATGATAAGGGAGTCAGGTGCTTGGCCAATATAATGACATAAAATTATTTATACTTGGCCAGAACAATGATTTGGTTTTCCTATTGGGTGATGAAATCCCAATAGTTATCACCTGGTAAGAATTTGTTTAAATGAGTGTTTTATATTTTGAGTAATTTGGTTGTGTAAGGGGGAAAGATAAAGTGAATGCAATCGATAAAATTTTCTAATTAAAACTATGTGAACGAGAAGGATGCAATGGTTCGTTTCAAGACCCAAAATGAAATGTCATTTTTGATGAGAAAAACTAAGAAAATAATGCAATACTGAAAGAAAAATAAGGTTTTAGAAATCACCATGATAAACAATTCCTTTTAATTATTTTTTTCAATTTTTATTTTAGCAATAAGAAATCAAGCAAACAGAGCCTCTAGAGACAACAACTTGTAAAACCAAGTTAGCATAAACAATAGGAAACAACAGAAAATAATGGTTAGAAAGAAGATTGCAAAGTAATAAAAAATATTTAGAGAAATCATCGGCGATTGACCAAATGATTGGAAATGCACCCGATCATTGGTGATTAACTAAATCGTTGGCGATTACTGAGTAGAAAAACCAAAATAAAATAAAATAATGATACTTTAATGAAATGAAATAATAAACCAATGAAATGAGGTATGTAGGGTGTCCTACCAGGCATGCTAGAATGTTTTAAAATATTTCTAATCCTTCAACTTGAATTAACAAAGAAATAAAATAGAAATATACCAACCTCAGAAGATGCGGGGTTTAATGATACATGTAGATGTTGATTGATGATGCTCGATGTTGTGCTCCATGAAATATATGTAAAATCTCCTTTCCTGTGAAAAAAAAATGTGATCAAAGACACTATACAAGATATAATTAATAAGATAGATAAGTGAGCTTCTCAGAAAAGGCCATTTCTAGGAATCCAAAGGGCTTCCTCGAAGGCTGTCAGCTCACTGTTTAAACAATCAAGTGGATTGAAATGGATAAAAAATACATGATAAATTGATACAAGATGTAGATATGAAAAATGATAAGCTGATACAAATGCTGATAGAAGATAGATAAGAGATGGATAAGAGACATATCATAAATAGGCTATGACTCAAATTAAAGCTCGAAAAGGATATCTTGTTTGGCCTCATATGCAGCCCAAACAAGTTCAGCTTTGATGAGTATGTAGTCAAAGTATGCTCGCTAGTAGTCTTCTAAAACTTGATGGAGTTCATAAGTGAACTCAAAAATGTTGTCCATTTAATCTAAAGGAGAGTTATGGATGGTGCAAAAAGTCAGATCATGCAAGATATAATATTGTTCCCAATAGAAAGGGTGTTGAATTATCGGCAAGGAATGGATGCTGGTAATTTCATGAGAAGGGACACCAATTTCCATTTAAAAGTAATCCATGCTCAAGAATATGTTAGAAGAAAATAGTTTAATATGATTGATAAAAAGTACTGAATGAAAACTAATAAAAAATTGTAGGAAGGTAAAAGTGACAGGAATCGCTGGTGATTAGGCCAATCATTGGCGATTTTGGTAGTTTTGAATAGTTTAATAAAATCAAGTGTATGATGATTTACACTTGATATTTCATATTAACAAAAGCTTAAAAATGATGTGAATAGATGAATTAACAGATTAAAATATATGGAAAATGAAATGGGTATGAGAATTAGTCTCTGAACTTGATGAAAGATGATGCAAGAAGTTGGTGAAGCCTATAACTGGACTGATGAGATGCTGATCTAAAAGGACTCTAAAATGGCCTAAAAATACTTGATGATTGTAAATAATTATGTTGGCTGATAACTCAAGTGACTTGATGCTCAATGAGGAATTGCAGGAAGACATTGACTTGGAAGAAGAGCTAAGAATCATGGATGCAAGTTGATGATCCTGGAGAGAAGCTAGAAAAATAGTTTAAATAATCGTTATCGATTAGTTGAATCGTCGGTGATTTCAAGCTATTTGAGCTTTGTGAGGAAAAATGGTTGAAAAAAATTCAAAACCAAGGCTATTTGGTTTGGATTTCGAGGTGTAATTTGTTAAGTTGTTGGGGGATGTGTTGTGTTTGTTTTGGAGGGTGACAAAATAGGTTAGATATGATGCCAAAATAAGGTAGATATTTCCTAGTTGGTTTTTAGAAAGATTCCTAAGTGATTAAGTAGGATTTATCAATTGTACGAAAGGATAATCATGAGATAAGTGTGATAATTATAGGATATTGATTTTAATTAATTGAATAAGGATGGGTTTAGGATTTGGGGTGTTAATTTAATTTAAATAATGATATATTTAATTAATTGGACAAAGGTGAGAGATATGGTATATGACTTAGGATATGAAATATCGATGTATTTAAGTAATTATTTGAATACAAATGAGGGGTATATATTTTCAGTGTCTACACTTAGCAAATGAAAATAAGTGCACTTAGATGAAATCTAAAGATAAAGCAAAGTTTACCATTAGCTTTCATAGTTTACACAACAAGACTTTAGAAGACACAAAGTTCCATAAAATATTCCCTTTTCTTATTCAAATTTCAACTGTTTACAAAATGGACATTTAATTATTTCAACACAAAGTTTGAAACAACCATGTACAAAGTATAACAATAGTTTTCCAAAAATTCCTAGATCCCTTGACCCATAAGTCTCTCCTTCTATTTATAGTCTCCATAAAGAAAGTACAAAAGAGATATTGTTCACTATACTTCCATAAATGTCTAACTAAAAAATTGCGGGGAGTTGAGAACTTTTCTGCTTAAAATCCTCATTGCATGCCATATATGAGTATGGAATGTTCCATCATTTAACTGAGAAAAACTAACTCACCACTATCATAAAGTAGTTGAATTTATCAACCAACTTAAAGTAACAATGATTAACTGAATTACTTCAGCCGTATAATAAATTACATTACTTGATAACATTGAGAACTAGATGAAGAAAGAGAGAAGAATAATAAGAATAATTATTACAACTACAATGTTTTGGTCTCCACCTTGTCCTTCTCCTCAAATTTATCCTTATTATTTTCTTGGTACTTGGAATATTGATCCAACATGTTTTTGATCACATTATTATATGTTTTTTCAATAGCCTTCATCTCCGTCTCAAACTGGAGTAATTCCTTCTCCAAGATTTTTCACCTTCCTCTCACTTTCCCAATTATAGAAGCAAGGTAATTAACATCCACTTGAAGCTTTGATAAATTTTCCATTGATTCTCGCCCGAAAGGGAGTGGTAGCATTGTTCATTTCTCTATGAAATAATTGAAGTAACTCTTCAATATTCTTTTGAGGTCTATCAATATTATATTTTGTGATATCATAGATGCCATCATCAAGCTCATCCATGGCTTACTCTACCTCTTCTTCTAAATGCTTCATACTTTCCATCACTTGATTAAGAATCCTTTTTCGGAATGAAAGAATAAGCTCTTGTTATTTCCCCTTCTTCATATACCCTTTGGGGGAAATCTACTGTTCAATTAACACATTATCTAACAGCAAACCTATTTCTTGTAAACTTTGAAGTTGAATTTCCGCCATTACACATTCATTATCAAATCCCTACCTCAAACCCTTTAGTTTATCCCATTTATATTGGCATTCTTTAATTTTTAAAATTATTTCTTTGTAGTCCTCCATAGCTATTTTGGTGATATTAACTATCCATTCATTCACAACTTTAGCCTTTTCACATGTTTCTTCCATTATAGTGATAACTTGGGAATTCACCCACTCCTCTGTCAATACTAGCTAAAATGAAGACCTTGCAACCTTCATAATTATTTCACATAAATTAGATGTTTGTTTTTTAACTTGGTATTCTTAGCTTTTTCCTCATCAATCTTAAGAAAAAGACTATTAATCAATGTTTGCATATCTTGCTTAAGGCCTTCAGTAGTTACCTCACCTAGAGGTACTCTTGTCACCATTAGATCTTCCTTAGTCAACTCATCTTTTCCTTTAACTACTATTGTGGTAGAAACTTACAAAAAAATTTGTCCCAAAGGTTCAATTATCATCCTCGAAGTCACCTTGGATGTTTTGGAATTTCTTCCCTTCTTATCAATACTCTTCAACAATTGTAAATCCATTTCTTCCAAATTGACTACTCCCTTAGCACTAGGAAGTGTTTGTGATGCCAAACATGTAGCAAAGTCTTGTCTTGAAGAGACTGGGACACTAGAATGGACCACCATCTCTTAACTAGTCATTTCCTTAGATGAATGTACAATCATTTCTTGTTGTTCCTTGGGTACTTCAGTAGTAGTAGCTTATAGCTACACCTTTTCAAATTCAGTCATCTTCCGAATTACCAATTAATTTTTAATATCCTTCTCCTCCTCAATTTTGGTGTCAATATTACATTCAAATTATATTTCTTTCTCAACCTCCTCCTGCACTAAAGGCTCCTGAAACAAATATTCTTGAATTATTTGCAAATGAATATGCTCTCCACTTTATTTTTTAACCACTCATTTTATCTCCACATTTTTCATTAAGTCTTTACATCTCTCTAATGGTTGAGATACCTCTTGAAGTGAGGGTCCTTCCATAGTAGTATCATGAATCTCCTTTGAATGAGTAGTTGACTGATCTTCTGAAGATGGAGGGGGAGGATTTCTCGGTGGAGAGAAGGGAGGAGGACAAGGAGATGTAAATGTTGAGACAACTGAAGGAAAAACAAATGTAGCAGGTCAAAGGTGGCACCATAATTTATTCTTATGTAGAAGTAATTTGTACAGTAGGGGTAACATCAGATGAAGACACTAATGAGTGAGAAGCCTCACTTGGGGTAGATTCTGAAATTGATGTTTTCTTTAGAGGTGCATGTTATTTTCTTGATTTCTTAATTGGTTGTAACTTAGTAGCCCCCCCACTACCCTCCCATGTCTCTTAGTGCTCTTTTGGCTTATATCATTCATCACAGATTCCTCAAGACAATAAAATTTACTAAGAAGCTAGCTAGAAGTATAAAGCAGTACCTTAGATGTTCTTTCCATGATTTTTTTTGACTTATTAATCATAGATGGAAACAAAGCATCATACACTCCTTCCTCATAATATGCATCTAAAATAAAATTCCCATCATCTGAGAGCTTCTTGGGAATGTTTTCCAATCCGAAGCTTATAATTTGTTGCACTGTCATTTTGATGTAATCTCTACTTCTGATTTTGAATTCATCAGGGAAATCTATCCAATAATCCTCTAGTGCTGTGAGATGTGTGTGATCCAATGAGACTGTCTTCTATGCAATATTGCTGCAATCAAAATTTGTTATATCTTTATAATATGCTTGAGTATAATTATGGAACATTTCTTTAGAAACATTTTGAGATTTTTGGATGTTGGTACAATGATAACTCCTAACGACAACTAGAAAGACAACCACGCTCTATGAATCCCTTGCTGTAAATCATGAAGTTTCACCAGTTGTCTACATAGTTCAAGTAAAATCCACCTATCACTAGGATACCTTGGGAGCTTTAGTTGTTTTCCTAAGAATCCACAAACCCTTAGATAAGTGAAATGAGAAAATTGAATAAAAATGCACTCATATTGAATAACTACATTCTATGCAGCATCAGACACCCTCTTTGCCTTCAACTTAGTATTAAGCTTACAAATAAATTTATATAAAAATAATTAATTGACCTGTCTATACTCCTTGAAATAATTAGGCAAGACCAATTGTGGATAATATGCATGAATTAGATTCTAAACTGAGGTACCTTGGCTCTGTAACTTAGAAAAAACACCATTTGATTCTATACTAGATAAGAATTCATTTTGAAATCAAGTGTTTGAATGACTCCCCATAATTGGCTATCAATATTATTGCTAATAATCTCATTCTAATTAATCAAAGTACTAGGTTTGTCTATCTCAATCATTCTGATAAAGTAGTACATCCATGTAGAGAAATACTTAGTATTCTTCTCTTCATTAATCCTGCATAATAATTGAGTTATATTATCCGCCTCTTGAACAAGATTAGATCTTACAATAGACTTAGGAAATCTTGAGGGCTGATTCTTTTCCTTTAAATAATTTAAGTTCATAATATGAATGGCATCAGCCATGTTGTTCTCCCAGTATTCATTAGCCTTCTCCATACTAACCCCCAGTGTTTTAGCTTTATTATGGATCTTCAAGAAAAATGTAAAGAAATGGATGCTAATCCTTACTACCAGATTACCAGAGGTATCCTTGATTGAACTTTTTGAGAATCATAATGCTTATCACATTCTAGTATAAACTCGGGTAATTGAGCTATACTAGGAAAAACAACAGTTTGTATTAACCCACTTCTTGTAAAAGCCTACATGAGAGATGTTTGAATTTTTTCCTTAGATCTTCCAATCAACTCACTAATGAAGACATGCCCCATATTTGTGTCACTAATTTCAGTAAGCTTGGAGACAATACAAGACTCCACTGGATAACATTTGTACTCATACTTCATCTTGATTCATTTGGCTTCACCACTTTATTTAGACTTAGCATTCCCTTCACCTTTGTTGGCCTTGGAAGTTTATTCAATGATAAGATTAGTATATTCTTGAATAACCACAAATTATTCTTCCTCTAATGAATTCTCACTTAGTTCAATTGATTCTTCCCTTGCCTCAGACATATGTTCTCCTTCAAGTAACCGATGTGCTTCAACTATTGAAATATTAGTAACAACTCCTACTTTAAATATAGAATTCAAGTCAAGTCACATTATTTCAATTCTATGTAGACATTCAGATTAATTCTAGTCATGAAAAATCATTAAGATCCTCTTAGAAGTGAAGTTCAAAGTTCACTAGAAGTGATCAAGTAAAACAATTCACTTGGCATTACATTGCGGGTTTTTAGGATGCTCATACTTGAGACTTGAAGTTAACAAGTAAGAGTAATTCAATTCTGTGCAATGAAGAAGAAGTAAAATATTTTTAAAACATGACAATACATGGGAAGAAATTTCCCCTCATAAACCCACAATGTATAGGAAGTAGTAACCCATCGTTTTAGCACAAAGCATATTAAGAGCATTAAGAAGTAACAAGGGGACAATTTAGCACACCTTACAGGCCTTAAGTAAAAGAGTTTTTAAAACCTGTAACTCATTATAAGTATAAGTAACTCAAAATGCCACAATTTATAGGAAGTAATGAGTAGTCGGTTTAGTGCAACTTAGGATGGGAAGTAGAAGTAGTTCTAAACAGAGAATAGTATTGCAAGCAACAACTATTAAAATCCACACAAATGAGAAGGAAGGTAATGCGTTGTTCTAGGAGGTTATTGGTTTGAATAAGTGATTACCCCTAAACCAAAGTTGAAGTAATACAGAAACCCATAATGCTAGATGATACAAGGAAATGTAATGCAGTGTTTCCAAATTACTTTTCTTTCACAAAATAGAGAAGTAAGAGCAATCCTAAACTCCGCAATTCATAGGAGGTAATGAGTAGTTTGAATGATGAGTAGGTAATGCAAAAGCTTAACTACTTGATACTCAGAAGGAAGAATTAAGTACTCCATAGAAATCCACAAGATCACTAAGGAAAAACCAAGGTTTTGTTAATGATAGAAAATTTAAAGGCATTTCATCAAAAGGTAACAATGATTCAATGGAACTAGAAAAACCCTAATCCCATTTTACAAGAATGTATTAATTTCAACCCATTTCACAAACCACAGAGAGAAGCCAACAATCTAGAAGGAAAAGCAACAAACTAGACCAAACAACAACAAGCAGGAAGAGAAAAACAAGAAAAGAAGAAGGAAAAATGAAGTACCAACCTTTCCTTATAAATGGGTCAAAGTTGGTTTGCACAAATTATTCTCCAATTGGTTGTGTGAGATCACTCGGGGTTCGGAGATCAAACAAATTCGATCTGAGTGTGTACAATGTATGGATATGACATGTAATTTATTAGGATTTTATATATTCCAACTCATTTAATGTGGGTCGTACTGATGCCATGTTAGCATTCCTTATATGCGGGTTTTTAAGATAGCTTAACTTTGTTACTTTTTAAAATAAGTAAAGTACCTTGAAAACAACAATAACTTAAGTGTTTAGTTATGCAACCTTTGAGAAATTATTTACTTGCTTTACTTTTTGAGAAGTAAAGTAACTGGGATTTAACACAATGAATGGAAGTAATTGGGTATCCATTTAACGCAATGAAGAGCTTAACTTTGTGACATTCTAGGATTACTTTACTTGCTTAAGGTTAAGAAGTAAAATATTTTTGGTTTAGTGCAAGGTTAAGAAATAAAATCATTTTGGTTTAGTGCAAAGAAGAAGGTCTATGTAAATCGGGTTTTGGAGGTCTATGTAAAGCACTCTAAAAAACATAATTTCTTAAGAGAACATGTAATTGACTTTTCAGGGGCTTTTAGAGAACTTTGAGCACATGGGTATTTTATCAATCACCCCTAAGAAATCTCCTACAACCTCTTGAAGAATTATAAAGCATTTCTGTAACCCAAATTAGTTAAGGAAATAACCTAAACATACTAAACAACAACTCAAATAGCTATAAACAACATGAACAAAACTCTTCATAAGACATGAAAACTCAAAGTTTTAAAGGGGTACCCTAAAATTTCTAAGTGAAATCTTGGGGACACCACATATTACATGATTTCAATGATACTGTCACTCCCACCTCTGACATGATAATCCTACATATCAAAGTAGCTGTGACAATCCTCCATGAACTATTCTACCTTATATAAGATAAATTTAAATAGAATATAATATTAGGATGTCATTGGATTCACGCCATGCGCTATGTCCATTCCACTCTACATTGGTGCTTGAAATACAAACATGAAGGCAAGAAATTTATAGTCTTTGTTGATCCTAACCCATTCAAAGTATTTCATATGAGCTATATTCCAAATGATGTATTGATTCCCATAAAAAATACGACCCCTTCAAATCAAGATTCCACAAGTTCCTCTGTCCACGAATCCAAATTACTTGATCATCATTCATTAAAAGATATGATGCAACATTTGTCACTGGGGGAGTATCGATTTCTGGCTCTCAATAAAATCCCTACACCAAAAAAATAAGGGAGACCCAATAAGGATCCTCTCTACCATCCTAATGTTGGAAATATCATCTCCTTCACTCTCCCTTTCTTCGAACACAACTTGTCTATGGAGGAATCGACCACCCCTATTCACATCTCGAAAATCAACCACACGCTAAACCGTTCACCTTGGAATTATCATTCCTAGATAAGGCTTAAATTTCCTAAACCTACCTTCACCACTGAGCGTGAAGGGTTTTTTCCTAGGAAGATATGAGCAAGGTCAAAATGAGCTGTTGTTTAAAGATTTGAGAAAACCCCATGAAAAACATGGACTTAGCTTCAAAGAACATCCCTTGAATCCACCACCATCAATCTCATAGTCCAAAACCTCCTCTTCAACATCACCATATATCCTCTTGGACATAAACGACACCATATCTATACCTCATCACTTTTATTAATCAATACCAAAACTCTTGTTGTTTCACTCGGAATGTTTCATTCCTTTTAGAAACAGATAAGGTTAGGGCTAGGAGGAATACCTGTTGAACATCGAGATGGTGTGCGCGTACCGTAGAGAAAGATCAGGTTGACTGCGAAGAACTCCTTTTTGTCTTGGAAGGACTACCTGCAAATAAGAACACAAGACCACATGATTTTGATTAGACAATAAATGAGGGAACTGCCTTGGGCCCAGGAAATATAAAACTTCCTTTCGAAGGTGGTCAGTTCCCCTGCTAATATGAATTAACACAAAAGACTGTGATGATATCAATTAAATTGCTTTCTGTTGAACTAGGTAGGGGAAAGGCTGGTTTTTGGTTATAGTCAGGATAACCGATACCGGTTACTGATAACCGATATCGATATGGTCTAAGATCTAAAGGTTGGTTGTTTTATGGGGGGGTGGTTGTGTTGTTTGTAAGGCTGTATATAGGTGATATTAGGAAATAAGGTGATGAGAGTTAGATGAATGATAGTTAGATGCAATGGCACGCTGGGTAGTGGATTCAGGAATGGATTTATGAGGACTGTGATTCAAAAAGCATAAGAAATGTTATAACAGAGGACATGCAAGATGTGACTTACTAGTTTTTGACGAAGATGCAAGTTGATCTCCTTTGCTGCAAACTCTTCTGGTTTCTCCACTCGTCTCTGCTCGGTCAAGTGAAGATCTGGACTCTCTTGATCACTCCCAAATGATCTCTGTTGATTCAAAAATCCTTCGACCTTTGATTTTGGTTTGGGGAGCCCATTTACAGGGAACCGATGGCTGGTTACGTAACCGACGGCGGTCGAGTAGGAACCGGCATCGGTGAGGAAAAAAGTAGGCTATTTTTAGTAAAATAGCCCACCTTCCTTGCTTTTCTCCCGAGAGATCAGTTGCGGGCTTGGTCAAGTGACTAGAAGGTCGGTTTTGGGTGTGGAAAAAGGGGTCCTTAGTCATGGGTGTAGGTGTAGACCAAGTTATAGGTCTTAATTAGGTTAGTTTAGGGTTAGGGCTAGGTCATGATGAAGTGGCAAAATGAGGGGTGACAGGTGAGATGATGTGGATTTATCAATTACAAGGTAATTAATAAATAATTGTGTAAGGTTTAGGTGATGAGTTTAGGTTGCGAGATGAGATGCGGGTCACAAGGGGTCGTAAGACACAAATTTGGTGTCTACATTAGCCCCTTATTGTCGTGTAGCTTGTTTTGTAGAGCTGCGCGGACAATAATATGAAGTGGTTTCTCCTGTTAAGGATATAGGTAATCCCCCTCAAATCTATCACAGATTGAGTGAACGGGAAATCAGGGATAGGGTTGATAAAGGGTACATGTTGTAGAGAGGATGGTAAGGTGGTGGGGTAGGTCCAAGGCAGCAGACGCATGTTGAAATGCAATAGTACGACTAGGGTACATGATTTGACGAGCAAACCAGCAATGTATAGGCAAAGGTCGATAGTTTATCCAAACAAGGGTGATATAATCCTGGTATCCAAGGCATAGGAAGTAGCTCCAGGGTATATAACAGGTAAGGTACAGGAATGTTTAGGCATGTTCGGCAGTACCAAATGGTTGGTTTGGTTGAGATAAACGTCATGGTCTAGGTCTAGGCAAAGTTGGTCGACAGATCAAGTCAAGGACCCTAATCATGCTAAAACACGAACAGGTGAGCTTGATGGAACAAAAAGCTACATGATGGGTGGATAAAAGTATATGTTGTTGATGTTGGGAGAGGTATCGAAGTGGTATGGCCTTGGGTCAGGCCAAGTTGTTGGGTTGTGGCCTTGGGTCAGGCCGGAAGGGTAGAGTGAGGCCTTGGGTCTGGCCGGATGGGTAGGGTGAGGCCTTGGGTCGGGCCAAATGGTCAGGGCGAGGCCTTGGGTCGGGCCAGATGGTTGGGGCGAGGCCTTGGGTCGGGTCGGATAGGTAGGTTGAGGCCTTGGGTTGGGCCAAATTGTTGGGTGGCGGCCTTGGGTCGAGCCGGATAGGTAGGTTGAGGCCTTGGGTCGGGCCAAATGGGTAAGGTTGCGGCCTTGGGTCAGGCCGGATTAGTTGGTTGAGGCCTTGGGTCGGGCCAAATGTGTAAGGTGAGGCCTTGGGTCAGGCCGGATGGTTAGGGTTGCGGCCTTGGGTCGGGCCAAATGGGTAAGGTGAGGCCTTGGGTCGGGCCAAATGGTTAGGGCGAGGCCTTGGGTCGGGCCGGATGGGTAGGGTGAGGCCTTGGGTCGGGCCAGATGGGTAGGGTTGCGGCCTTGGGTCGGTCCGGATTAGTTGGTTGAGGCCTTGGGTCGGGCCAAATGGGTAAGGTTGCGGCCTTGGGTCGGGCCGGATTAGTTGGTTGAGGCCTTGGGTCGGGCCAAATGGTTGGTTGCGGCCTTGGGTTGGGCTGGATTAGTTGGTTGAGGCCTTGGACCAAGTTATAGGTCTTAATTAGGTTAGTTTAGGGTTAGGGCTAGGTCATGATGAGGTGGAAAAATGAGGTGGCAGGTAATCAAGGGTTTTGGGTATGTCTGTGTATACAGAGAGGAATAAACGAGCAATTTATTGTCATAGGTGGTTGTTTAGGCAAGGTGTATGTAATTGACAGTGACCGATAGCGGTTAGGGATAACCGATATTGGTTACTAAACCAGTATCGGTTATTTATAACTGATACCGGTTACTGGAGGAATTTTCAGAATGTGAGAAAAACCCTTAGGGATTTGATGGATTGAATGGTTGTTTGTTGTTTTGATGTATGTAGGCCGAGGCAGGGTTGAGGATGAATGATAGTGTGCCAATGTTGTTGTCACGAATCCGAGCGGATGTAACACCAGCGGAATGGACATTGATAAATCGTTTGGGGTTAAGTGGAATCCACTATTATTCACGAATCGCACATAACCATGCTATGTTGCAGGCGTTGATTGAAAGATGGAATCCAGAGAAGAATACGTTCTATCTGCCAACAGGGGAGATGACAGTAACATTGGAAGATGTGTTCCGTATTTTGAGACTCCCGATTATAGGAACACCAGTATATCAGGCAATGCCTAGCGCGGGGTGGGCAGCGATAACAGCAGTATTTGGTCCATACGCACGAGATTTGACACAGCGAGGTTTGACATTTACGTATGGCATAATGTATGCAGCACACCCTGAGGAGACAAGGTTAGCAGTGATATTAATGATAGCGGTAGGTTATTATGCATTACCGAGGGCGGATGGGGGAAGATTTCCAAAGGCATTGATGTGTGTTATTTGGGAGATGATAGAAAGGAACGTGACTTTTGCATGGGCACCTGCATATTTGGCGGAGCTATACAGGGGTTTATGGGCTTGTAGGTGAAATCACCGGACTACATTGGATGGTTCATACTTATTACACTGTTGGGGCTATGAGCACATTGTGTGTGTGCGACCAATAGGCCGACCCATCAAGTCAGGAGAGACCAGAGTACAGATGTTGGGGTTCAGACGATGGGTCCAGACAGAACAAGAGGCAAGATCCCAGGCTGTGACGGGTGACATTGAGTATTATAGGCAGGTATGGGAGAGGGCGATGATTGCAGATATCTGTTGGAGGCCTTACGGGAACTATATGGTAACAGAGAACATAGCTGAGGAGTTGAGGGGTGTAGATCGATTGAGGTGGATCACCGGGCACAAGCCAGGTGAGTATGAGAGGATTCCTATAGATCGCGTGCGGCGACAATTTGGATTGGTGCAAGACATACCGCAGGCTTATAGACCATATATGAGGATCGACGCAGAGGCAACATTCTCACCTCCCTGGCCAACACCTCTAGAAGGTCCTGAAGAAGTAGTAGTCAATCGCAGGGTAATGGATGCAGGAACGACAGAGGCCTATAGATTATGGTGGGTAGCAGAACTGCGAGGTGTACGTGATCATCCTGACATAGCTAGGATTACAGCAGAGAGAGATCATCTACAGAGTTTAGTGCAGCAGCTCCAAACGCAGGTGAATGAGACAAGAGGATTGTTAGTGGTTGCGGAGTCACGAGCACAGGGACTAGAGGCTGGATTCCTCCATGCGAGGGAGCGTATTCATATGTTACAGGAGAGATTAGTAGATCAGTGGGCAGGTACCAATAGCCGTGGTACCGTTGAGGATAGAGAGGCCTGGTGAGTGGCGTCGTCGATCACGATCATCCCCTAGTTCGGGATGAGGCGTGAGGGTCTAAGTAAATGTTAGCAAGGTATAAGAATAAATAAGGATGCCAACCTGCGTGTCGATGATAGAGAAGATGTATGTGTTTAACATCTAAATAAAGCTGAATATGTATGTTGATTTGAGTTACAATAATAATAAGAATGTTTGTGTTTTGATTTTCGGTGTTTTGAAAAAAGGATAAAGAGGAATGTGATGAAATAGAAATACACAAAAAATGTTTATATTTACTACACGTGATAGGTTATGGTAGGGGATGGTCGAGCTAACCTTGGGAGACCCCATGTCTCCGAAGTGCTGCCTACATAGCCCATTGCACAAAGCAAGGAGGGGCCTCAAACCGATGTAGTTCTCCCTTAGGACCAGGGAGAGGTGAATTCAGGTAATTTAGGTATGGTTAGGCGATTGGTTGGTTGGTAAAAGTATTGATAGTAATATTGGTAAGGTAAGGTTGATGGTGTTGGTAATGAATTGGTGATGTTGTAAAAGGTATAAGGGAAGCGAAAGTTAGCCTACCCAAGTGGTAGGGAATCATGTCCTGATTAAGATCAACACACAATCCTAGATGCAAGGCAAAGAGGAAAGAGTGCTCCGCAGGTGAACAGAGCAAAACAAACCACACAACATAGAACGAACTTGAAGCCCTAGGTACCGGTGCATAGACGAGAAGTCAATAGGTGAAAAGAGTTGTATGATCACAACATATCAGGTGTACGTCACGTCCCTTGAGTTGAAACAAATGGTGAGGTGAGGTGAATGGTATAGTTGAGGTACGGAGAACTTATTACAAAGTGAGTGTTCTGACAAAAGAGAACCTACCCTAAATCGACAAGTCCATGACCCAAAAAAGTTCTTTTGAATGAGGCTTTTATTTTACTGAATATAGACTGATCGATGTGGGAAGTCTACAAGGGATATTGATTGTGCTATTCTTGAGGTCTTCACGAAGTTGATCCATGCGAGAAGCTTCTGATAAAGGCTGACTGTGTATAGCTGTCCTTCGAGGGAGTAGTCTATTTATAGTAGCAGATATGATTTTAGTGCATAGCTATCCTTCGGGGGAGCAGTCTATATATAATAGCAGCAATAATTTGGCATATAGCTGTCCTTCAAGGGAGCAGTCTATATATAATTTAGATAGCTATATGTTCTTTTGGCGTGAAGCATCTAGTTTGGTAGGAAGTTTGACTCAAGAAAATCCCATAAGAAGGTGTTATTTTAAGACTTTAAAGTCATGGACTAGACTAAAAAGGGGAAGGCATCATTGAGGGGAGGTGAGAAGTGAGCTTGATTTTATTTGGAGATGTAGGAAACAAAGTGTATGTAGCGGTAAATGAGCTCAAGGGATGAGCAGTAGGTAGATAAGAAGTGATATAACACCAAATTCAACAGTAGAATGATCGAAGATGCAAGGCATTATGAGGTTTAGGCTCAGGTTTACCATTAAGCGAAGCTAAATGATAAGTGCCTGATCCATACGTGTGAGTGATTATATAAGGCCCGATCCAATTAGGAGTAAATTTTCCACGTTTGCTCTTTTCTAGTTTGGTTACATGTTGATTCTCTTTGAGGACAAGATCACCAACCAGGTACGCTCATGAAGTCGCTTATCATCTTGATGCGTTTTTGATAGATTTTGATCGTGAGCTGTAAGACGACGTTCGTCAAGAAGCTCCCTAACCGCTCTTGGCGGAAATCATCGTTGGTGAGAATATCCTGAAGAGATATTCTGAGGGAGGGTATTTGTATTTCGAGAGGCAAGACAGCCTTGGTACCATATACCAAAGAAAAATGTGTAGCATTAGTAGAGGTACAAATGCTAGTACGATAAGCCCAAAGGGCAAAGGGGATGTGATCATGCCAATTTCTTCCAGACTCATTGACAAATTTCATGAGGATTTTGGTTAGGGTTTTATTAGAGGATTCGGCTTGTCCATTTGCTTGTGGATAGTAGGGTGATGAGAAGCTAAGTTTAATACCAAAGTTGTCACAAAGGTCTTGCAATAACTTATTTTTGAAAGATTTTCCATTATCTGTTATCAGGCGATGAGGAACACCAAAACGACATATAATGTGGTGGTTAATGAACTATACAATTTTTTCTTTTTTGGTTGAAATGAGTGGAATAGCCTCCACCCATTTTGTGTAATATTCAATTACTGTGATAATCCATCGGTGACGTTACGAAGAGGACGGGTGAATCTCACCAATAAGGTCTAAACCCCATTGTGAGAAAGGCCAAAGATCTCGGGCGACCTGTAGGGGGTGGCTAGGAGTATGTTGAAGGTTGGCGTGTTGTTGACACATAACACAACGCTTAACATATTCGTAGCAATCGTTATGGAGAGTAGGCCAATAATAACCAAGGCGAAGGATTCGTTTGGCCATGGCAAGGCCACTAAAATGTCTGCCACAGATACCGTCATGGACTTGTTGGATGGTATGGGTGACCTCTGTGCCGGTGAGACATCGAAGGAGGATGCCATCAAAGCCACGTTTATAAAGGAGTCCCCCCATAACTACATAACGAGAAACGCGGTTAAGAAAAGTGTGTTTACTAGTACTAGTAAGGTCAGAAGGGAGAACAGAGGTTGTAAGGTAGTCGTGGAATTGGTGATACCAAGTATCATGCGAGTTAGCAGACACAGTATTTATCATACAAACTACCGGGGTTGAGTAGGATGGGGCAAAAAGTTGTTGGACCAAGATGAATAATTCAGAGTCAGTTGATGAAGCTGGAATTTGTGAGGCTAAGCAAGCCATAGTATCCGCAAATTTGTTAGTGGAGCGGGGAATGGTTTGGATAGAATAGTGAGTAAATAAGGCTAGAAGTGAATCCACGTAGTGTTTGTACTTTTGAAGTTCTTCATTTTTACATTGGTAGATGCCCATAACTTGATTGACTACCAATTGAGAGTCGCCAAAAATATTGATAGATTTGATACCTAAGTGTAACGCCACCTGGAGACCCAGAACAAGGGCTTCGTATTCCGCTGTATTATTAGTGCAAGGGAAATCGAGTCGGAATGAAAGAGGCATGGGCTCAGCGTCGAGAGGAATGAGAACAACGCCGGCTCCTCCACCGCGCTGGCATTTGGATCCATCGAAGAAGAGGGTCATTGGATACGACTCCTCCTCGAGGGAAAGAGTAGCGATGAGTTCGTCTGGGAATGTAAAATTGGTAAATTGTTCCCCAGGTAAAGGGGCTTCCACAAGTTGGTCTGCTATGGTTTGTCCTCTGATTGATTTCTGGTGGACAAACTCAAGGTCGAGGTCGGCGAGGAGCATGAGCGATCGGGTGATGCGTTGGTTTAGATGAGGTTTGGCATACATGTAATGGATGGGGTCTGTGTTGGTGATGACAAAAGTTTTGTGATTCAGAAGGTAGTGTTGGAGTTTGGTGGCCACGAATGATAGGGCTAGGCACAACTTTTCTACATGTGTATACCTAGTCTCATAGTCCACCAAAGTATGACTTATATAATAAACGGCTTGTTCTCGATTCGCAGAGTCACGATGTGCAAGCATGGCCCCTACAGCGTGGTCAGTGGCGGAAAGGTAAAGGTAGAAAGGGGCGGTCGTCTTGAGGTGGGATAAGCACGGGTGGCTGCAAGAGATAAGTTTTGAGAGCTTCAAAGGCTTGGTGGCACTCTTCACTCCATTGAAAATCAATGTCCTTTTTAAGAAGGTGATGGAAAGGTTGACATCGATCCGAGAGTTGGGAGATGAAACGTCGGATAGATTGGAGCTTACCTTGTAAACTACGCAATTGTTTGAGATTGGTAGGTGGGGGCATTTCTAGGATAGCTTTGACTTTAGATGGGTCGACCTCGATGCCACACAAAGAGACGATAAAGCCAAGAAGTTTTCCCGAAAGGACACCAAAGACACATTTCTTTGGTTGAAGGTGGACAGAATATTGTAACAGGCGATCAAAAATAATGGTTAAAACATCGAGATGTTCACTGCGATGTTTAGATTTGCCAAGAAGATCATCGACGTAATCTTCAAGGATAGTGTGCATAATGTCATGAAAAATATAGGTCATAGCCCGCTGATAGGTTGCACCAGCATTCTTAAGGCCAAATGGCATTACACGGTAACAGAAGGTTCCCCAAGGATTTATGAAGGCAGTTTTATGTTGATCGGTGGGGGAAACCAAAATTTGGTTATATCCTGAGAAACCATCCATGAGAGAGAGCATCTCATGGCCTGTAGTGAGATCTACAAGTTGGTCAATGCTAGGCAGGGGGAAGTCATCCTTAGGGCAAGCGAGGTTAAGATCCCGGAAATCCATGCATATCCGAAGTCCCCCCGTCGCTTTAGTGATAGGTACGATGTTAGAAATCCATTGAGGATAGTCAATAGGCAGAATGAAAGAAACAAAAAGGAGTCGTTGAAGTTCCTCTTTGACCAAGAGAGCAATGCGTGGATGCATTTTTCTCAATTTTTGTTTAATTGGCTTGGAATCAGGGTTTAGAGTGATGTTATGGACGGCAATGGTAGGATCAATTCCTGGCATGTCAGCGTAGGACCAAGCGAAAGCTTGGTTGCGAGCACGGAGAAAGCTAGTAAAGGCGACTTGTTCTGATGCGTTAAGGGATTGTCCGATCTTCACAATGTGAGGATCCTCCTCCATGTGGATGTTGATTTCTATAGTAGATTCATTTAGCATGGTTTGGGTATCAGATGGTAAGGCGCGTTGAATATAAGAGTCATCCGCGCCAAGGTAAGTGAGGATGGAGTCATCATCCTGGCACTCAACAATGTTAATTGAAGGTGAGTCCTCTTCAATCATGTTTGGATATAGAAGGGGAATAGAAGAGGGGTCCTCATTATCACGTTGATAAATGAGAGGACCTAGGAAGATAGCATTTATGAAGAAAAAGAAAAGAAAAAAAGTTAGAGGGATAGATTCAGGATCTATCGACTCTGTGGGTGACGAAGGCAAAATGGGTGATGACGGTTTGGTAGGGGTAACGTCATCGTCTTCTAGAAGACAACTGACATGAGGTTCTGTCGATATAAGTGTTCCCAGAAATCTGAGACCACTACGATCATTGTGTTTGCGTGTAGTCACGAGAATGAGTGTATCTCGGCCTTGTTCATAAAGACCAAAACCAAAGCCTTTCCAAGCACAACGAGTCAAGAAGGTGAGGGTGAAACGACGATTTGTCAAGTATTGAAAATTGGATTGGAAGGGAACCACACCAAGAGGGGGTTCAGGGGTAATGGAGGATGCGTCAACACCCCCATACGTTAGGTTGGTGCGGCAATGGGGTGGTCCGTAAGAGATTACTTCCCCCACACGACGGTCATAGGTAGGATGTGCATGTACCTGTCCATATTCCTGTGGGGTATGGAAAGAATTGACGTTATATAGGTGATACTCCCCCAGCGTAAGGCGTTGAAAAACATCTACTAAGGGATCTGCGGTTGGGATGTTAGCTGCGGGAAGGGAAGTGGTTTTTGCGACGGTGGTTTCATCAGTTGAAGGCGTAGGTGCGGTTGAGGTGGATGGTTGAGGTACATTTGAAGAGGATGGTTGGGTTGAATGTATGGGTGTCTTGATTGGTATAAACACATCGTTAGGGCGGTATAACATATTACAGGTTTTAAATGGGGGAGGATCAACTTTTACGGTGTAGGACTTCCCCTCGTACTCAAATTTTATGCATCTATGTAATGTTGAGGGAACGCATCCCATAGCCCGGATCCAAGGGCGACCTATCAATATGTTATATTGGAACTCTCCTTCAAGGACATAGAAGAATTCGGGTAAAGTACGTGGTCCTACATGAATGTTGAGGATCACGGTGCCTAAGGTAGAGGTAATAGCGTCATTGAATGACTGCAACATGATGGGATTGGCACACATGTAGCTAGAAGGGATATTCATTTGTTGGAAGGCTTTTGAAGAGATGATGTTTAGGCTAGCACCCCCGTCAATCATAACACGACGTACCCGAATGTCTCAGACGTAAGCTGAGATGAAAAGGGCAGGGTCAGGATCTTCTGTACCAAAGTCAACAATTTCATCTTCAGAGAAACTGACTGCCACAGCTTGTTGTTGTACAGAAGTGGTTGGGGCAGTGGGTTGTTTGGTGAGAGAAGCAACGTGATTGGGTGTTAGAATGGAGGCAACAGGTAGGGTTTCATTAGGTAAGACCTCGATCCCTTGAAGAATTTCAACGAGAGCTTGTCGATGGGATTCAGAAGTCTGAATGAGATCATATAGTGTCATTTTTACGGGCGATTGGTGAAGCTGTTTGATCATGGCTCGATGGGCAACTCCATTAGAGACGGGGTAAGCGGGTCCATGAATAACCACTTTGGGTGGTGGTGCAATCGGGATGCTGGATGGAGAAAGAGAGGACGCATGTGTGCTTTCTTTTGCTTTCTCGTTGTTTTTCTGCACTCGAGTAGCAACACTAATCATATTAATCTCGTAGACTGGAGATGAAGAAGATGGTTGGGATAAATCATGGTCTTCAAGAGGTGGGGTTGTAATAATGATAGATCTTGGTGAGGCGGGGATAGATGGTATAGTAGAGGGAATTGAAGCTAAAGGTCTCTCCCTTCGTAAGTTGTCTTTCTTAACCTTTGTATCTGGGAGAGGTGACTGACGAAGGATGGTTTTTAAAGCTTTGCATCTCTCCACATCATGTCCTGGTGTGCGGTGATAGGCGCAGATTTTAGACTCATCATAACCTATAGGTCGAGGTTTAGACGGGTCATAAGGTCTAAGTGGGGGTAGGGAAATGGTTGCATTCTCCACCAACATAGCAAGGATTTTGGCGTAAGATCCTTTGAGTGGGTCAAAATCGGAGGAGGATGAGGGTATTGGTTTTGCGGGTTTTGGTAATGTTTGGGCGTGGTTGGTTCGTACGGGTGGTGGTTTAGCCGAGGGGTGTTGATACGTGGTTTTCACTAAACATGGTTTCTTTGGCACAGAAGCTATATTCAGCTGGTTAGATGATGAGGCTACAGATGACATGGTAGCGGGAAACAACCACGAAGAAAGGGGAGTGACAGAAAATAAATCCTTTGATGATGGAGTTCATTTAGGGTTGATGGGTGGACAGGATATGTGGGGTGACAATGTTGATATACCCTTTGATCTCTATATAGGTGCAGAAGGCGTAGGTCGTTTTGAAGAAAACGCAGGAGGTATGATATATTGATGCAAGGTGGAGGGATGAGGTCCCAATATGGAAGGTAGGTGTGACGATGATGGTTTTGATTATGATAGAGGTACGGATTGAGTTTGTCTCCTAGGTGGCGGGGCGGCTTTATTTTTGGATAAATCAAGTCGCTTAGGCGGGTGCGTTAGACTGGGCATTGGTGAGGTCCCAAGCGTAGGGGAAGATTTGGTTAGGTTAATAGAGGTGGATAGGCTATTTGGTATAGATACGGGGGATGAGACTGAGGACATAGGCATTTTGAGTTTCTGTAAACACTTAGGATATATGGTAGAGGTGTCCGGATCGGTCACTTGCATTTGAGTAGAATAGGGGGTACTCAAACGTTCTCATAGGACTTGTCTATCCTCTGGAGAATGATATTCTTCAGGTGTGAATTGTAAATTTTGTACGGAAGAAAGGTGGGTTGTGATTCCAATCCACTGTGGGTATGATATAGGGGGTAGATGAGGCACTATATCAATAGATGTTAAGAGGTCGACTGGTCTTTGAAAAGATTTAGGCGATGAAGAACTAATAGGTAAGAGGGCATGTTCGAGAGGATCTGTCATGGTTAAAGAATTTGGTGATGTCGGTGCAAGAGATTTCTCGTCTAAGGATGTCAAAAGGAGTGGCATACCTTCCTCTTGTGCAGCAAGAGCGGTAGAAGGAGAAGTTTGGGAAATAGATAGATTAGATAACATCTATTCGCAGTCTTGTAGGGAAGTGGTATAAGAAGACTCATTGATGGGAACAGAAGTCTGGGCAGTTAACTCCTTTATGGGTAAAGGAACGATTTCGCTTTGGCTTGATGGTGGTAAAGGAGGTTCGGGCTCCTGTGTTAGTGAAGAGGCTTGATTCAAAATTTTCTCGATAGAGGCTTTTGGCTGGGTATCGAAGTTTGCATGGATCTCATGAACACTCTCCTCGGCTAAGATATCCTAGTTTACGTTACTGTTGGAAGAGTGATTTGGGAATGGTTTGTTGAAGATTTTCAAATTTCAGTTAGCAGGGGTATTAGGATTATCAAGGGTTATATCACCTGCGTCAACCATTTCCTGCACTATGTTTTTCAACATTTTGTAGTTTTCATGACTATGTTCTTTTATGCGGTGAAAGTTACAGAAGTCATTTTCTTTGTACCAGGAAGGTATAGCGCGGGTAGAATCAAACCCGGAGTGAGGTTTAACAGGAGGTAAGGTAATGGCTCCTGCTTTGAGTAATTTTTCCAATATCACACCATATGTTTCTCCCAAGGGAGTGTAGTTGATGGGTTCTGCTTTATACTTATAAGTGGTTTTTGGCAGGGTATTAGATAGTGGTTGGGATTTGACCATCATCGCGTGCACAGCCCCTTTTGATTTCGAAGCGGTCGATGGGTGAGGATTGGTGGTGTTAGGTTTGTTGGTGGAATCTGGAGTTCGGAAATTGGGGTTTTTGTTGCGCAACCGCAATTTCTCTTCTTCTAAGGCTCGAATTTCTAGTTTCTGAGCCATGGTAAAGGCCTCATCGAATGTGCGGAAAGTTTGAATTTGAAGAGTAGGAGAAATGTGCTTAGCACATGCCCGCGTAAAAAGTTCGATAAGTTCAGCCTGAGGTAAGGCATATGTAAGTTGGTTGATAAGGCCCCGCCATCATCCAACGAAATCTGCGATAGATTCGTCTTCGAATTGTCGGATGGCATAAAGATCAGTGATAGATACTTTCTTGGCAATGTTAATGGAGAAATGATCCAAGAAAGATTGGGCTAGTTGGTTAAAAGAGAAGATTGAGTGCTAGGTTAAAGCACTATACCACTCCAAGGCAGGTCCTGATAAGGACATGGGAAAGGTGCGGAGTAACAAGGCATCATCATGAGCAATCAAATAACAAGCATGTCTAAATGATCGCAAGTGTTGTTGAGGGTCCTCTTTACTGTTAAAACGGGTAAATTTTGGTAATTCCCATTGAGGAGAATACAAATGAAGGGGGATAGATGGGTGAATAGGCTCCCGACAAACTTGCTCGTATGTCAAGGCACTACGACTTCCTGAAACAGAAGCCTCCAGGTTTTGCATTTTGTCCATCATTTGTTTAATGAAATCCGTGGTTCGATGAGATGATGGTGCGATTGTGGTAAACGGAGGAAAATTGGGCCAAGGGCCTCCGCTGGACAATAGTGGGGTTAAGTGTTGATAAGGTATGGAGGATGAATATGTTGAGGCGACCGAATAGGGATGCCCCATATAAGATGTTGAGGTTACTGGATATGTGTATGGGAAAGAAAAGGTAGGCGGAGCTTGAGAAGGAAAGCTAGTGTGGATAGGTGGCAGAGAGCAAGTCATGAACGGAGCAGTCTGCAAGAGAGATGAGGTAGGGGCAGTCGGCGGTAATGATATGTGGGGTCCAAGATTAACCAACGGAAAGCCAATCTGAGTCGTATGAACCTCTGAAGCCGTCGGATTGGGAGACGGGGCTAGAGATGCAGGAAGCAAGGCAGTGTTATCAGGCAGAGTGGGAGCTAAATGAGCAGCTATACTAATAGGCATACCAAAAAGGAGCTGACCATCAGGCGTACGGTCAGGGGTATGAGACAAATATTATTGTACAACGCTAGAATTAGCATCCAGAAACTTGGCAAAGTCCTTATCTCCCACAGGAATTTTAGGAACCTCGCTGGTATCCATAGGATTCCCCACAGAATGTGAAGGGGGTGATTCAGGCAAAGAAACAGAGCAAGCATGTGAAACCATGGCGGCGGCTTGCTTTTGAGTGATAACAACCATGGACAGGAGTTCACAGTAGGGTTTCAATCCGTCAGGAACAGAAACAAACTCAGACTGGTGAAATTGGTAGGTTGCTGGTTTGTCAGGAATTGGGAAAGACAGTAACCGATATCGGTCTCGTAACCGATGTCGGTTATACTATAGCCGATGGCGGTCAGGTAACCAATGTCGGTGTAAGAAGTCTGGGCTAACAAGATATAAAAGGCTACTAATTTGATTTTTAACAACGTTTAGTATACTTGTCCAATTATTGATCACAGAAGACAAGGTATGAGAAAGAAAACATAACTAAAAACAAGCAAGATGCACACGCAAATCCAGAGACTAACCCTAGGGTTAATTTTAATTATTGTGGGCTTATGCCTTTAGACGTGGAATGATGTCAATCCTAAACAAAAGACTTAGGGGAAATGTCAAGTTGTTTTGGCTTATAAGGTTACCTCAATCGGGCGGAGGAATACTGCGGAAAAGGGGGGTGTTTGAGCTGTTGTGTTAATTGTGAAGTGATTCGGTATGTGTTGTGCAGTGAAAGTAAGATTAATTTCTTGTCAATACCATGGATATCACCCCCACGTGTATGACCTGTTACTTAATCTATGTTCACTAGAATTGAAAACAACAAGCAGTAATGCAATGCACGTGTTTTAAACCCAAATCGAAAATGATATTCGATGAAGCAAAAGAGATGACTTTCACTAATGCGAGATGTAAAAGCAAAGCAAGTTCTTTTATCAAAATAATATAAAACCTTGTGAATATCTTTTAGAAGAAGAAAACAGCAAGTATACTCCCTATATGAAAGCAAGCAAGAAAGAAAGAAACCCAAAATGGGTCCCACCGGGTGTGCCAAAATGTTTCACTCGGAATGTTTCATTCCTTTTAGAAACAGATAATGTTAGGGCTAGGAGGAATACCTGTTGAACGTCGAGATGGTGTGCGCGTACCGTAGAGAAAGATCAGGTTGACTGCGAAGAACTCCTTTTTGTCTTGGAAGGACTACCTACAAATAAGAACACAAGACCACATGATTTTGATTAGACAATAAATGAGGGAACTGCCTTGGGCCCAGGAAATATAAAACTTCCTTTCGAAGGTGGTCAGTTCCCCTGCTAATATGAATTAACACAAAATACTGTGAGATATCAATTAAATTGCTTCGTTGAACTGGGTAGGGGAAAGGCTGGTTTTTGGTTATAGTCAAGATAACCGATACCGGTTACTGATAACCGATATCGGTATGGTCTAAGATCTGAAGGTTGGTTGTTTTGTGGGGTGGTTGTGTTGTTTGTAAGGCTGTATATAGGTGATATTAGGAAATAAGGTGATGAGAGGTAGATGAATGATAGTTAGATGCAATGGCACGCTGGGTAGTGGATTCAGGAATGGATTTATGAGGACTATGATTCAAAAAGCATAAGAAATGTTATAACAGAGGACATGCGAGATGTGACTTACTGGTTTTTGATGAAGATGCAAGTTAATCTCCTTTACTGCAAACTCTTCTAGTTTCTTCACTCGTCTCTGCTTGGTTAAGTGAAGATCTGGACTCTCTTGATCACTCCCAAATGATCTTTGTTGATTCAAAAATCCTTCGACCTTTGATTTTGGTTCGGGGAGCCCATTTACAGGGAACCGATGGTGGTTACGTAACCGACGACAGTCGAGTAGGAACCGGCATCGGTGAGGAAAAAGTAGGCTATTTTTAGTAAAATAGCCCACCTTCCCTGCTTTTCTCCTGAGAGATCAGTTGCGGGCTTGGTCAAGTGACTAGAAGGTCGGTTTTGGGTGCGAGAAAGGGGTCCTTAGTCATGGGTGTAGGTGTAGACCAAGTTATAGGTCTTAATTAGGTTAGTTTAGGGTTAGGGCTAGGTCATGATGAAGTGGCAAAATGAGGGTGGCAGGTGAGATGATGTGGATTTATCAATTACAAGGTAATTAATAAATAATTGTGTAAGGTTTAGGTGATGAGTTTAGGTTGCGAGATGAGATGCGGGTCACAAGGGGTCGTAAGACACAAATTTGGTGTCTACACTTGCACCATTGACTTATCAAATTAATGGCAAGATCAAGATCCTTCTAGTAGTGTTACCTGATATGATAAAAAAGGATTTTCCCACTATCCATGTTGTCCAATGTGAAGATGAAAATTCTATCCTAAAATATACTCTAGAAAACCCTACCTCCCGACATGTCTACACTCCTCATTAAATCCAACATCAACGTTAACATAGGAACACCACATGAGCTACATATAGTTAAAGTTGGTCAAGATTTAAACTCTTAAGATCTCTGCAAGTTCACAACATTATAATCCAATCATATTCTAGCCTTCACATGGTCTTATAATGAAATGCCTTGTATTGACCCTAATTTTGTTGTCCATAATATCATTAACTTTTCTGATGCTAAACTAGTGAAGCACAAACTTCATAAAATACATCCTAACGTAACATTATTAATTAAATAAGAACTTTAACATCTCCTCTCAACCAATTTCATACTACCCATTGGTTATCCAAAATGAGTTTCTAACATCATACCTGTGACCAATACATATGGGAAATTGTGTATCTGCATAGATTTTTGAGACCTTAACCTTGCTTTTCGAAAAGATGATTTCCCCTTACCTAACACTGAAATTTTCTTCGACCTAATGGCTGGCAATGAAATTTTGTCTCTTATGAATAATTTCTCTGGTTATAATCAAATCCTCATTACACCACAAGATCAACATAAGACATCCTTTATCACTCTGTGGGGAACCTTATGTTATATATTAATGCCATTTGGCTTGAAAATTGAAGGAACACCTTACCATCATTTAGCGACCTATATATTTCACGACCTTATCCATAAAACCATATAAGACTATGTATATGATCTCTTAGGTAAGTCTAAACACCGAAAGGACTATCTTTTCATCCTTAACATAAATTTTATAAATATTTTAAAATTTATTCTTTGGCTCAACCTTTAAATATTAGGGAACTTGAAGTCCATCCCACAAACTTTAAATCCATAATCAAAATTCCTCCTCCCTTTAATATTAAATACCTTCGAAGTATTCAAGGAAAAATTTAATTCATTCACCATTTCATATCTCAATTATCAAATCGATGTCAGCCCTTCCATCACCTCATTAGAAAGGACATCTATGGGATGACGCCAAAATTCCTTTGATGCACTTAAACAACATTTGCTATCACCTCAAATGCTCATACCTACATGTGAGGGTGATCCTTTCTATCTATACATCTCTACCACTGACCATGGTCTGGGGGGCTATGCTAGCACATCAGGACAAGCTAGGTAGGGAGAAAGTTGTATATTATATAATTCATACACTTTACAGTTATGAAACACACTATTCAAAAGTAGAAAAGTTATGTTGTGCCTTATACTTTAAAACTTCCAATATTTGTCATTACCTCCTCAATCACAAAACCTATGTAGTCACAAGTGTTAATCCATTGAAATTAATACATTTTAAGTCATATCATAACAACTGCATAACTAGATAGATCATGCTCATGAAAAAGTTTGATCTTGAATTCATTTCTCAAAAATCCATTAAAGGTAATGTTATTTCCATTCAACTTGCAGAAGCTCCCCTTACTAATAATCAACTCCCCTATGAACAATTTCTTGACGAATATATCAATACACTCGATCATGATAATACTCCTCTCAAAGCGACCTTATTCTTCAACGGGTCTAAATGTCAATAGGGGGTGTTAGAATAGTTATAATACCTCATTGGGGGACTCTTATTCCACTATCTTTAAAATTAAATTTTTATTACACAAATAACATGGCTGAATATGAGGCCCTCATCATGGGTCTTCAAACTGTAGCACTTCTTGGCATCCTAACTCATCATCAATCAAATCAAAGGACAATATCAATGTAAAAATGAGACCCTATAAAAATATAAAAAATCATCGTTGAACATCTCCTTAAATCCTTCAATCATTATGAAATCCAAACATCTCCATGCTCATCTAATAAAATTACAAATACCATGCTATCTCTTGCATCCCTCATTCCTTTATCTCTAGAAAATTATAAACTCTTTGTCATTATACACAAACTTGATCAACCATATTATACCAACATTGATCTTCCTACCATCTATCATATAGAAGATAGCCAAATTGATATTTGGTATACCCAAATACACTAATATCTTTCCTAGAGAAAGATACCCTCAAACCTATCCAGAAATGACAAGATTTCCTTCCAAAAACATGCCTCCCACTATGTTATACTAGGAGGTATCCTTTACAAAGGAGGGTTTGACGACCTTCTCCTTTGATTTCTTAAATCTCTAGAGGCTAGATAATCTATTCGAGAAGTCCATGATGAAATATGTGGAGGACACTTTAATGGTTTAGCCATCACTAAATGAATCTTGTGGATGGATTACTATTGGCATATGCTTAACCAATATTGTTGTCAATATGTAAAAAAAATCATCAAATGTTAGCAACATGTTAATCTTACACACATCCCCAGTCATGCCCTTTAACCACCTAAATATTTACAACCATTTTCACAATGGGGACTTGACCTCATCGGCCTTATTAACCCTCGATCATCCCAACAACATAATTCCATCATCACGACTACTGAATATTTCACAAAATGGGTGGAAGTCATCCCCCTTATCTCCACTACAGTAGATAATATCGTTGATTTCATCCATGATCACCTCTTTTTTCGCTTCGAAATCCCTCATAAAATCATCACAGACAATAGTAAATCATTTAAAAATAAAAATTTCAAATTTTTGTGACACCTACAATATCAAACTCAGATTCTCCAAAAAATAATATCCATAGGCCAACGGACAATCCAAAGCGTCTAATAAAACCCTTACCAAGATCCTTACCAATATTGCCGATCAGGTTGGTAAAGATTGACATCTCTAAACTTCATTTACATTATGGGCTTACCAAAATATCATTCAAACCCCTACGAGCACTACTCCTTTCTCTCTAGTCTACACCACCAAATTCGTTGTTCCGCTTGAAGTCCAAATTCTGTCTCTATGAGTTTCTATTAAAAAATTTATCTTTGAGGAAGAATATCATCAAGAACGTCTATCACAACTTGAATTATTAGTCGAATGTTTACTAACTGCCCTAAAAAATCTCAATTTCTATAAAAAAAATGAAATGTGCTTACAATAAACATCTTAAAGAATGCAAATTTGGCATTGGTGATCTTTTTCTTAAAATTAAATCAACATGTCACAAATATGGAAAAAAGTAAATGTGTAAAATTTTCTCCAAATCGGCTAGGACCATGTATTAAAAAACACAAATATGGGTCTAGGGCATATCCCTTAGTCTCTCTTGATGGGAAACATGAAAAATATCCTTTTAATCCCTTATGCTTGTGACCTTTATACTGTTAACATATCTACTAACATGACCTTAGTCTAACTAAGATCCCCCATCCTCAACACCCATAAATCTCCCTTACCCTAGTAATGATTTGGAATTATGTGGTCTCTTGTCAGTATGTCCAATATGACCTTAAATATGGGTACCATAACCCTGCTCATAGAATATTATGCATGGATAAGTCCCCTTGATTACAATAGGGGACCCCACAATCATTACTCTCTTCACCATATCCAGTGACAAATTACATGTTCAACATACACATGTTACTTTGTATACCAAACCCACCCTCCTTAAGTGGTCTCTTAGGCCCACCCTCAACTAAAAGAATCAAATTCGTTATGGGATGAAAATCATTATACAAAAATATATACTTCTCCCTCAAATGTTAGCTATTAATAAAAAACATAGATCTGTTATCACCATCAAAATCCAAAAAGATTATTGTAGACCATTCTCTCAAAGGATGGCTACTCAAAATTCCACATACATGGTGAAAAATTGAAGGATTCCCGCATTGATCAGACTTCCTAAATATGTCTAAATAATTTATCATCATAGGAAGGCTTCTCACATCAATCATCTTTCCCTTTGAAGATGCAAGCTTCCCGCATCTACCAGCCTACACAATCTAAAAAAATAAAGGTGGGGTAAAACTTAAAAACCACTAAAAAGAACACAATTCACCATACAAGATGCGTATAGATCCTAAAAATGTTAGAAGGAGGAAGATATCATATCTCATCTCATATTATCTTAAATGAATCATATAACCTTAAATAGACTAACCATTGTTTGTTATATGTTACCACCCATTAGGGTTCCAAGTGCATTAGCATTGAAAATTTTATCACATACATATAAATGCCAAGTCAAATAAAGAATCAAACACATCCCACAAAATGCTTTAACTACATCATACATATCAATAAAACCAACACCCATATAATACAATCACACCTAACCTATACAATATTCACCATGATAAATTAAATCATCAGATTCATACAATTATATTACATCCACATCTCACCACAACTATAACCATCATCATATCTAAATTTATCCATAAACTTGTATAAAACATCACATCAAGTCGTGATAACACATTTAAGCATCCAAATATTTGAAAAACCACACACACACACACACACACATATCCAAGTCGATATACATCACAAAAATCAGGAACTATGCCCCATACAATAACCACATAGTAAAATGTACATCTGAGAGCCCCAAACCACCAACTCCACCCTCAGACTTCCTATTTGGCCCTTTGATACTCCTTGTGCTAGCAACAGGACCTCGTTCAGATTCCTGCCGCTAACTCACCACATGTTTTGCATATCATGGAACCTTTGGGAGCCTCTGCCCCACCACACTCTCATAATATCTAAGATTTGCATGCAACATCTAGTATCGAGGCAAGATCATTGTCCTTGACAGCCCCATCTCCCCTCCTAGCATAGCTCCACCCACCCTTCTTGATGTTCCCACTCCTCTTGACACCTATACTCCTGATACAACTGGCCCTGATGTTGCTAGTGTACTCCCTGTCACTTGAAATCACTCCCTCAAGAGCTCATGATGACAGAGGTACTTATCCTCGTACTTCCACACCTGCCACATCTCCATCTCTAAAGCCGTCACAAGCCCATCCCTCTCTTTCAGATGGTACATCAACCTCACTACCTCCTCCTATAATATAGTCACTCGAGCATCTCTCTCTACTAAATTTTGCATCAACTACTCCACCTATGCCTCCAACCCACCCCTGCCTGCCCCTAATCCTTCCCTCCCATCTCTAAATCCTCACCTCCCCACTCTCATTATGCCCTCATATCCCTCTCTCCTTGAGCCACCAAATTCTCCTACCACCACACTGTATACTCGAATATCACCCTGACATCATCAATTTCTGTCACAACTACCCCTTGCTCTGTCATCTCCTTAATATTTCCCATCGATGCCACTAACAACTATATATATATAACTCTCTTGTAGAAAATAATATTTCTTGGTACATCCTATACTAGGCTAAACTGTCACCTCACTCATCCAAACTACACCACCTCAACCATATCTTCCCATCGTCCCCCATCCACCTCTCCTATTGCATCATACAAACTCATCTCCATCTCTTGGCCACATAGGGAGTCATACATATGGCCTCTAAATTTTTTTTTACTCCAATCCATCTAGTAGCCCTGCACACTACACCAAGCTCCGAGATACTACATCTCTGGAAAAAATTTCTGTGCCACCTCATAAATTCAACACAGTATATGTTGTCATGCCTCTGGTCCATGGAAGACCTTGTGGCTGAATCACTTTGATATGATCATAATCCCAACACTGTAATACAAAAGTCATGTCCAATCTAAACCTCCTCCATGTAGGCCACTCCTATAGCTCCTTATAAACTTGTGCTAGTAAATATAGCCCCCAAGAAAAATTGTTTGATACTCCACCATATCCACCACAACCCCTACCAATGCCCACAGAAATCAACCCCCTCTTGATTCCAATAAAGCATAACAACTAATCTCTACCATAATCATGTTAATCAATGAACTCCCAACTAATCCATCATCCCAAAATGACTTAAAAGTAAAACCCCTGCAATATATGTCACATCCAAAACAATGTCACCATATAATCTCATCATAGTTTCCCCATGTCATGTCTCATCAATAGGAAAAATTAGCTCATCCTAAATAGGCAGCCAAAAAATCATGTACACATCCTCTAGGGTAATGGTAACCTCCCCTATAGGAAACCAAAATGTCCCTGTAGCTGCATCCCATCACTCTAATAGTTCCACTATCATCTCTAAATATTGATGGATGCACCTATAATGATGCATTCCACCCAACCCCAATACCTCCAAAATGTCCCAATCATCATCATCTATGTACTCACGTAACCTCTATAATAATGGCAATGTCTAATCCCTCATCATCAGGCATTGCTTCGCTTGTATCCATAAAATACACAAAGAAACTATTAGCCATGACAACAAAAAAATTATCCACATTTTATAAACAAACAAAAACATATCAAATTATAACCGATCCATACAATCAACCCCAATTACATGGATAAGTTCCTAACCAAATTGGCGCCAATCCTAGTAATCAATGACGATCCTATATCCTCATATATATATATATATATATATATATGTATGTATAATAAAATACAAATAAATGAACCTACCTCTATCTGAGATGACCATCGCCTCCTCTATCCACTACTGCTAGCCTCCATCTCTCAAAAAGGAAAAATCACAAATTTATAACAATAAAAATAATGTGTATAATGAACTTTCATGATTACCTGATTTCTATATATAGGCTTCCCTCTCCAATTGACGTCAATTTCTAATAGGTGTTGATTATGTTGGAATCAAAATCGTTTTTACAAATTGACAATGATCCCATTAAAATTGCACACTTTCCAAATTTGTGCTTATTTTTGGTCCCCAAGACTGTCATAAAAACTAAATTGCATTCAATTTCATACTAATCCTATGTTTCCCAACCCATCGTGGATTCCAAAACCTTCCAGGAACTATTTCCTTCCACTTCCAACAAAGTCATATGTCTATAGGCTGATAACCCATTGGTTCACATATCACTTGACTTCTTGGACGCTTAAGCCCACCTTTTTGGTAATATATTTCATGCCCTTTCTTGAGGCACCTTAAATCAAGCATATCCATCTACAAGTGCAATATTACACAAACCTACAAGATCTTTCATTTATTCATCCACCATCCACTCAAACTAGTGTCCATCACACTTTCTTAAGATAACCCCCAGTTTGAGGGGGATCACATATCCAACACAAATCTAACTATTTCACTCATTTTTTCCAACGACTTGTCCAACACAAACTATTTGACGAAAATGGGACAAGGTAGAAACCAAAATTAGGTCACCCTAATTCCCACACATGTGTACACACCTTACAAAACCCCTTCATAATCTCACACAACCAATTTACCCTTCTATTGACTTACATTCATCATTTTACCACCGGTAACCTCTAACAACCATCAGTAACTACTAATAACCACTAATAACCACAAAAAAACAAAAATAAATAAAAACAAAATAACTTAAAACAACCCTAACCCCCTAACAAACTCCCCATGAGCCTAAAAACCATTATAAACCTTGAAAATGCCAAAAAGGATATGGTTGAAACCAAATTCAACCATTCTCCTCGAAAAGGAAAAAAATCGGTGCCGATTAGTGTAGGTTGGTACTGAATGTGTTGAAATGACATCAATCTTATAAAAATCAACCCATGCCATTTTCTAAGGATACAAAAGATTCACATGTGATAAGGCTCATAAATTAGATGTTTGCAGTACAAAATAGAGACTCCTTGCCAATGTGAAGGAACTAAGACACTCTCAATGTATCATTATCCTTTTGGAGAAGTTATCCTCTCGATCAGATTATCTAAAATCACCATCATCCCTAGAAAAAGTACGCTTAGACCCTACACCAATCGAATTCAATATCTAGGTCTGATAATCAACTTGTAAGTTGTGAACAGTCCTATATTTTCAGTCCCCTTAATAATTTTTATCACTTCACATTTGTGACTCCACACATAATGATCGACATTGATTGTGTGGCTCGATATCGATCATGTGTATTGATACTGATCTACCAGATCGGTGTTGATCCCTTCCAAAATAGTCTAACTTTGCATTTTTGGGACATTTTGTATATTATCTCCATATTTTGTAATCATGGTTAGTAGTATTTTTTTTGTAAGCTCGTATTTTTGTTAGGTGACCATTCCATGAGAAACTTATGATCCTGACACCATTTACGACCTACCCATATTATGCCAACCATTAATCTGGGAACAAACTGACATCGAGAAATATATAAGCATATGCGTCATTGTCCTCACGCTAATCTAGATGACATTCTTGAGCATTTGGAAATTCTCCTTGAATGCAATGATGAGGCCAATATCTACTAGGAAAATGTTGTCAATCCTTTCCCAGCCTATCATCAAGGACATTGATTAAGTCCCGACATCTAGGCGCTACATATCTATGATTTTTCATTTGCATAATTTTATATTATCTATAATCTTCCCTTATTTCTAGCTTAATTTTTTAAAAGTGAGTTGAAACTTATCAAAGGAATGCCTTTGGCTCATGGGATTGGAATTCACTAAGAAACTCACCTCATAATTATCTAAATATCTCTTGTCAAGCTGTCTATGTGTGTGTAGGTTTTTATTTCCTTAGTAGAGGAGCTTCTTGCACCTGTTTGGATCCATCACCTTCCATCATCATCCACACAAATTTCATTAAACCTCATCATTTATTATTTTTTGTGGTTTGTTTCATAAAATAAAATCAACTTAAAAAATGTACTAAAACAGATAGTTGTTGAGATTATGTCTTAAGGCACACTATTTGAAGGACTATAAATGGAATAATTCTATAAGACCCTTAAAATGAAACATTAACATGTCTTAATGAGTGATTCTAGGGACCAATTGTAACAATTGCTCCATCGCCAAGGCCTAATAATGTCAATATGGCTACTGAGATAAATCTGGGGAAAAGTGGATAGAGGAGAAAATTAATAGTTTTACTAAACATGAAGCAATTGTGATGATAATTTCTATATAAAAAAGATCAAACCAGACCATATATATGACAACATCCATGATTTTTTTATTGTGAGCTTATGGAATAACTAGCTACACAACTATTTATGTATGCATGTTAGAGAACCTAAGATAATATAATAAAGTGTTTAACACCATGTAAATCCTAGATTAATTCTTTAATCAAATACATTGAGATAAAACATGTAAAGAAGCAAAAAAAATTGCAAAAAAACATTAACCAACAAAGAATGTAAAACCTCATTTTAAAATTAGACGCACTTTTGATATGTAGATATTTCTTTGTACGCCAAATGCAAGCCACACATGATCAAGGATGTTACTAAAGGGAAGAGATCTCCTAAAAATGGCTTAAAGGCCATGTTTGAATCTTCTCCTACTAAATTTACCAAATAAGGGGGTTTCTCAATTTGACAAGCCTTTCTATAATAGAAAATATATTTTGAGTAAGATGTATAAGATTGTAAAGGTGTAAGGTTTAGACTGGTAGAAATGTATTAGGATGCTTATATAACTTTCCAATTTCAGAGAAGCATATAGCCCTAGTGAATATAGCATAATAGAGATGTAGAATTAGGAGTGGATAAACATGTTTAAAAGAGATTAATTAGCGATTAATGATCCATGGGAATTAGGGGAGATTTAATTAATTAATTGAGATTAATTAATAGGTCATGTTTAGCTTGTAAAAAGTGATTTGGGGATGATTTCAAGGGAAATGAGTGGAATTTGAGGGGGTTTGAGAGGGGGAATTCAATTAATAAGAAGGTTTATTAATGAAAATACAATATTTTGAAAGGGTAATTTATTATTAATAGGTAATTAATTAATTGAAAGAGGGTGTTAACTAATGAATTAGCGTTAGTTGACATCTACACCGAGGGAAAGGTAGCTAATTAGTGGAATGTCGATAATTATAGTTTGATGACAGGAAGAGGAAAATTAGTGCAATTTTGGTATTAGAATTGTGTGATGGAAATTAGGTGTCTACATTTACCCCTCTTTGATGTGATGTAGCACAAAAGACACCATTTCAAAGATTGGGAAAAAAATTTATTTGTATGGGTAGAAGAAAAATTAGTAGGATGGATGATGCCCCCTCCAGTGACAGTGGAGTGATGGAAGAGGACAAATGACACTCAAAAAGGAGAGAAAAATTATCATTACTAAAGAAAATCCCATCATGGCAGCTTGTAGGCCATCAAAACGACCGAAAACCATCACAATGAGGGGCTATAGATAGGGTGGGAGGGGTAGAAACAAGTCATTTTCACCCTGGCTTGATTAGTAGAAAATAACTTTGGGTGATCATGGTGAGTAGAGATGATGACACCATATTTTTATCCATCGTAGCGAGTGAGTTTAGGGAGTACCAATGGATGCACCATCATGAGGAAACAGGTAGGCAATGCTTTGCATTTTAATTTTTGTATTTTGTGTTCTGAGTTTTGAATGCTTTGCATTCCCTAAAAATGAGGGTGTGTGTGAGGCCACTAAAATTGACCTCGCTATGGGATTGGTGATGTCGCTACAAGTTATAATGACCTCCCTTGAATTGGTGACCTTGCTACAACTTGTAGCAGCTTCGCCGTCATTGACCTCACTACAACTTGTAGCGACATCACACACATTAGTGGAATTGTGCCATTTAACAATGAGCTTGTTAAAAAATGAAAGTATTGTGCTAGATAGCAATGACCTCACTCAAAAATGGTGGCCTTGTGCAATAGCAACATCCTCACCAATTTAAGTTATAGTTAGCCTTCTTTGATGTTTTTTAGAAATTTTTACAAAATGGATATAGTCTAATACTTGATTTTCTGTGTTTTGTAAGAGAAATTAGGCGTGATTCAGTTTCATGAGCACCAATATCATGCTCTACGATCCTAATGAGGTGATTCTAGGGACTCGACAATTGGGAACAATGACTGCCTATCGCCAAGCAGACTAATAATGTCAATATGGCTACTGAGATAAATCTGGGGAAAAGTGGATAGAGGAGAAAATTAATAGTTTTACTAAACATGAAGCAATTGTGATGATAATTTCTATATAAAAAAGATCAAACCAGACCATATATATGACAACATCCATGATTTTTTTATTGTGAGCTTATGGAATAACTAGCTACACAACTATTTATGTATGCATGTTAGAGAACCTAAGATAATATAATAAAGTGTTTAACACCATGTAAATCCTAGATTAATTCTTTAATCAAATACATCGAGATAAAACATGTAAAGAAGCAAAAAAATTGCAAAAAACATTAACCAACAAAGAATGTAAAACCTCATTTTAAAATTAGACGCACTTTTGATATGTAGATATTTCTTTGTACGCCAAATGCAAGCCACACATGATCAAGGATGTTATTAAAGGGAAGAGATCTCCTAAAAATGGCTTAAAGGCCATGTTTGAATCTTCTCCTACTAAATTTACCAAATAAGGGGGTTCTCAATTTGACAAGCCTTTCTATAATAGAAAATATATTTTGAGTAAGATGTATAAGATTGTAAAGGTGTAAGGTTTAGACTGGTAGAAATGTATTAGGATGCTTATATAACTTTCCAATTTCAGAGAAGCGTACAGCCTAGTGAATGTAGCATAATAGAGATGTAGAATTAGGAGTGGATAAACATGTTTAAAAGAGATTAATTAGCGATTAATGATCCATGGGAATTAGGGGAGATTTAATTAATTAATTGAGATTAATTAATAGGTCATGTTTAGCTTGTAAAAAGTGATTTGGGGATGATTTCAAGGGAAATGAGTGGAATTTGAGGGGTTTGAGAGGGGGAATTCAATTAATAAGAAGGTTTATTAATGAAATACAATATTTTGAAAGGGTAATTTATTATTAATAGGTAATTAATTAATTGAAAGAGGGTGTTAACTAATGAATTAGTGTTAGTTGACATCTACACCGAGGGAAAGGTAGCTAATTAGTGGAATGTTGATAATTATAGTTTGATGACAGGAAGAGGAAAATTAGTGCAATTTTGGTATTAGAATTGTGTGATGGAAATTAGGTGTCTACATTTACCCCTCTTTGATGTGATGTAGCACAAAAGACACCATTTCAAAGATTGGGAAAAAAAATTATTTGTATGGGTAGAAGAAAAATTAGTAGGATGGATGATGCCCCCTCCAGTGACAGTGGAGTGATGGAAGAGGACAAATGACACTCAAAAAGGAGAGAAAAATTATCATTACTAAAGAAAATCCCATCATGGCGGCTTGTAGGCCATCAAAACGACCGAAACCATCACAATGAGGGCTATAGATAGGGTGGGAGGGGTAGAAACAAGTCATTTTCACCCTCTTGATTAGTAGAAAATAACTTTGGGTGATCATGGTGAGTAGAGATGATGACACCATATTTTATCCATCGTAGCGAGTGAGTTTAGGAGTACCAATGGATGCACCATCATGAGGAACAGGTAGGCAATGCTTTGCATTTTAATTTTTGTATTTTGTGTTTTGAGTTTTGAATGCTTTACATTCCCTAAAAATGAGGGTGTGTGAGGCCACTAAAATTGACCTCGCTATGGGATTGGTGATGTCGCTACAAGTTATAATGACCTCCCTTGAATTGGTGACCTTGCTACAACTTGTAGCAGCTTCGTCGTCATTGACCTCACTACAACTTGTAGCGATGTCACACACATTAGTGGAATTGTGCCATTTAACAATGAGCTTGTTAAAAAATGAAAGTATTGTGCTAGATAGCAATGACCTCACTCAAAAATGGTGGCCTTGTGCAATAGCAACATCCTCGCCAATTTAAGTTATAGTTAGCCTTCTTTGATGTTTTTTAGAAATTTTTACAAAATGGATATAGTCTAATACTTGATTTTCTGTGTTTTGTAAGAGAAATTAGGCGTGATTTAGTTTCATGAGCACCAATCTCATGCTCTACGATCCTAATGATTGGTCATTGTTGGATAACTTGGTTCTAATGTATGTTTCCATGATCCTATCCCTCCGACCAAGCAAACCTTTACTGACAACATTGATAGAGAGATGACACTTCAACATGAGTAATTTCTAGCTCTTGAATAGGGTTATGGCCACGACTTTAAAGGATTTCCATCATTTACTTTGGATTCCAATTACTAGGGATCCCTTCTATTATGACACTACGACCATAGATTATGAGATGCTCAGAGTGACAGGACAATATGACTTACCTAGATGACAGTAGACCAACATAGTGTTAGTTGAGATCTATAACCAAGATATGATTGAGGATTTTCCCTTGGGATTGATGGCTCTTGCCAGTGGTATCTTGTTGTTTGATAAGAGTGGGTGCTATTTTTCAGTAGGTTACTTGGGTGTGATAGCAGAAATGGTTGAGAATGGACTAGTATTTACATAGGGATACCATGTTTGATGGTAGTTACACATGGATTTACACTTTTATATCTACATAGAGGAATAGAGAATAAGCCACACTACTCCTTTAGAGATTTGAGCCTGAGAGAACATAACAATGGGCCAACTAGTTGGGCCCTTTGAGGTCTCAGTGGATGATTACCCACAAAAATTTTGATGGATCTTTTCATGTAGGGGTTGTTAGGTTTATAGAGATATTATCATAGACAAGAGGGATATATATGATATATTTCCCATCAATATTACATAAAGGACTTACTTGGCCATGCGAGGCTGTTAAGACAATTATGCATATTTTTCCTTATGTTCACAAAGAGTTTTACCTAGTAGGCCTACTTGATATATTATTATAGAATTGTTATATTCTAGATAGAGCTATAGAGGTAGTTTGGATATACGTAGGGGTTAAAAAATTGTTCAGACATGTATTTCTGTAGATACTATCATATACAAGAGAGCTACAAATGATATAGTTACCATGAATATTATATAGCATCCATTTACAATAGATGTCGGAGACTTATATAGAAATTTCATATGTCCACATAGAGTGTTACTAAGTGGGCTACTAAGATTTTAGTATAGAACTATGTGGTCTAGATAGTTGCGTTATATATAGAGGAGATCACGTATTCTATGCACATTCCTAAAGATACTACAATGGTAGAGTACCTATGGATGTATGGGTATCCACAACAAGTTTCTAGCTTAGAAAGTCATGAGGAGGGGATTACTTTATACAAGTTAATATTGGGGACTGATTAATAGTTTAGCAAATTAGGCTTAGTCTGAGATGCTAGTATTAGTAGACATGGATGATGTACCCATACAACAATGATACAGGCATAAGGTATGAGAACATGACCAGACAACTAGTGCATTAAGTAGTTAGGTTTCTACATAGGATTAGATGAGAAGATGATAAGTACCAATATAGATACAAAAAAGTTAGTATAAGTCTATCATCTCCAAAGCAGGGTCCTTCCAAATGTATTCAGTCAAGGGGTATGTGGTGTTACCAATAGCACAGGCACTAGGAGGAGGCTCACCCATAGTATGGAGAATGTAGAAAGATTACTCACTATGTAAGTAGTGGATCTGAGAGTTGGGATGGAGGGAGTAGCATATGTGATATAGAGTTGGGCTACCTGATAGTAATGAGCACAACTCCCATAGCTGGATGGGATGGATGGGGGACAACCATAGGGAGAGATGGAGGATGATATGGGGATAGTATGGGGGACCACTATAGTGACCATAGTCACATAGTAGCATCTAGGTACTATAGTCGCACTAGACAATTCCTAGCACAAGGGTAAGGCCATTAAGTACAATAACAATGCTATCATAACTTGACCATATAATAGGTAGCTAGTGACATAAGATAGTGGCTCGAAGACCGAGATTACAGGCTTATTTGGGGATATTGACTTTAGTGTAGAGATATAGTTGAGATAGCCTATCAATCAAAGAGTTGACTCGATTGACAAGTTTACCTTGACTCAGATGACTATAGAGTAGGATACTTGTCATATCATAGTGATATGTGATGAATATAGTGATAGGGACAACCATCCGATCATAGGGTATGATATAGTGTACATCAATGAGAAGGGATGTTACAAGAAGTAGTGGAGAAACACCTATGATAGGGAGATAGATACAACATTGAGAAATAGATGGATCTGGAGCTAAGGTGATTCACCAATATGCTAGACACACATAACAAGATCTATAATGAGGCTACATATTACATGACACTTATATGAGCTATCCATGCCAGTAGATCAGAGGGATGTTGAGCTATTCATAGAGGAAATCAGTGAGTGGGTCATGACTAATGACCATCTACATCAGTCAAGATCATGAGCCTCTGTGAGTACTCCTTCATCTATGGTAACACCAGGGTCATTAGTACATGTACCTAGGAGGATCGAGGTGATGGTCACCAATCTCCATGGGCATCTTGACAATCCAACTCCAAGGGAGATTCATGTTGATAGTCTGAATCTTTTGTTATTGGATGCTAGTATTATTATTTACTGTTCCCTGATGGGATGTATCATATTGTTTTGAGACCATTTTTGTAAACTCGAGTTCCATTTGGCATCCCCATATATATAGAGACGAGTTTTTGGATTCTATCTATGTGTATGCCTCTAGTTGGATTATGATGTTTTGATTTTAGCTCATGATAGATGTATAAAATTTTTTATTGTGATGTTTAGATATATGATTGTAGATGGATGTATGATTAAATTGATGTGATGAGTACATGATGATGTTATATTTTTTTTTTCATTTATTATATATGATCTATCTATATTGATTTTTTTTTTAGGTGTATAGATTATCCATTTCAGTTTTGATTGCATAACCTATCTGTTGTGATACGTAGAGTAGAGGAAAGTAATGGATTAGTTAGAGGAAAAATTAGTTATAATAGGGAGTTAGTTAGACATGTTTTGAGATGGGTCGATGTGATGAGGAATGGAAATATTGTAGCATATCTTGCATACTATTAAACCTTAGAAATACCTTTTTTATTTTGATATAAGCTTACACTAAAAATGTAGAATGACATAAAAAATTGTAATACCAATATTTGTGCAATGTTAAGGGACAAAATCAAAGAAAAATACATAAGCAATGCAATATGAAAAAATAAATAAACAAGCAAGACCAAACTAACAAACAAGTACAAGAAAATACACTAAAACAAGCAACATGTTTAAGAAAATTTTACTACTATTTTTTGTTATCCATCTTCAGTACCCAAATTTTGTAGTTATAAGACAAGGGATAAGATGATGCCCCAAGTGAGGATACAGGCAAGGGAATGAACAAAAAGAGAGTGTATTGAAGTCCCGAGAAAATAAAAAATGCACTATGAAACTACCCCAAACAACAATATATGCCGAGAAGACAAACATAGTAATCTAAAAAGATTTTTTATGAAATAAGATCATAAGATGATCTATATGTCATGCGCTAGAAATTAAAAAGTAGCTAAAGTAGGATGTTTTTCTTAGTATAGTTTTGAATTTTTTTATTTTTGTACGTTAGGACATTGTTTTGGGGTTTTAGTGATGTTTTGTGATGTTTTTGGATTTTCAAGGTTTTTTTTAATGTTTATAGATTTTCTAGATTTTCCAAATGTATTTTGAATTTTCTAAGGTTTTATTTGGATTTTTTCTGATATTTTCTAGGTTTTCTAAGAATTTATATTTTGGATTTTCTAGGTTTTCTTATGTTTTTGGATTTTCAAATATGTTATGTTTTTGGAATACGATTTTCTTTGTTTTATATTTTATAGGTTTTCCTGACTTTTTAAAATTTTCTAGAATTTTCTGAATGTTTTTGTTTTTTCTATGTAAAATATGTACATAAGAACACATACACCAAGATTCCCCTAACAAGAGATGAAAATATACAAGGATGAAATCCCATGCATATATACAAGCATATGACAAGCCGGATCAAGGCCAAGAGGGATAGGTTCAAAAAGATTACAAACTCAAGCTAATGAAAATCTAGGAAGGAGTGATCATGCCCCCAATCAGTTTGAGGTTAATTGTGAAAAAAAAAATCCTCCATATGGTGTCCAAAAACTGGTTTTCACCAAAGGATACTACCCAAAGTGCCACAATTGCGTGGTTTTCACATTTGGACGAATTTATTTATCTTTACTGTTTTTGTGATTTTATGATTTGTTAAATTTTTGAAACCTATTTAATCTTAGGTGTAGAACTTTCCTGAGGTGCATGAAATTCATTGAGATCCCAAGGCTCAAAACCATCTGTAAGATTGAGCTTTTATAGATCCTATGGAACCAAATTTAGCTCACCAAAATGTATGGCACTTAACCAATTATGCTGAAACTTTACTTTCTTTTCTCCTTCCCTAGTGATATTGAACTTTGGTTCTCTTTAAGAACAAGATCTTTGACCTTCACATTCAAGATAGCAATTTTTCTTGTTGTAAATAGTGTGAAATCCAATTCTAATACACTTTAACATGATACTAAGTCATGGATGCATTTTTCATCAAGTAGCTTAAGCTCTGCCAATATAGCCACTTTGTAATCCTCTTCATTATCTAGATAATCATTTAGGAATATGTGTAAAGAGGGAAGCTCAATCTATAAGGGAATGATAGATTATGTGCCAAACATAAGGGAGTATGGGGTTGCACCTATAGGTGTGCAGACGGAAGTATAATAATCCCATCATGACAGGATGGATGTGGAGGTACAAATTATGGCATATTCTATTGAGCCATCCTTTTCCATAATGTGAACAAGAATTTTTGTTAGTGGCCTTACATCTTGTCCCATTACCTTAAGGATAATAAACAGTAGAACCAATTTTGATATGTATCTTAAAACATTGAAAAAGAGTTTTTAATTGCTTGTTCTTAGAAGTATTTACCATTTTTCAGAGACAATAATAAAAGGAATGTCGTAACGACAAATGATATGGTTCATGATAAACTTGGATATCTAAGAACTAATAACATAGGTGAGAGGATCCACCTCCACCTATTTGGTAAAGTAATTTGTAGCGGTGATGATATGTTTATGGCCATCATATGAAGTAAGTGTGAGATTCCCTATAAGATCAAGCCCCCATTTGGAAAATGGCCACAATGTAGTGCTGGTATACATATATTGAGATGAGGCATGAATCAAGTTGTTATGTTTTTGACACAAGAAACATATCTTTAGATATTGAAAAGAATTTGTTTCCATAGTAGGACAATAATAACCCACACGTAGAAGTTTCTTTGATAGAACCATGTCACTTGTATGAGCACCATAAATGTCTTCATGTACTTTTTGGTTATTTGGATAGCCTCTTCCAAATTAAGATAACTGTGTACATGTATTTGTTAGCAATGCATAAAGAGTTAGAACTAACACCTAGTAGTCCTAAAACAAATATAAATCAAATTCAATGCACCATCATGCTCAGAGCTTAAGAAAAAATAATCTACTAACATCATTACATTAGAACATGAACAAATATTCAAACTAACATGTTAATCCATCAATATCTATCTCTATTGAATGCTAATCAAATGAAATGAACCTATTTAGATCCTTAGCAATCAAAGGTTTGGTTATATGTTTGAATCCCAAGGTTTTCAAGAATGGAGTCTTGTCAATCCATGGCTACAAGATCATTTTACATATCCCCATATGACTTCAAAACTTGGATGGATGAATACAAGAAATGAAAGTAGCTATCTTCTCCAATGAAGAATTCTCCCAGATGACAAATGGCTATAGCTTATTTGCTATATGCTCACTTTTTTTCTCAAGGAATAGGTGTAAGTGTAAAGGTATGAGGAGGTATCTTTATATAGCCCAATGGATAAAGGAATCACTACATCCCTTTTCATGTGGGATAATAGAGATGTTGAGTTAGTTGTGGATAAGGGGGTTTTAGATAGGGCCGAGTTAACTTCATGAGAGTTTAGCTTGTCCTTTAGTGACTAATGTGGATAAAGGGGGTTTATTAATTGATCAAGATGATTAATTAATAGATGTGCAAGATTATAAAAGCTTTTTAGAGGAATATTAGCATGATTTGGGATATAGAAGAGGATTAAATCAATTTAAATATTGATTTATTGGTTTAATGAAAGGCAAAGCTAATTAATTAATAATAATTAATTAGTCTACATAAAAGGAAGGATTTATTAACGTAAGGTCGTTAATTAGGGTATTTTTTGGGTAGGTGACTTAATTAATTAGCGTAGTGTAATTAATTAACGATGATAGGAGAGAAGGTGAGCGCTTTTGACGATATGTCACCAATTTACAGGAAAGGAGATAATTAGCGCAATTTAAGTATTTAAATTGCTCGGGTGTAATTATAGGTGTCTACAATAACGTAACAAAGTCCCATTATAGCCTCAATAATAGAGAGTTCCCCCATGGAGGGTATAACCCACTATTTTTTGTATAAGGGTTCATTTTTGTGAACGAGAAATGTCAAGTGGGAAGATACCATTTTGCAAGTAATTATATATGTCCACGTACTAGAGGGAAGATGGAACAAAAAATTTACACACCAAACATGATTATGTCATGTCGTAGGTAGGGACCATTAAATGTTCCACAAGAAATTGAAATTCTTTGTTATCCTACGATAGACCTAAGAGTGAACCGATCATATCCATGAAATCCACATACTTATTCCAAACTCTTACAATTTACTTAAAAGAGATTTTGATGAAAGTCTTTGAGACTATTCACCATATGCTTATAAGGGATAAGATTCTCATCTTATACCATTAAATCATCATTAAATTATTTAATAATGATTTGAGAATCACCAATGACCTGAACTTGTGTAATTTTTCATTTGATGGTGATTTTGAGACCAACAATAAGGGCCTCATATTCAATAATGTTGTTGGTACAGGTGAAACCAATCCTGAAAGCTCTAGGAATCATATTACCTGTAGGGGTGATCAGGATAACACTTGCACCTGAACCATGGAAGTTAAAAGATCCATCAAAGTAGATCTTCCATGTGGTAGATTCTTTGATGAACAAGATAGAAACATTAGGTAAGTCAAGGTTAAGTAGTTTTGTGTCTGGTAAGGGATCTTCCACGAGTTGATCTTATCCGTAAACTAACATTGAACCAATGTATAAATAGCTTACTAAATAGATCCTTATAAAATAATAATTTTCCCACATTTATTAAATAGGAATTGATTAAAATATGATCCAAAACTGATTAAATGTGTTTAAAACTAAATCAAAATTGATTATAAACTTAATCATTTCTAGTTGCACATTTAGACAAATCAAATACATTTTTCCCTAAAATTTTGTAAAAGTGTTATAATTACACCCAAATTCAATAAAAAAACCTAATTTAAATCTACATAAAATTAGAATAAACTGATGCAAAACTTAACACAAAACTCCAAATTGATAACGGAGTACACCTGTTGATTGGGCTATGTCTCTGAGATAACTTATAACAGAGTACACCTACTGATCGGACTATGTCTCTGAGATAAATTATAACACCTTCCGATCCATTAATAATCGATTTACAAGTACAATGAATAAAATTACAAATAATAACATATCTAAACCTAAAATAATGCGCTTATTGGACCTTCAAAAGACATTGATCTTAATCAGAAATTTCCTCCACCTTCCAGTAGAACTTGCACAATCATCTCCCCTTTTTTCTATGTTAAAAGTGGAAAAAAATACTTTATAATGACATAAAAGGAACACCAATCGAGAAAATAAAAGGTTCAAGCACAACATATGGAAATTTGGAACAACTCTCCAGTCCTACAGAAATCCTGAAAATGCCATATAAAGGACCAAAATCGACCATGTTTACAAACTGACATTAATTGGCTATACATGGTCACTAGCTCCCCACTTCAAATAAGTCGAAGCTCATTTTATATTATTTACAAAGGCATGGTGTATTGGCTAGGTGCCTTATCTTTTTGACCCAGGTCATGGGTTCAATCCTTCTACAAGCACTTTGGGCCACATAATGTGCTTACCCTTACCAATTTCGTCCCACATTAGGTACGTTTAGGTGGATGAGGGTGCTTAAATAGTGGGTTGTGGCATATGGTTATTGGATTTCAAGCCACTTTTATTGCCATGTATGGTATGTTTGGAATGTATGAGGTGTATTGTGGCTTAAGTTTGGAGCACTTGGTTGGAATGGTGGCCAAGCCTATAGACACAAAATCACACACTTGGGTACATTTCTAGGTCCATAAACAAATACTCGCATTCATATGATTCCCAAGAGAGAAAAATAATAATTGAAAACTATATTTGGACTTTTTTCTTTGTCCCTATTTTTCCTTCTAGTATTTCACACCCTCTAACCTAGTCAATGCTTTATTTATTTATCTGTCACGACTTTGGACACCAGAACTCATAAAAGATGCCAATGTCGAGGTGTGCTCATCCTTCTAGGCGCCCCCGACCTCTTTGCATTTTACTTGCCTCTTTTGGGCCTCTTTAAACTTTTAGGCATCTTGTTTTCTTATGGGTCAAACTTTTAGTTGTCAGTTACGAAATTCAAACAATGGAATCATATAAATACAAAGCTATGTGATAAAAATAAATAACCAAGCTAGCATTTATTATCATCACCTAAGGCTGCATCCAAAGGAATTCATCTAGCTTCATTCAAGGGACAAGAGAATAAATTTTTTGCACACACATATAGGAGGGGAAGTTCATTTTTCTATCCACACATCTATCTACATTGCTACATCTAGCTATCATCTATTATCACGTGCATCTTGTACAAAGGATTCCCAGGGAACAATTTATACACACACGCACAAGAACTACATGGAGTCTAAGATGTAGTACAATGCTCAGTCATAAGTTCACTATGTCGAGTGACTGCCAAGGTCATTATGACTCCCCAGTTATATCTTTTTTATTTTTAGGATTTGATGTGTTTTGGGGTTTTTTAGGATATCATTCATTTTGTAGTTTACAGGTGAATTATGTGATCATCCAATGACACACAAGTGACCAACAACAAAGGTTAGTGACCACCTAATGACATAAGATAAACTAGTTTTTGAGGTCATGTGTAGTCACAGGTTCCCAACAAAGGTCTCTGGCACCTAGGCACCCTCACCCTAGTCCAGACACCCATGTCCGAGCTCATCTAGAAATTATAGAATTTTCTTAGTGTGTTTGCGATAGTCTCCTCCTCTAGTTCATTAGTTTTCCAGCCCAGAACACTTCAATATTTATTATGAAATCAGTTAAGTATTCATTTCTCTCTCTTCCACTTATGGTTTCAATTTTCATTATCTTATTACTTGCATCAAATATGTTCTTTAATGCTTATTCATCATATGTGACTCTGAAATATCTAGGGTTTACCATAATTCTATATATTTTAAAATTCATTTGGTGAACTTGTCTATTAAAACCCTACCTTCTGAGCATGTATCAAAATCTCTCTTCCTCTTCTCAATTCATGGATCAATATTCTTATCCTTATTTCACCCCAACTAGGGTTTTGAGAATGGTTATAACCATTTCTAATTTCATACAAGTTCTTACTCAACATCCTCCTTGCTTTATTATGCCTATAGTTGATTCATCTATCAATGTAGTCACCACTCGTCACACTCAACTTCTTACGGCTCAGCCTATTTCCATTAAACCACCTATCACTTTTGAAACTCCTACCACCATTTCTAAAGGTTATGACATCATAGAAAAAATTGAGAATACACTGGAAAAATATATCTTTATGATTTATTACATAGTAAACATGATTTTTATCAAATATTAGAGGCCTCCCTTCAATTTATTCACATTTAAAGAAATAACTCACCAATGTTCTTCACACATCTTTTTAAGTCTCTCAAAAATATACCACATGCTATATCATTTACTGATGAGGACATACCGCCATCTGCTTTTGATAATCCATGTGCACATTTTCTTATCACTACTATCATCGGTACCATTTGTATCAAGCATGTACTCATTGACAATGGATCCTCCCTTAATCTATATGCTCACTCCATTTTAAAGAAAATTGGCATTAATTATAATCTAATTACTAAAAATTTCACTCTTATTCATGGCTATGATTCCACTACTCACACATGCTTAGGCAATATCATGTTACCTATACAATTCGGGCCTAAGATTGTTCCTACAATATTCTTCATTATTGATTCCTTGTTTTAGTTTAATATCTTGTTGGGTATACCCTAGATTCACACAATTCATGTTGTCCCATATAATTTACATTGGTGCATTAAATTATTTCATGATGGTTATGAACACACCATTCCTTTTGAACTTGATCCATTCAAGTTCTGCCACATAAACCTCGTTACTATTATGCCTATTCCTCCATCACAACCTATTCCATATAGCAATATTGGTACATATGATATTGGTCAATCTAGTGCTTCACAACCGTCATCGACATCTACAAGAATATAATCCATTTCCACTCACACTACTAATATCATTTCACCCACCATGTCTACTACAATACCCACCACCAATCGACTCACTAAGACTCCTCTCAGTCCTACATATAGCTCACTTCCTACCAATATCCTTGATACTACTATCCATCATGACAATGCCATCACTGATGATTCTGATGACGAGGTCGATATCATTGAGCTCACTAATGAAAAATTGCACAATATTAATTTGAATCCTATCAAGATAGATGAGTCACAACTCAATGATATTTTTTTTACTATTGGCCTTGGTGAATATCAATTTAATAAACCCCCTCCTACTAATGCTATGGTCATTTTCTAGGGCTCTATCCATATATTGGATGCCATTTCACCTTCTTTATCTTCTCATGAGCAACCTACATCTGCGCTTCCTCCTTTCACATGCAATTTTTTCATGAATAAATCTTATTGGCAACATATTATATTTGATCATACTTTCCCTAATAATATTTGCACACATGATGGATTGTCTCGACTAGGATATACATGGAATGATATCCTCCCTCCATTTCATTCTCCTCATCTCTATCATGGATATGTTCATATTATTGCTGCTTATGGCATCCACATCTTCCATCTATCTGTATTTGTTACATGTATTCCTCGCACTTCTTCACTTACTCTTGAGAATTATTGGCTTGACTACATTGGTGGCACTCTAGATCCTGATCATATTGATATCACATCTCCCATGCCTTTCAATCACTTTTCTATCTGCAATGATTCATTTATCAACTATACACAAAATCTTACTCACTAGTATTCACATGGATGTCCATTACCACCTTTCACTGATGAAGAGTATGCAATGGGCATGTATAATTTACGTCGTAATTTCTCCTTATATGATCAACCCCATACTATTTCTTAGCAAGTCTCCGACGCTTCGGCGTTAGGATTCGACCATGACAATTATCATCTTTTATAAAATGTTACTTGATTCTTCTCTACGTATTATAATTGGGGGGCATCATGTTTATTCCCCCTCCTAGCTTTATCAGGTGTCTTTCATTTATACTATTATGTTGTGTGCTTCACATCTAGTCTTTCTCATTCATTGTACACACATTCATACACACAACTTGTACATCATTACCCTATGATGCACTCTTGTGATACGATTCACATTTGATTGTTGAGGGCATACTGCAGATAGATAAAATCTACCTACGAAGTTTTAATATTAAAATTACACTAATTATCCTCTTTCCCATAATTTACATTATAATCAGTGATTTCTCGCTAATTAACAAATGATTCCCTCCATTTCAGTCAATTAATGACACCTTTTTAATTAACTAGGCTTTCACCCATTCCGGATGCCAATCAACGACACTTCATTATTATAATCCTCTTCTGATCAATGAATTAACTATTATTAGTTAATTATGCCTTTATAACCTTGTATTTAATTAATAAACCTTCTTATTAATTAAATCCTCCTCTTAAATAATATAAATCCTACCTATTTTCCTATAAATCCCCTCTAAATAGGTTTCTAAGCTTATCCATTAATCAATCCTAGTTCATTAATTAATTCATCCCCAACTGCCATGAGTTGCTAATTCTACTTAATTCCTTCTACTCATGCTTATCTCTTCTAATTCTACTTTATCTTTTATCCCACATTCACTAGGTTTCTAGATTCTCCCAATTTGGAAAGCTATATAAAGAACCTACGTTACTCCCTTCACACCTTACACCTTTACACTGTCCTTGATAGTGATTATTATAGGCATATGATAAGGGCATTCAACATTGTTGAATAGCTTCTTCATGATTGCATCCATTCTTCTCATATGTGAGTAGTAAAGGAAGATCCAAACAAGGCCATTAAGCCATTTTGGTGAGATTATTTACTCATTTGGAGATAACATACAATTGATTTCTTATGATCTAGAAAGGTTCATGTTAGATAACAATCATGCATTACAAAGCACATCCATTTCAAAGGGACGGCTTACCATTTGATGTTTTATTCATGTTGGATGCATTAGATTAGCTATTTCCTTTAAGCTTTATCATGATGTTTATATTAGATTAGATTTGTTATTGGAACTATTTGGTGTTAGTTTCATTTAATTATCTTAGCTTCTTTAATATGCATACAGATGACATGCCCAGTGGGACATCCCTTTGTCTCATGCACATTTTTCTCAAGTTTTTGTAGTTTAGTTTCATTTTTTGCTTACTAACCCTCTTTTAGCATTTTTTAGATAAATCTTGTGTTTCTTAACTTGTTTTGTTGAGTTTTCTTGATTTTATTTCTATTTGCAGGTATAAAGGAGGTGAGGTGCTGCCAAAATTGAAGAAAAATGGAAAAGATTTGAGATTTTTTACCTTCTTTTTATCAAAATCTCGTGTTCTTGAAGTTACACGGGTCTTTAACGCTAATTCAGGGCTAGTTTAATACTAACGCAAGGCTATTTAAAAAGCTTGTAGCCACTGTTAAGGCTATTCTTACACTGCAGATGCAAGGCTAGTTCATTACATAGATGTCTGGGCTCTTCCAGAGGCCATAAATATGTAGCTCACATGACTACTGTTGAAATAGACTCCTATTACTTTTGCGTCTGGACAAGGTAGTGTGAAGTGAACTATGTAATGGGGACATAAATTTGGGATTTTAACTTACAAAAAAATTAGTTGTTATCCTTTATTAGAAAACTACGTTGCATTTTCTTTGCACTACCGTTAGATATCCATTTTTCATCAAAACCATCACAAGGCTCTGTCGCTTGTGCTTTCTATGTAAAATCTTGGATCGGAATTCAAGAAATTCTAGAAAATGATTTTGGATTCTTTTCTAACATTTTGATTGTATTTTTAGAAATATGTATAAATCTTGATTTACTTTTGACATCATTTTCTAACACATTTAAATGCTTTGATGAATGTTATATTTCCATGCTTTTCTTGAGTTAGGCTAAAGTTTTTGTATGATCTTCTCTTGCACCTTTTGGTGATCTTGAGAATCAAAAGCAGCTTTATTCTTCTTTCTCTAACATTTGGATTAACTTGGAACATTTCATCATTCACTTTTGTTTAAGGGGAATGAATATTTCATAAATAATTTTAATGATCATTTGAATCAAAGTTTTCCATTTTTATCTAGTTGGATTAATTGTTGTGTATGCTCTTCTCTTGCATCTTTGGATGATCTTGAGAATCAAAAGAAACCTTTAATCCTCTTTCATAATATTGTGGATTTCTTAGAAAACTAATAACTCTTGAGTGTAATACAAAATTCACTTATCAAATAATCAGGATCTAAACAAATACTAACTACATTGTGTTTCGAGTTGTCAATGGTGTATTAAACCTCATTTTTTAATTCAAAATAAAAAAACACACCACTATTCAAAACATTAGTTGTGTAGGTTCAGATAAGGGTTAAAACCTATCTACTTTAAGTTGTGGGAAGTATCTTGGCATAAGCCATTAAACTCATTATGACGAGTACCAAAAGAACCCCAAAGTAGTCCACACCTTGAGGGAATTGGTGAACAAAACAGGAAGTGCCCCATTACCTGTTTGACTAGAAAAACCCATGAGGAATGCTTCAAGTTTCCTGTATGAGACCCTGTTCATTAATTTGATTATGGGGTAATGGTCCTTTGTATAGGATTTTTTCTAGAAAAGTGTACCTCTCTTAGGCAAGTATTGGCGAGTGTTGAGAACAAAAACCTAGGAAACCATTTGGCATTGGGGCCAACTTGACTTTATCCATCATGCTCTAAAGATCTCTCACAAAGTAAAAGCTTATTTGGATTCAAAACCTTATTAGTCGAACAAGGGGAGAGTTCATTTAATTTTGTGTCATTCATCATGAAACTTACAAGGCATAACTTTGTCTTAGTTCCTACTTTGTTTTTAAATAAGGTGAAACTTTGCTAAAGTTAGGCTAAGTATTTTTCATCGCCACTTGTTCTATCTCCTTTGTTTTCTTGTTGACATTTTTGGTCAAAAGAGAGTGACATACATGGTATTACCAAAAATAATCTTGTCCACCACCTTTATATTCACTTACATGACCATGTTACAGCAGGAATGTTAAGTGTTGAAGGTGTGTTGGTACATCCTCATGTTTTGGTAAACCTTGTCTTAATGCCCATAATCAAGATATCTTATTGTATGATCCTACCTTGATTTTCCCTTTACATCATTACGTTGCTTGCATTATAACAATACATTTGTGATACTTACATCTTGTTTTCCAAAAATTGATATAAGTGTCTTGATTGGCTTATTACACTTCTCACATTGTATTGATTCATTGATATACTTGGACCTAGTTTTTGATTCAAACATTCCCTTTAGTCTTAGAAGGTGTTTTCGTTACATTGTTTGCATTGTGCCAATCCTATTTTGATACTCACATCTTGTTTTTTCTTAAAAACTTGATTAAAAGTATCCAACTAGTATTATTATGTGGCCCACATCTGTAACCTCTATTTCTAACACTTAGAATTTGTTTATATTAAACTCGGTTTAGAGTGTACACTTTACATTGTTATGCTAGTCACATCACTTCAACCCTCTTTTAGTATTTAAATCTTATTTTTCTAAAACTTGATTTACATACCAAAATTATGTTGTAATATTGTCAAAGCAATCTTTGAGATAGATTTTTAGAAATAGGGAGTAGGCGTTTTTCATGATAGATTCCTTTTTCAAGATTTTTCTAGATATTCTTTCCTTGAGGTATTCTTTCATCAGCAGAATTTTTTCATATATTATGTATCCCTTTTGAACATTATTTGTAGTGGATTAGGACATTCTTTAGGATATTATTTATGACATTCCTTGTGAGATTTTCAGTTGTCATGCTACTTGATCTTTCCTATGGTCATTATAGTCCTTGTACACATTTTTCAAAACCTTAGCAAAAACATTTCATACTAAGAAACTCTTGATATGATTTGAACATTGGAAATGTTTCCTTTGCAACTATTGTTTTACTAAATTTTCATCAACCATTTTGACAAATACACTTGTAACTTGTTTTGAAAACCTTGCTGATTTATCAAAATTGTGTCATCACGATGTCTATTTTCCTTATGTTCCCTTTGAAAAAACACATAAACATCTCCATAGTTATAAAATGTTTGGTTAATTGCCGTTATGCTGCTTGAATCGACGTGAAATTTCCTTCCATTTGAAGGAGTTCAATCATACAATCTAGGTCTAGGCATTTGGTCCCAAAAATTCCAACCATGATTGACTATTACATGGTTCCTCACACTTAAAACAATAGGGAACCTAATTTTAGGCATTCACATCAAAATATACCTATCATGACTAAACCTTGATTGGTTCTTCAAACTAGAGAACCCGTTCGGTTACCCCTTTCACCTCATAATCGGTGATATGATTATGATGATTCCAAATCCATGTTATTCTTTTGATTCCCCTTAGTCTCATGATTATTCTAATCAAACTATTATTTAGATTCCCCTCAGTATTTTGAGCCTCATTCGATCAAATTTCTTCTAAGGAATAATCAGTCACCTAAATGATAAGGAATGAATTTATTTCAAAAGTAATAATCAGTCACCTAAATCAGTCACCTCAATGCCATATTCCCCCTTTGAAGATCCATGTGACTCCAATTTCCTCCGATCAAACATCTAATTTGACTCTTGAGTCACAATCCTCCCTTTCTTCGCAGGACCCACTTTATCAGTCACCTCAGTGATGTCTTCCTCTTTAAAGATCTATACAACTCAAAATTCATCTAATGAATCATCCAAGTCGACCCCTATATTGCAATCTACTGACTTTCTACACGATCCTATTTATCTACCTGCACTATGTCATCTTCTAGGAAAACCGATACTAACCTATTCCAAATCCACATCCACATCTTCTTCCACTCATGAGACATCCAAATACAAATCTACTTTGTCTCTCAAGTCATCTTCTTCTATCAATAAAAATCCAATCCCTCTTTGGCCCTTGAGCAATAAGGTCAAACCTTCCCCTCATCTACATCATCAAACATCTTCTAAATCTTCCACACCTTTGGACCTCTTTCTTCCAATCAACCTACTATGGTCAACCAATAAATGACCCATACTGATCGATTTATTTTAGAATGAAGAAGCAATAAGAGAATTCATGGGGCTACATGATGACATTCCTCTAGAGGATTATGAATAATGATTATCTTTAGACCTCGATGCATTCCATGTATTGTGGGGAAGAGGTTGATTCCTTTTGTCAAAAAATAGAGGAAGATCCTAAGATCGTCAAACTTGATCCTCCTCTTATTCTTCCATCTTCACATTCCCCATTACATGGAGAAACACAGGTCTATCCCTTGGATCCTTGGCCTATCTTCTCATCACCCAATCATTCCTTACATATCACAATTCTTCAATCACAATCTCTACCTTACGTCACCTCCTGATAGTCCTATCATATTCATCTATATGTGGGCCATCTCTTGGTATCCCTATTTGTATCATGTCCTAGTAACCCATTATCTTCTATATTTGTCTCACATCCTGGGTACCCCCAATATCTTTTATCTTGGGCCAAGTCTTAGTATCCCGTTATCTTCTATTTTTGGGTCACCTCCGGGCATCATTATACTCTATACTTGGGCCACATCTATTATCCCTCTATCTTCTATTTATGGTACACCTCCGGGTAGTTCCTTCATCTTCCATCTATTGGATACCTCCTAATACCCCATTTTCTTCTATACTTGGGCCACATCCTAGTAGCCCTTCATCTTCTATTTTTGGCTTACCTCCTAGTAGCCCATTCTCATTCCATCCTTTGGCCACATCCTAGTATCCCTTCATCTTCTTTCTATGTATCACATCCTTATAGCCCATTTTCTTCCTCATCAATCATCTTGGACCATATCCTCTTCAATTCTTAGACCATATCCTCTTCATCCATCATATCATCCTTCTATAAAAAAAATTGTGGCAAGCCCACCATCATCCCTAATGTTCTTATCATCAATCCTAAACATCCAATTTCTTCTCCCACTTCTCAGGATCAGAAAAATCACACATTAGCTTATATGAAACCCAAACAGTTTCTTCATCAAGCTAAGATAAAAAACTCCGAAGAGCTCCAAAGCTCCCAAAAATTCAAAGAAACATAAAGTTAAAAATCAAACGTGATTCAATAATGCACACCAATGTGACCATCAAGTATGACACAAAGTGGAGATACCTATGGATAGGGAACTCAATATCCCACATACAAAATCCATGTTGAAAGATAATTCACAGTCACTTATCGAGTATGATCTCACCATGGTCATCGAGATTGGAGATAATATTACTCTTGATAAGCAAAAACAATCCTAGTCTCCCTTATCAAATAAATCACAAACATTGTTGTTGGATCTTATCACGGGAGTGAAATTTTGGTCCCAAATTCCCAATAATTCATCTTCATCATCTTCTCCTTTCGCATGGTTTTCCCTTCACAAAACCATCAAAAATCTTAAAAAATTAAAAAAATACAAAAAAAATGAGAAAACATTAAAACATTACCAAAAATTGAAGGTACAAATATCAAACATTGCAATTAGGTTTTGTATACACATGGATGTTATTTCTTCCCTTTCTTTCCATTCCTCTGTGATTCACCCACCATTTTCATCCCTTCGATGATCTTTTGGTGGGTCTATTCATAGTCATTTTATGACATTTATCTCTATAGTGTATATGTTTGACCTTGGTCTTCATCACCTTGGTAAATTAAAGAACGATTGACCTCTTAGAGATCTTATCACTATCTACATCTAATAAACTTGTTGCGAATAAAATTTTGGATGTATTTGCTGACACTAGCCAATTTTGTCATCACAATCACTTCCACATCCTTCCATCAAGACATTTGTGGTTCTTAAGCCCTTATTGAAATAAATTGAGAGGGCTGAAATAAGTTTTCAGAAAAGCAAAAAGTCAATCAAAAATCAAAAGAAAAAATAAAATCAATATATAAACTCTCTGTTGGGGTATTTCCAGTATCTCTATTGGGGCTATGGACAGCTTGGCTGGTAGTAGAGAAATGTTGCTACTAGAATCAAATACATCTCTATCGGGGCTATGGACACTTGGCTGGCAGTGGAGCAATGTATGGCTCTCCTTCCACCCTCCATTCACAAATCACCTATCAAAATAAATCATTCCTACACATTGGCTAGTTTTTCTTCACTTATTTCCTATCAAATATTCACTGCAAGAGGTAATTAATTTCCATGTGCACACACTGGATCTTGATGAAAAAACAAGATTAGTATGTTACCAAGTGTTGTTTGGGACCTTTGTTCATACTCTTTCTTTAGTCTGTATCTTGCCTTAATATTTTTACTTTGGGATATTCACCTTTTCATCACGAGTCTTCTAGCTCCATTTTCCATATTCATAAATGACATTCATGTTTTTCTTCTACTTCATTCAGGACATCCATGTGTATAAGATTTCCTTTTTATCATGTTTCAAGGGAAAATTTTCCCTTCTTTCAATAAAAAATCTTCTAATTCTTTTCTATCATCTATTTCTTGGTCAAGCTTGCACTAGGGGCATATTTTCATTCCTTCTTAGCACTTCATTGGTTTGAATTCATCATCATGTTGAACCTATCTATCTTGGCCTTGATCCATATTATCTTCCTGTTGTATATATGCATAAAATTTTCCCTTTTAAATTCTCACCTCTCACTAGGGGCATCCTTTTCATCTTTCATTTTCATGTACATAGCTTCGTCAAAACTTTTTGCAAAAACCCTAAAAATTCACAAAATCATTCAAAAATCCAAAAAAAATTGGTAAAATCTTCAAAAATTTAAAATATGGTAAAATTTTCAAAAATCCAAAAAAAAAATGGTAAAATTAAAAAATCCCATCAAAAATTTATAAAAAACATTCACACATCTGAGTCATTCACAGGACACAATGTCCTCAAACATCAAAAATTTTCCTACAAAAACATATTTTCTTTGGTCCTCACTTGTTCTCACGCACGACTTGTGGATCATTTGGATCTACCTCCATTAACAAAGTTGGTTTTTCTACTATGTCTGCCCTTCCTTGCATATCCAATTGTTTTAGGTAATTTCATAGAGCACAAATGTTTTTTCATAGGACCCCTGTGTCCTCCTTTTATTCACCTTGCATGTATCCTTGCTTGGGGTGTCATTTTTAACCCTTGTCATTAAGTCAAACATTTGGGAACTGAAGCTCGATAACAAAAACATTGGTACAACTGTCTTGAATGTTGTTTGTTTGAGTACATTTGTTTATGCTTGTTTCTTTGTTAGTATTCTTGTTTACTTTCTCGTATTACATTATGTTATGTATGTTGCTTTGAGTTATTCCTTTTGCAAGGCAAAAATATTAGTATTATGGATTTTCAAAACCAATGACATAGTTCATATTATTAAAAAATTGCTCCTGAGATCGAAAGTTGATTTTATAAACCATGATGAGACAAATTTGTTCTTAAGCCAGTTGATACGAATGTTATCTCCATCTGTCTCTTTTCTTCTATCTCCACTTTCTATTCGATAACCATTTTCTTCTATCACAATTTTTCTTCAATACCACCTGGGGCAACAAGAATTATATTTATCCCCTTACCCCCCTGTTTATTTTATCTGTTCAGAAACATAGTGCTTTTCTTTGCCAATAACTCACATTACACACTCTCGTAGGCTTGTGTCGAATCTTCTTTTTTCCTTCTTCTTTTCAATCATTGATTGACCTCTTCCATCACCCCATTAACACTTGAGGGGGCATCCTTCATTCTACTATTTTTTCCACTCCTTCAAAATTTAATTGTTTATAATTGTCTACTATCTTTGAAGTGGTGCTACTTACACCACACCAAAGAGGGGAAAATGCAGACATCTAAAAATTTCCTGTGCAGTTTTAATATTCAAATTACACTAATTATCCTCTTTCCCATCATTTTCATTATAATTAGTTATCTCCAACTAATTAAATAACGTTTCCCTCCATTTCGGTCAATTAACGACACTTCATTAATTAACTAGCCTTTACCCTTCATTCTAGATGTCCAATTAACGAAACTTCATTAGTTATAATCCTCTTTGAATTAATTGATTAACTATTATTAGTTAATTAAGCCTTTATAATCCTCTATTTAATCAATAAACCCTCTTATTGGTTAAACCCCCCTTTTAAATAATCTTAATCCTACCTATTTCTCTCTAAATCACATTCAAATATCTTTCTAAGCTTATCATATAGCCTATTAATTAATCCTAGTTGATTAATTAAATCATATCCAACTCCCATGAGTTGTTAATTAATTCTAATCAAGTCCTTCTAATCATGCTTATCTCTTCTAATTCTAATTTATCTTTTGTCCCACATTCATTAGGTTTCTAGCTTCTCCCAAATTGGAAAGTTATATAAAGAACCTACCCCCTTCCTTCCAAACTTACACCATGCTTTGGATAGTGACTATTATAGGCATATGATAAGGGCATTCTCCATTGTTTGATAGCTTATTCATCCTTACATCCATTCTTCTCATATGTGAGTAGTAAAGGAAGATCCAAACATAGCCATTAAGCCATTTTGGTGAGATTCTTTCCTCATTTCGAGATAGCATACAATTGATTGCTTATGATCTAGATAGGTTCATGTTAGATAAAAATCATACATTACAAAGCACATCCAATTTCAAAGGGATGGCTTAGCATTTGATGTTTTATTCATGTTGGATGCATTAGATTAGCTATTTTTTAAGCTTTATCATGATGTTTATATTATATTAGCTTTATTATTGGAACTACTTGGTGTTAGTTTCATTTAATTATCTTAGCTTCTTTATCATGCATACAAATACTACATACATTAACCTCACAAACTGAACATTTCACGCTTTGTACTTCGTGATAAATCCTTCTAACATTCCATTTGCACACATCATACTACCCTATGATGCAATATTGTGATAAGGTTCACACTCTATTGTTGAGGGTCTTAATCTGAAATGAACCGCACCTTCTACCACATTTCATGCTATGTGCTTCAGTGATCTATCTTTCTAGTGCACAAGTTCAAACCATTTCTTGATGAAACACTATTGTTCTATGGTTTATTCTTGACTCATTTCATACATGCTCATCCACATCCTCTCGAGGGGCATGTTGCTCCTATCACATTCACATTGCATATCATTTTATCTCACTCATTCACAACATATTGCATATCTTGGTTACTTTTATTCTTACTCACTTATACTAGTTACAAGTACAATTTGTTTCCATGCTAGACAAATACTTAGTATGTCATTATCTTTCTATATATAAACATGTGCATTCACTTGTTCTATAGTTGTTAATCCATATTTCTTACATATCCTTTCATGAAGCATTGATGTTTGGCACTGTACCTCTTACTACTCCCACTGAGGCTCCTGGGGGCATCTAATTTCTTACACACTACAGGTGTTATTGTTTCGTTTTATACTACTTCCTATTCTTAGTAGCACATTAATCTATCAATATATACATGTCTTGAAATACTTTTTATCTTTCTAACATGCTCATGGGTGCTTCATGTGTATCATTTTCCTTGCAGGAACTATTTTCCACCATGGTTGTCTGATACTTTGCTTGATACTATTTTCCATTTTCTTCCATTGTATGCAATTATTTGCAGGCTATGCCTGATGTCTTTCTTGTCAATTTCTTATATGTTCTTGGTCACTTCAACCCTGATTGTCTTGTGACATTGTGAGAAATGTCCCATGTTTGAAACCCACTTTTCATGGTCTACTTTGTCTACACTATTGTTTGTTTACATTGTCTTCTATAGATTGCTTGTCACTTTTCTACTAACACATGTTTCTAGCCATATGTTTACATGTTCGTTGATTTCTAACATGCACATTCCCTCCCCCTGCATGGTTTCAGTTTAAACTCAACATACGGTTCTCTTCTTTGGGCCAAACCCTCCTAGTGACATCACATGCACCCCAAACAAGGAGGAATTTATCGGGTGAATGTCACCCCATACAACAGCTCATAGATATAACGCATAATCAACATGGTCTACAATTACATAAATGTACCAGAACCTGACTTGGGTCCTAATTTCAACACAAATGCCAACACCCAAATAGAGACACTAGTGCTTGGGTGTTCCTGACCTTTCTTGGGTGCCTATGACCAGGGGTAGTTACATTTATTTTCTCATATTAGATTTTTTTTTATCATTTTACAAAATAATTTTCACAGTACATGCACATTCCTCCAACAATTAGAAGACATTCTATCTTCTTTTTTCCTTGATCAAATTGGATCAAAATAGAACAACACAGAACAAAATAGAATCATAACATCTGCAGTGGTGTATAAATTTGAGAATAATTCATGGATGGAGAATAAAACTAGACCTTTCTCCCCAACACTCTTCTGTCATGACATGAGATCACCCAAAAAACTCGTTCTTAGAGTGAGATCACCCAAAAAAACTCAGTCTTCTACAAAAATTCAAAACACGTTCTATCCTTTTACACTTTTTGCGGATCAAGTGCACACTTTCCACTTATTAATTTTTCACATTTACATACTTTTACATAATTTTCATAATACATGACTTTGACTACTCTTTTGCTCTTCTTTTGCAGGTTTGTCCTTAATACGCAATGAGAAACAACCCTAAAGCATTTAACTGTGTCCCACTTTTTTTGTAGTTTTTTTACCTACAGCAAATTATGTCTAAAAAACAAAACATGACCAAACACATATAAAATGACCAAACATGTATTTTTAAGAGTTTAAATATACCAAGGTGCAGGACATCAAGAATCTACTTGATTTTTAAAATTTATAATAGTATTTTTAAATATTCAATTACTAGCACACTTTTGCATGTTGACTATACAAAACCAAACACAACATGGTACAACTCATACGCTTCACCCTTAGGGTCACTTCCTCTTTCTTAGCTTCCATGCTTCATTTTTATTACTCCATACTTTCACTTGTCTCCTCAACACACTATCACCATCACAGTCTACATGATTATCAGGTACACATATTTTATCTACTTTATGTTATCTATTATTCACTCAAAAACATAAATTGCAGGTAAATATAGACACAAAATCACACAATTGTGTCCATTTCTAGGTCCATAAACACATACTTGCATTCATATGATTAATAAGCGAGACAACTAGTAATTGAAAACTATATTTGGCATTTTTTCTTTTTCTCTGGTTTTCTTTCTGTTCTTTCACTCCCTACATGTTATTCAATGATTTATTACTTTATCTTTCATAAATCTAGACACCAATGCCTAGGGGCCCTCATCCTTCTGGGTGCCCCCAACCTCTTTGTATTTTACTCATCTCTTTAAGGCCTCTTATATCTTTTGGTCATCTTGTTTTCTTATGGGTCGGCCTTTTAGTTGACAATTACGAAGTTCAAATAAGGGAATCATATAAATACAAATATATGTGACCAAAATAAAGGACCAAGCTCTAAACATATATTATCATCACCTAAGGTTACAACTAAAGGCATCTTAAGAGCATCAGAGGCATCCATCTAGCTTCATTCAAGGGACAAGGGACTACATTTTCTGCATACACTCATAGGAGGGAAAGTTCATTTTTCCATCCACACATCTAGTTATATTGCTACATCTAACTATTGCCCGCTATCACATGCATCTTGCACAAGGGATTCCTAGGGCACAATTTCTACACACACACATAAAAACCACATGGATTATGAGATATAGTGAAATGATTAGTCATAAGTTCACTCTATCAGGTGACTATCGGCTTAGTCTGAATCCCCATTTACATCTTTTTATTTTTAGGATTTGATGTGTTTTAGGGTTTTGTAGGAGATCATTTGTTTTGTAGGTTACAAGTGAATTCTATGATTATCCAATGACACACAGGTGACAAACAATGAAGCTTAGTGACCACCTGATGACACAAGAAAAATTAGTTTCCAAGGTCCTGCATAGTCATAGGCACCCAACAAAGGTTTCTAGTACTTAGGCACCCCCACCCTCATCAAATTTCCTCAGTCTAGGCTCATCCAGAAATTACAAAAAATTTTGAGTGCATTTGCGATAGTCTCCTCCTACGATTCATAACTTTTCTAGCCCATAACACTTTAGGATTTATTGCGAAATCAGCTAAGTCTTTTATTCCCTCTCTTGAACTTAGGGTTTAGATTTTCATTAGATTATTACTTGTGTCAAATCCATGCTTTAGCGCTTATTCATCTTATGTGACTCTGAAATATCTAAGGTTTAGCATATTACTATATTTTTTGTTAAATCATAGAGAGAAATACAAGAAACCAATAACGAAGGTTAGCGATCACCCTTTGGCACAAGAAAAACTAAATTTCAAGCTTTTACATAGTCACATGCACCTACGAGTGGTCTCTGGTACCTAATCACCCAAGTCCTTCTCTAGGCACCCTAGTCCTAGCTCATTAGGAAATTACAAATTTTTCTAAGTGTAATTGCAACCATATCCTCCTTCTGTTCATTAGTTTTCCATTCTAGCATACTTTGGGATTAAGTGAATATTACCTATGTCTTTTATCCTCTCTCTTGCACCTAGGGTTTAAAATTTTCATTTTCTTATTGCTTGTGTTAGATCTGTGCTATATCGTTTATTTATCATATGTGACTTCAAAATATCTTAGGGTTTTAAAAATTCTATATTTTTTAAATCACTAACCATCACTATTGGTGTGTTGGGCATGTATGAGGTGCATTGTGGCTTAAGTGTAGAGCACTTGGTTGGAATGGTGGCCAAAGCATGACATAGTGAGTTGGCATGTGCACAAGGTGAGTTAGCATGTGGATAATATGAGCTAGTAAGTGGAAAATAATAATAACCATTGCATAATTTATTAAAAATTTGAAAATTTAGTCCCACATGCATGGTGGGATAGAAAAATGGTACATAAATAATAAGTTGTCTCCAATCTAATATGAAGAAAAGGAGGCAAAGGCATCCCTCGTCAAAAATAGTGTGTTGAACATGGCTGAGGGTCCCGAGCGTCAAATAATGGAGGTGAAATTCAAAACCCCCAAAAATTATTTTTCACCATATTACCACTTGTCACAAGCTAATTACTTCACTTGGAAAAATTTCATGAGTCCACATCATCTCAGACATGCATGTTTAAGTTTTACCAGTTTGTCCAGAATTTCGTTGTGCGATAAATTTAACACGTGATCTCTATTTTCCACATTCTGTATGCCATTGGAAAGCTAACATTGTGATCTTTTGTACTATAATAGTTTAGGGAGAATTAGGGATCTTCTAACTACCTATAATGTCATCCAGATCATGATCTGATAAAAATTTCCCCTTAACTACTTTATGATTTACATAGTCAATGTCAAATTCACTAAGTAATATAATCCAGTTAGCCATCCTCTAAGTAAGATAGGGTTTAGATAAGAGATACTTAAGTGGGTCAACTTTGGATATAATTTGGTTTGTTATTAAGCATGTAATGGAAAGTTATTTAGAAATAAAAAACAACAACTAAGAATAAACCAACAAAAAAATTCCAACAACGCAGTTCTAAAAATCAACCAAGTTTGGAGAATAAGTTTCAAATGGCTAAAATTTTGGACCTTTTTTTGGTTTTCAACTTCAATAAATGAAGTCAAATTGACAATACATGGTTGTGATGAAAAACACGTGACTTAACTCAGATAGATCTTTGCCTTGTTTTATCACTAAAACAAGGTCTTGGCTTAAAAAAAGTTTTTCTTTGTGAAGTTTTGTGGATGATAAAGTTTTGAATTTGAAAAAGTAACATATTTTACAGTTTTGATATTATTTTCATGCAAATGTGCAAAAGGGAAATCGAAAATTTCCAAGCATGACAATGATAACCCTGTAGCAAAATTTTCATGTCCTATCATTCCAAGACACCCCGGGTCTATCCAATCAGTCCAAGTGACCTCCTGACTAATGTTATCTCATCCACCTAGGGGATTCAAGAAATTCCATTCATTCCCCCTAGGTGATTTTAGGAGTTCATTAAAAATTGCAAGCTACAGGCAGTTGTGGGAAGGGTTATCACTGGCCTTCCTAGGGTTGGAGCAACCCCATGGATCAGAGTAGAAAATCCAAAGTGGACATGGAGGTGATTAAAAGGTATGAGGACATTATGGAAATGATTTAGGAAGATTTTGGAAGGGCTCGAAGAAGTTGGGGCAGTTTCACCAAAATTAGGGTTCACAGGCCTAGTCAATACATAGGCCAAAACAACCGCCGAGCTTCGAAAGGTGATTAAGGGAGCTCCAGATGGATTTAGGAGAAAAAAACATCACCAAAAATATAATTCTAATACCTAAAATATGGTGAATTCATATTTTTCACAACACTTTGGTGCATTATGTCTGCAGGCAGTTTTTTTCAGGCACAGATGGAATGCCAAATCAAAAATCTGATTTTTCAGGGATCAAATGGAAAAAAAAGACATAAGACCCCCATAATTTGATTTAAAAGGTCATTTCCAGTCATGATCATATAATTTTTTTTTGAAAAATTGCATCTGGAGCTCAAGTTATCATCGTCGCAAGTTGTCCTCTTGGAGAAAGTTCAGGACTTAGCAAAATTTTGGGAGGAAATGTGTCAGCTCTGAGAGCCTGGCACGATTTTATGTCCTAGAACTCCTTGAGGGTCAGGTACATGAACCTTGGAAAAAATTTCCCAGCCCCCATGTGACCTCTGGAACCCCATGTGACCATCAAGATTGTCGGTTTAGCCCCCGGGTGCAATTTGGAGCTCAAATCCCCTATCGTTAGATCTCTGCCACGTGTCAGCTCCAAGACGATTGTGGAATTTGATGTCCCTCATGTCCCTCACAGGTCAAGGACATAAAACCTTGAAAAATTCTCCCATCTCCCTAGGAGATACTTCTGGTCACCCATGTGACCCACTTCCGGCTCCTCAGTGCTTTAAAAATTGATTTTGGAGCACTCACTCCCTACCATCGGATCGTTACCATGTGTTGCCTTCTTTCACACCATAGAAACGGATGTCCCTCACCTCAAAGGGAGGTGAGGGAAGTTAGGTAAAATAAAATTTACCCAGCCCTCTTTCAACATGATTTTAAAATTTTAAATATTTACATGCTCCCCCGCTTTTAACTTCTTACACTCCCGTGCACAACCATATCTCCATACTTCCTTTGCAACCTTCTACCATCACTCCGCCCTTTAAAATTATCAAAACATCTTAACCAAGGAATTTAAATACCTTTCCCATGGTAGTATGTAGGTCTCATAAGGATTTTTCATCAAGATAAGAAGGAGAAATGAAGAACAATGACGAAGAAAACAGTGTAAATCTTTATTACCATAAAACAAAAATTCATACAAATCTTGCAAACTAGTGCATGAAGAAACAAACCATCCTTTTATGTTTATTCCTCTATCCAATACCATCAAAAATATACTTTCAAACTCTCTTCTCGTGCAATAGAGCATTCATAGTGAAGAAAACTCCTTTCCAACTCAATGAAGAAAAAGTTGAATTTCCCATCAAATTGGTTGTCGGATTGAAGTAAAATTTTGCGTGAAGTGCCAGAAGAAAAAACATATAGCAATGGAGTTGATTTCATTAGGAATGGAGAAAAAAATCATACCTTAAAATTTCAAGCTCCATTAATGGCTGACATGACACAGTAGTGGAAAAAATCAGTGAGTTACCTCTCCACTTCTTATGGTTCTAGTGGGCGAAATCACATGAAAATTGGAGGGAATGATCGTTGAAAAATCTAGTTTCACGTGAACTAGTTTTCACGCCATGAAGTCCCTTTTTTTAGGGATATGGAGGGCTGTGTTTTTTATCAGCATTCTTCCCTCTTCAAAGAAATTCTCAAATTCTTGAAGATTCGACAGGTGAAATCATATGAAATTCAGAGGGAAGGGTCTCTAAAAAATCTAGTTTATCTTAAACTAGTTTTTACACGATGAAGTTTCTAGTTTTTGATATTAAGGATTGATTTTTTATCATTATTCTACCCTGGTAGCTCCATACCCAAATTTCTTACCAGACATAAATTTTCATTTTTCATATCTGACCTTTCTGGAAAGCGAATCATGATGAAAATTGGAGCACGAGTTCATGACGAAGACCCAAATCCAAAAAATTTGTTCTTGTCGAAAACAAAGTTTGTTTTCACCAATCACTAAAAATAGCATATGTTATAATTCCTCGCATGCTATAAATGATGAGTCCCACTAAATTACAAGTTCGATCACTTATGACAATCAGAAAAGGGGTAAAATAGAAAGTAAGACTAAAAACGAATTCTTTCCAAAATAACAGGTTCCAAATAACAACCTGCTAAAAATAGAAATGTGCTAAAAATAACAATATCTAAGGAACAAAGGAGGTTGGAATATGGTATATGGTTCAGAAGGTGAAACTGGAGCAAGATAGGTGATATGCCCCAGAATAGCAGAGCACAGGTTCATATTCTAAAAATAGAAAGTTTTCATATGTGAATTCATCTTCATCACTTAAGGAACTGAGTGATCCAAAGTGAATTGGTCAGAAAAATTTCAACAAGTCAAGGGTTCATCAACCAATTTTCAAGGAAGGTCATCATGGGCATTATATGTGTTCATATCAAGCTTGCAGTGGTAAACATCATACCAATGTTTCTACACTCATTCTATGGTCTAGGATATCCATGCATCATAAAATTTACGGCCATCACTAGATTGGGAAAATGATTCAAAGTTATTCAAGCCAAAAATATTCATCAATGTAGAAGATAACCAGTGGTAGAAATCCTCACTCAAATTTCATGGCTGCATCAAGGCATTCAAAGCATTTTTTCATGAGTAGTGTTTTCCCCTCCATCCCTTCCCTCTCACTCTCTTTCCCTCTCTACTTTCTCTCTCCATTCTAATTCTTTGTTATGTGTCATCATTGTATTTCATCCTATTCACTTAAGTGACCTATTTTAAATTTGTAAAAAGTGTTTTCTCAAAATTATAAGAGAAATACTTAATTCATGGAAAACAAAAGGTCACTAGTGGAATATAGAAATAAAGAGTCATGTGAGGGAGGTGAAAGGAAAATTCAGATTGCTCTAAATTGTAATGAGATCTTCATTCCAGGGGGTTTTAATTCTAAAATTATTCTAGCTGGTTGTATTCTTGTAAATTCATGAGAGATATTTTGCTTTCTTATGAGTGAAAATAGTTAGTCGCTTTTCCCCTATTCTCAATGTCTTCCATTCTCACATTATGTATAAATTTTGTTGAAGCAATCAATACAAGAAGGAGTTTTCAGATTTCTTTGACTAAGATATTTCATGATACTTTGTGACAATCAAATTCTATTTGGTCTTGTTACTATTTACAAAGTTGTTTCTTCTCATAAGTGCATGTGATGAAGTTTTTAACTAGTGTGTGTAGGAATATGATTTTCTACCTATAACATTAGTTCCCCTACCTCATATTCTCACTCCCTTTCCCAAATCCAGAAAAATTACTCTCTATCAAGTGATTGCTAGCTTCACCACTAGGTCATTGGAGTGCCTCTGTTGGATGCTCGGTCGAAATACCACCACAGAAATCCACATTTTCTCGCACATGCATATACAACAGCTGCACCGGTTAAGTAGAGGGACTTAGATTCCTAGAGTGTTGGCAAGAAATCCACAAGTTTGTCCACCCGATAAATTTTCTCACCAACAGATATGTGTAGTCAGAAGTATGGAGTAAGTATGTGAATTTAGTAAAAAAAAAATTGGTCTAACTTGGATGAAGCATCACCTTATTTTATTTTCCAAACAAGGTCCCTGGCCTAGTCAAAGTCTCACCTTATGAGTTTTTGATGACTCAAAGTTTTATTTAGAAAAACACTCTTGGTCTAACTTTGAAAGAGTTTCACTTTGTTTTCTTGTCAAAACAAAGGTATTAACTCATAAAAAGGTTCACCTCGTGGGTCTTTGTGAATCAAGGATTTTGGACTAAGTATCAGTCTTTGGTTTGAAGTCAATTAATCACAACCTATTCCCTAAAATTTGGCCATCTAATTAGGATAGACAAGTTGCTAAGGTTTCTTGGAAATAATAAAACAATAATATATGGTAGAATGAGCTACAAACACAATATTTTATTGCTTAAGGTATGCTTAGGCCATTACATCAATGCAAAAAGGTAATGAATGTGTTACATAGTCCAAATCTACGGTTTGGAACTTGTGGGAAGTAGGCCACCATTTTGTCATGGTGTCATTAAAATCAAATGAGGGATCATTTTTTAAAAAATGAGCTCCATACTTATATAGAAAGAAGGAGAAGATGGAGAGAAGAGGCGTTATTAATTCCTACAAAATTGGAAAGGGGGAACCTAAAATCACTTCTACCACATGCCATCAGATTCTATGGGTCAAGGGATGTGTATCATTTATGATTAAATTTGGGTTGGTGAATTGGTTAGGCATCCATTCGAATAAAACAAAAGTGGCTTTGAGGTACCCTACAAAATTGTGAGTTAAGACCATAATCCACAACTTGTAAGACTTGCATGATTGCAAAATGTGTCTTTTCCTTCATTCCACTGCATCCTTATGTGGTTTTTTGAACTTGACATGTTACGTAGCCTTCTAAACATTTCCCAGTTTTTTGAATTTATTATGTGACTTTAATAATGTTTTGTGGCTTTTGAACTTGAGATGTTCCATGGACTTAGAAACCCACGAGATACCAAATTTGACATATAATCCATGAAAATCCTCACTTGCACTACTGCAAACTTCAACTTATCACACTCGGTCCCTTGCACATCCTGCTCTTTTTTGTACTCACACTGAAAGTTGCAAATTATTTTATTTCCTTTTCTAAATTCACTCGTCCCGTAGACTTAGAAATATGTAGAAAACTACATTAGGAAAACCTACAAAAATTACTATTTTCCATGAAAAAACCTTCGCACCATATTTGCGTGACACAACATCCTTCTCTGATTTGCAGATGTTGTCTTTCATTCTTGCGCTTTGTATATTCCATCATTATTCGATTTTTTACCCTTTTTAAATGTGAACACTTTTTGTCCTTTGAATCTTCCTCATGAAACCCATGGTAGGATACTCTGACATTCGTGGAAGACTTAAATTACACTTCTTCATTATGTGGATTTGGAAAATCCGCAGAACACTACATTTTCTACATCTATTCTCTACAAATTTTATACTTATTCAGATTTCAACCTATGATGTCATTCCTTTTTTATATGGGTTTTAAGACTCTCCGAAACACTAAGTTCCAACAGTACATATATTTCATGCCAATGTAGCCTATAATTCACTGTAAATGACCAAGGTGTGTTGGCACATCATTTATCCTGAGTTGAGTGCTCACTCGAAGCACGTAAAGGAACCAGGTTCCTCTTTTGAGTTGCTTGTACAAAATTTTAGCATGATAGTGCATATGTATATTCAGATTCATAACCAATAATAAATACTCCACAATGCATAAACCAAATCTGGATCTTAGAATTTATATAAGATGAACTAAACAATGTCTATAACAAGATTTACCATCCAAGAACCAATTTCAGTCATGTTCAACACCATTATCCAACCAATATGATCAATTGTATTAAATATTGTAAAACATAGAAGCTTCATACATTATAAAGGTATCTCCAAGAGTCATGTGCAGGACAAAACCAACAACATAACTCTATAATAATTAACACTTACTTAACTGTGAAAATCAATACATATACATAGGGGTGGGGAATTTCCCTTCACTACCCATACACTTTCTCAAAATAAGCCATGTGTTAATAATAGCCATACGCCTTTACAAAAGGATGCAAAACATGCAAGTTTTCTAACAATAGACTTCTTATAGTTAACTCTGAGTATAAATCCTATTATTACCCTAAACTATGCATAACGCTTAGCTAATGATTGTTCCCAAAATACCATTGTGTGGACCATAATTCTTCATGTCTTTGTGTGCCCAGCATGCCAACTCTAGAAATAGCTTGGATCCACACAATGACTAAGTTTTGAATTCAAAGTGTTTTGGGGTGCGCTTATTTTTCTATTCCTCCATGCATTAAAAATGTGCGTTTCTCTCGTGTGTGCATCCTTTATGTGTCTTTACTTTAGAGAAATATTCCATCTACTCAACATTACCCCACAATAAAGTACATTATCATCATGGTAATGGGAATTCCCTCTTATTTCTCTGAAAAAAATAATACAAAAACGAAAGAATGAAGTCTTACTCTGTAGTCCCTCTTCTATAGGCATCATCAACTCTGGATATTCACCCCTAAGCTTGGCTTCCAATGTTTTCTAGTCACTCAGTGAGTCCCCTATTTTCTCTGGAATGTCTGTCACTATGGCATCTAATTCATCCTAATTTATATTCTCTTTTTCATTTTATAGAACTTGGAAAATATTGGTCATACTTGACACCATTCCTTCCATGAAATCCATTTTCTGCGCTATAAGTTTCCCAATCTCAATGATTTGATCCTTGTGTGGATCTTGGGTTGTTGTGAGAGCCTCATGCTTTTATTTCACCAGAGCTAACCTTTCTAGGTGTCCAAGTGTCTCATCCTTCATTTCCTTCAAAAATTCATTATCTTCTACTCTATTTCTCATCCTTATTATCACGTCTGGTACCGCACACATGTTCAGAGCTTGATCTGCTTTCTTCAGCTCATTTTTTAAGGTTTAGAGAAAAGTGTCATAACTTGAAACTTTTTTGTCAATATTGGACTTTGCTCTTGCTTCTTCTTCTTCAAGATCTTTTGGTGCGGTCATTCAAATGGGTCCTTTATCTAAACCCAGGTTTACCAGTGTGCGCAAATAATGCATTACAGAGGGAAACTTTTGAGGAACCTAGGATTCTAAATGAGGCCTTACCTTAAGAATATGATCACCAAGTTCCTTAGCCATGTTAACAAAATCCTCATTATTTTATTCTTCTTGTTCCATCTCTGCTTTTAGGTGTTTTATCTGTGTATTCTTATCTGTATTATCTTCCAATAGCACTCTAATTGTTTCTGCTTTATCCACATTCCTCCATATAACCTTAATAAATACCTTGACCAAGGCATTGCTCACTTGTTCATTAGACATTATAGAAGGTTTAATAGTCATGTGCCTATTTTGCGGTGCCTTCTTCACTTTGTGTGAGACACATGATTCCTCACATACATCAAAATATGGTTCATGCATATGTGTTTTCATGGACTAGGAAAATTGCTTTCTAGTACGTGCAGTGGCCATCTCTTGATCCATCAACTCTAATCTATATAAGTCCTTTAGCCCTATGGTGCTCTGAAATTGCGTGCATATAATTTTTCTTGGGTCTTCTACATACCCCATATCAGGAGCCACGTATTCATCACTCGCCTTCCCATCCTTCGATTTTTACCCCTTAGGAACTTGGGTGCCACAGTTTGGATTTGGTCCTTCAGCTCCCTGAGTGGTTTGGGGCATGCCAAATGGCTCACCCAATTCTGCTTTTGTTTCCTTTAACCCCTCCCCATCATTCTTCTTCTCCTCATCACAAGGATCCTTTGTATCCTTAGGTTACACTGGGGTTCCAAGCGCACTCTCCCCAGACTCATCCTCCTCATCATTCTTGAGCTTCAGCTTCCTTCTGCTCTTATTCTAAGGTGCTTCCTTCTGAGGAGAGATTTGAGGTGACCTTTGCAAATATTTTGATGGTCATATGCCCTAACTTCTAGTTCTTTTGAACACCATTTTGAATTGGTGCTCCTCATTGAATAGGTCTTAGTCCAAGTATGGCACATCTATTTCTAATACTTCCTCCTCTTCTTGCTATTGTGGAGGAGTAACCTCGCACTCACTTTCATTTTTATCTATGGGATGTCTCTGACCCCTGTGCACTAAACCACCACTATCCTCATATAGGTATTCTTCCTCTTCTTCTTCTAGGACTAAGGTAGGATTCTCAGCTGCCAAGTTTCCAATTATATGCTTCCTCTTAGGTGGGCTTGGTAATTTTTTCTCCACATACTTTCCATTTTCCATCCTATGCTTAAGTTGAATGTAAATTAGAGTGGCCCCACTATTGCCAATGGAAAATCTTACTAGCCTCATGGTTATATCATCTGAGATGAACCTTTCAATGTAAGTAGACCTACCTGGGTAAGTATAGGTCTTTCTCAAGGTATGGTAGTCACAGTCTACCTAATCTGCATTGTATATCAACTAGCACGTGTCTGAAAACCTATGAACTGCATCCTAGAAGAACCGTTTTGTGAAGGCGTAGGGTATTTTTCACCTAGGACTCCATGTCCCATCCTTCATTGCAAAGCAAGCGATGCAAAATTGTTGGTACACTACAAACTATACCAGCTTGCTTATCATTGAGGGTAGTTCCTTAGGAACTCTCCATTTCTCTTCGAATGTCGTGTGAAGTCGGTTGTACCACATTTCTACCCTTTACTTAAATGGACCACTCATAGATCCTTCACATAAATATTTATCAAACCCTTCTGCAAGAGACTTGTTCTCTGTAAGATACTCCAAAATCTTATTCTTTGTCCCATTGAGAACTCTAATTTCAACAAAAACAAGAGATAATAAAATAGCGCTAAAGCTTATTTTATCACCTTTGCGTGCCTCCTCAATTATTGTATCAACTATATATCCTTCTAGATTGTTTATCTCTCCCCGTGACATCCTCTTAGTGATGTGGATCCACATGGTGTTCACTTTTGACCATCTCTCATGATCATTCAATTTTATAAGCAGGGGAGTGGCTGCTTGCATAACATGATACTTAGTTTATATATTTCCATGCCACATAGACCCTTTGAATAACCTAGCTCCTATTTGGTGGTCAAAGCTTCCTTTTCAGTTAAATCACTACTAATTTCTATACCTGTACCCTTTAATATTGTCAGCCTAGTAATTAAGGGCATTATGATCCTCATCCGCTACCCAGCAAAATAAAAGAAGTCCGCATGGACTCTGGTCATGAGCCATTGGTAGAGTTTTTCTAGTTTTCCAAAATAAGGGTGTTTATAGAATTGGTAGATCCCTACCTTCTTCAAAAAATTCTCTCTAGCATCGTCGTAGATGGACATATAATCAATTATTCATTTATTGGTATTTCTGTTCAATAGTGTATCTAACTCCTTTTTATTAGTTATTTGATGATTCTAGTCACTTAATTTGCTCTGACGGATATGAGAATCCCAATCCTATCCCATGATTACTTCTTCTAGATATTGTATCTTAGAAAATTTACTTTCAGGGGTATCCTCTATCTCAACTTTGGTCTCTACCTTCTTCTTCCCCTTTTTCCATGCTCCAGGTACTCTCCTTGGTGCCATAGTAAGAAAAGGTTGTGCCTTTTCACTTTTTTCAAGCTATGCAATCCAAAATCCCATGCCCTAGCTCAAAAACGGATGCCCTAGCTTCTTCTCAAACCCTAGTGCTCTATTTCTCCTTTCTATGCACCTTTTCTTTGCTCAAATCCTTCTCCAATGGGAATGCAAGACAATTTTGTGCACACTTTTATTATCCTCACTTGGTTTCTCATCTCTCTGCACTTTAACGCATCTCACTTGGCTCATTCAAAAATATCTCGCTCAAATACTCATAATCGTAAAGGTAAAATTGAACATGAATCCCATCCTTATATATATTTGAAAAAAATTATCTCATTTAATCGTATTTATTGCTCCTCCACCTAAGATCGAGCCTCACATTAACTCACCATTTACCCAATTTTTTGCGTAATACACCTGTGTGCCATAGTCATAACCTTCTAGCGCATCTTTTTTACCTCTTGATCATAGACCTCCTTTTGCATGCTCCCATGCGGTGAAGTACTTTGCCATTATTCCTTCCTCTAATTAGTTTCCACGGATGCAACTTACCTCGCATTACACTGTGCATTCATTTTTTTCTCACCTATGGTCTTCATTAGGAGCAATTTTCTTTCTAGCAGCACCTTTCCATATCATCTACACACATATTTCCTTATCCATACCAAAATTTGGATGAAAACTACCCCACACTAAGGGTATGTCTAATCCTCTATGTATGTGTAAAACTTTAGATTCTAATCAGCATCTGGTGCGCAAGCGTGCTTATTACACATAGCATAGAATGAAATTGACAAATTATATCGACAATGAAGGAAACACATCTAAAGGAAATACAGAAGGGAAATATCATCTAAATGGCAATACTACCTTATTACAAACACCAAGAAGACTTATTTATAGCAGGGCTTCAGCTACTCCCATTGAAGTAACCAGGAAACCATGTTTTATCAAGCTCCTCTAGTTGGCAAGCGCCTGAGTCAAGTATATGAGTGATAACATACGGTCCTAACCAATGCACCTTAAGATTGCTTGGGTGGTGCAGAAACTTTGAATCATAAAGAAGTACCATCTGCCCAACCTTGAGCTTTTTGTCCTTGATGTGTCTGTCATGTCATTCCTTCTGCCTATATTTTTCTTGATTTTGACTCCATCATGTTATTGCATGCCTCTCATCCAATTGTATTAACTTGTCAATTCTTTCTTCCAATGCTTTCTCATCAGCCAAAACTATTGTGCGTGTAATACACAAAGAAGGTAACATGAATTCCATTGGTAGAACTACCTCTGTGCCAAACACAACCTGAAAGGATGTTGCCTTATTCAACCATTTGTAGGTTGTTTTATATGCCCAAAGCACAACAGAAACTTAATCATCCCAGTCCTTCCTTCCAATATCACAAATGTTTGTCAACATTTGGCTCAATATCTTATTGAAAGTCTCAGTAGTTCCATTTTCTTAGGGGTGATAGGGTGTTGTCTTATGGTGTGTAACCATAAATTTATCCAATATTATCCTTATGGTCTCATTAAATAAATGAGTTCCTCTATCACTTGTCAAACTTAAAGGACATCCATACCTAGTAAGAATGTTTTCCCACAAGAACCTTATTCTTGTAGCCAGTGTAAAATCCTTTGCAGGTTCTACTTCTTCTCACCTTGTAAGATAATATGTACTCGTGATGATGTAGCACGATCCAGTTTTGTGGGAAACTGGGGAAATAGGACCCATAAAGTCAATTGTCCACTTCTCAAAAGGTTTTACACTAGTAATCAACCTTAAAGGAATTTCATCTCTCTACCTAGGTTTTCTAAGGCTCTGACAGTGATCACACACCTTACAATATTCTTTAAAATCCTTGTACAAGGTCTCCAACCATAAACCAACTAGTAGGATCTTACGTGTAGTGGCATCCCCTGCATAGTGTCCACCTGCAATATTGCCATGAGCCTCTTCCATGATTGTCATTCTCTCATGCTCTAGAACACACCGGCGCAATAATTCATCTCGGCCTAGTTTATATAAGTCACCACTACTCAACATGAAAGGTGCAACATGAATGGTAAGTTGTTTCTTTTCCAAGACCTTCATTTCTTTGAGCACCCTACCTATGCGTAAAAAGACAACAATATCCTCTAATTCTAAGGGTGCACGGTTTAACCTATATAATTGTGCATCTAGAATTGTATTTTTAATAATCTATGTGTCTTCTTCTAATTTAATCCTTGACAAATGATCTGGACCATAATTGCTTTTACCTGGCTTTACCACCACTGTAAAAGAGTAAATTTCACACCCTGCAATGCCTTCCAAAATTTCTTCAGTGAATGGTGTAGGGAAAGGATCAATCACACATGCAACATTTAAATCTCTGTAGTCCACACTAATCCTGATTTTGCCATATTTCTTAATGTTGATTACCATGGGGCTAACCCACTTTGATTCCTCTATGGGCTCAATGATGCCAGAGTTTAACATCTTGTCAATTTCTTATTTAACTTTTACACGCAAGTTAGGGTTCATCTTGTAAGGTATCTTCCTAATCGGTGACACACCTTCCTTTAACTTTATTTTCATCTCACCCAAAGATTCATGTAATCCTTTTAACTCATGGTAGCCTCTAGGAAACAAGTCCTGGAAATTATGGAGAAACTCAATTATCTTAGCCACTTTAGAGTCATACTATTAATCTCTAATTATGGCCTCCTTAGGTTCAACATTCATTCCAATGTTCACTTTCTTTGTCTTCATAGGCTCATGGTAGGCGTGCACCTTCTCATACACACTATCTAATACCTTGTGCATACCCTATGAATGATCTATGTCCAAATTTTCCACTTATTCATCATCCACCATGTAGACCATCTTTCCTTTCTCATTCTCTAGGTAAGCGCACTCAAGCAATTCTTCATTTGTCTCATCTACTTCTTCAAAAGGTACTTCTAGATCTGACTCACCAAGTAACTCTTAAATGAGTTATTTAGCTCTTACACTATCTCCCATAGTCAAGAAATTCATAACCTATAATGCCTCTTTCATAGGAGGTTTAGTGGAGAAGTAGTCAAAAGTTTGGATCATACCGGCAGTCGAATCTTGCCAATTTCTAGTCTCTCTATTGAACTCCACATAAACACACCATGTGTGTGTGTATCCTTGCAAGGTGAAATAAAATTTGTGCACCCACAACGAAGGTGGTAAAGCTTCCTGCTCCTTTTTCTAGAGTCTCTCACATTGTTGAACGTGGTGCTAAATAGTATTATTACCATGGTATTCACATATTTAAGTAGGTGCATTACTTCTAAGAAACCTTGTTGATAGGGAAATTCTCACGTCTCTCAATTATATGAGATTATCCCTATGAACCATCCACCAGCGCGTTGTTGTCCCACGTAGGGTATAACCTAACATGTTCCTTCTGTCAATCTGATCCATCCACTATACTTCCATTGCTCGCAAGAATAACTCAGGGTTTCCTTCGCCAATGTACGGCGGGGTACCGGGTTGTTGCCTAACCACCTAACATAATGCGACCTACTTACGTACACATCTGTGATTCTTACCTCACACCCAACCATCTCATAGGTGTCATGTACCCAATTATCACATGCAATACTTGTAGTAGCACTAATGGACTGTGCATCATCCCACCAGAGAATTACTTCCTTAGATGGCTCAAATGCTTTCAGATCTTGAATGGTGTGCACATACATTCTATTAAGATATTCATCACTTAAGGGCTCAACATAAGGTGTAGATTTTCCATCTATCAAAGGGATAATAACTCATTCTTCCTTGTTCTCAAAATTGATATATCATTTATTGAACCATCTATCAACATTATTTGCATAGTACCAAGGGTGCCAAAGTAGAGATGGGAAGCTATCCATTTATGCAAGCACTAGGATCTCAAAGTCCCCAGTGAACTTGGCCCCCTGTATAGTAATGGATACATCCTTCAATACTCCAATTGGTGTAGCCTTAGTCATATTTTCCATATACAGTACATTGGAAGATGGTTATAAGGGAGGTTTGCCCATTTGAACCCATGCATCTAAAGTAAACACATTCACTTATGCACCTATGTTATTCAAAATATTGCTCAAAATCCATCCATCCACAACAACATTCAGAGTGATATCCTTGTCACAATCCAAACTATGAGGAGGGATATTAACATGTAGAATCTACTTTCTATTCTCAATACTAGCACGCAGAGTGTTTCCTTTTAACCAACTCCCTAGTAATAGAATAATGTTCTCCTAACGCAACATCTTAATACTTCCTTAATATCATTAACATCCTACTGGAAAGTATCAGCTGCCTTCTCCTGTTCCAACTTCCCCAACTATTCCTTTAAACACTATATTTCACTCTGCAGATTTCTAAGTACCTCCATGGTTTCCTAATAAACCTCCTTCTGATGTGTAGGGTCTGGATATTTTTCTTGTAAAACCTCTTCCTTAGTAATGGTGGGCCTCTATTGCAATGTTTCTTTGGTGCACGTAGCCTTAGTGCATGTAGTAATCTTCACATGTACCACCTCAGGATCCGTTGCTAACTTTGGCATCCATTGGTTTTCCATGGCACACTGTATTCTAACCATCCATGCACCCTTTTTCTCCTTCTTGTGCTTCTTGCACAAATGATCATACAACTTTGGGAATTTTTCATAGTTTTGATTCTTTCTGTAAAAAGAGAAACTAATTTTTTGAGGGCACTCGTGCCTATAATGGTCAGGGGATCTGAATGTATAACATGTTCCATGAGGGAACTCACTTCGTCCATTGCCACAACCTTGGCCTCTAAATCCACCATGGTATCCTCAATCTCTACCATGGCCTCCCTCAAATTTACCTTCATTATGATCATAACGCCCTTGGGTGTGATCATGATCATGTTGCTCACTTTTGTCTTATCAATGACATCATGGATCTAATCAATCAACCTATAATCTTCAGTATTATGAGTTATGAACCAAAAATTTTTACAGTAGTAGGAAACATTCTTCCTTATCACGTGTTACAATGGTAGTGACTTGCATCATGGTCTACATGAAATATATCATAATCCAATAATAAGGAGTGCACCGATCTGTGAGGACAACTATCCTTAGTTTGCCCCTCTACTTCACAATTTTTGCACCAAATTCCAGTGTGTGTCTTATGTGTTGTATTGGATGATAGTTTCTTCAACTTTTTTTCCATTGCTGCAATCTAAGCTTCCAAGAATGGGCTCACTTTGGTGTTTGTGCTCTTGAATACCTCAGTGTGTAATGGTGATTTAAGTTCCTCACATGGGTATGTATAAGTCTTATGTGAGATTTCCCTCTTAAAGGACATGATCAGGCCTCTGACGAACCACTGTGCATGCTAACTTGCATGAATATCATAAGATAGTTTAGACAAGAGTGTTTTGAAATGAGCATCATATTCCTAAACACTCTTAATAGTTCCCTGCTTGATATCCTTGATTGCACTTATACTTTTATGCTTGAACTCAGGGATATAAAATTATTTGATGAAAATATTTCGTAACGCTCTATAATCCACACAAGTCTCATCAGGGTCAAACTTGTTATACCAGCTGTGTGCACATCCCTACAATGTAGTTGCAAACTGACTAGCCTTGCACTTTGAATCTGTAATTCCTTTTGCATGCCAAAGTATCTCACACATATGGACATGCTCAGTAGAATCTTAAATTCACCTATACTCTGGGAGATGAAGTGACATCTCCATGTAAATATTCTGGGGTTGGTGAGGACCAGACCCACCAGATCCAGAACCTCCTGTGTTACCTTTGCCTCTATATCCACCAAATCCGCTAGATCCTAAGCCATTTCTGCCTCCTGATCATCCTCCTGTAACATGAATTGAACCAGAGGATGCATTACCTTGTGTCCCAATAGTGGTGCTAAACTAAACTCCCATAGTCTTTGAAGTTGTACTACCCCCAGACGTGAGTCCAAAATTTTGTACACCTGTGTTTTCTGATGATGTGCCTAAAAAGGTACCTCCAACCAGACCTCCAAATAACAAGGAAGACATCTACCCAGCCATAGATGTACTTGTTATTTGTTTTACTCTTGAATCTTTTGATAAGTCAGGTTTACCTCTTTCTACTCTACTGCCCAAACTAGCTTGCTGACTATTGGTTGTACTAGAAACTAGAAAACAAAGCACAAGGCCTAGGTGTCCAAGTAGGTTCAGATACACGCTCGTGGACCATGTTGTCTCTGATGACACACTCTCATAAGAGGTCAATGAGGGTTCCCTGTCATGCTTTCCCAAATGGCGGAGTTACAGATGCTTTGGCTCTGCATCCTCTTCGTGAGCTCTAAATCCTTCACGAACCATCTATCTCCACAACGTCATCCATTATGCAACCTTGGGATGCTTCTCTAAATCCCTCTCATGTACCTCATTGAACTCAAGCCACCTTTATTTTCTTTTCCTTTCGGTCGTTAGGTCCTCCATCTTTGACCACGCCTACTCCTGCCTCCACACGTGGTGGGGTTTAGCTAGCCATCAAATTCTATTTCAAATTCAAGGTTACCATCAATATCTTGATCGCCAATGGAATTTCATGTAGATATGATCCCTTGAGATAATGTAAAAATTGAAACTCAACTACCTTTAGACAAGAGTAAGTGGAAATTGAGTAATCTAAAATATAGCTATTTAGAACACCATGAAACCAAGTATCCACAACGCACGTCAAAATGATATCAGCATCATAGAGAGCCTAAAATTCTTCTTGCATCCATAAAAGTGTGTTAAACCTCCAATTCCTTTTAAAGGCATAAGAAACCAACCACTCGTATAGTTCTATGGGAAAGATAATAAATAATCATTCATATAGATTCTGCTCAACCCATGTGGGTGCGTTAAACTCAGATCAATTGTTGAATCTTGGAGCTTATTCTTATTCTAGATCTAATATCCACTCCTCAATAGTTGCTAAGGTCAAGTGGTACATCTTCATCACGTAAAATCCTAAAAACAACTGAGAAAGAGGTCCCGGTAATGGAACTAATGATGCAGTCTTGAATTCACTATAAATGACGCATGCGCACTAGTACGTCACTCAGCCTAAGCTGAGAGCTCACCCAAAGTGTTCAAAGGCACCAAGTCCCTCTTTAGAGTTTCTTGTCTAGAATGTTAGCATGATAGTGCATATGTATATTCAAATTCATAACCAAAAGTAAATAGTCCACAATGCATAAACCAGATCTGGATCGTAGAATTTATATAAGATGAACTAAACCATGTCTATTGTTGGGGTTAGCACACCGGTTGTACAAACAATATATCAGATCTAAGCATACATGCAAATAAAAGTAGATATTCTACCATAAGAATTATACAAAACAAGAGACATAAATCAACACCAGATTTACCATGGTTCACCCAGTGTGGGCTACGTCCACCAAGAAACAAGCCAATCTATTATCCAAAGCTTTGACAAGATATACAATGAAGATTTACAATCTTCTACACTTCTCAGATGTTCAGTACTTTCTTCCTTCAAGCTTTTTTTATTCTTCACCAAGAATTCTCTCTCACATAATTATCTTGTAATTATGATACATTCATTACTTCTAAACCCTAGATTTTATGCTTATATAGTCATTTATAGACTTAGGGCACCTACCCATGCAATTACAATCAATAAATATATTTTAATGCTAAAAATAGATGTAATTCCTGAGATTTAATTAAAAATTCATCACACAGGTAACTGACGTCGGTTCTGCCTAACTGTGGCTAGTTCCTTACTTGCTTGACTGATGCCGGTCTGCCCTGAGTGATGTCGATTACTGTATTTTCCAGCAAGTTCCAATTACATGCTAAAATGAAGTAATTAAGCTTCACAACTCAACAATCTCCCACTTGGAGTTTAATTACTACACCATACATGTACAACATCATTCTTGGATCCTTCCTTAGCTTTGTTTCTTCCTCTTCAAGTCTCAAACTTGAAGACTAATAGAAGTGGAGTGTAGCTCCAACTTCTCCTTTGCTAACAGCTTCGTTAGCATATCTACAGGGTTCTTTCTCGTATGAATCTTTTCCAGATTCAACTGTCCATCCTCCAATACCTGTTGTATGAAGTGATACCTCAACTGAATGTGTTTCATTCTCAAATGAAATGCTAAGTTCGCTGCCAAATGAATTGCACTTTGACTGTCACTAAATAGTTTACAAGTACTTTACTCCTTTCCCAACTCTTCCATGAACCTACTCATCCATATCATCTCTTTGCTAGCCTTTGTAGCTGCAACATACTCTACCTCTGTAGTAGACAAAGTCAAAACCTTTTGCAATCTTGAAATCTAGCTAACTGTCATTCCACCTACTGTGAAAATATATCCAGTAGTGTTCCTCCTACCATCCAGATATCCAGCCATATCCTAATTAACATAGCCACGTAATAAAATATTCAAACCTCCATAGCATAACTGCATGCTAGATGTCCCTTTCAAATACTTTCCAATGCTCTTTACCTGGATTAGCCATATATCTACTCACAACTCCCACTACCTATGTAATGTTTGTCTTGTACAAACCATAGCATACATGAAGACCCCCAACTGCTGAAGCATACAGAACTCATGCCATGTACTCAACCTCCCTGATGTGATGTAGGATACTGATCTTTGCTCAATTTGAAGTGTCCAGCCATAGGAGTACTTATAGGTTTTGAATTTTACAAATTAAACCTTTCCAACACCTTATTGATATAATGTTCCTAAGACAAATAGAACTTCCTATTTTTCCTGTCTCTATGAATTTTCATGCCAAGGATTATCTTTACAGCTCCCAAATCTTTCATTGCAAATGTGTGAGTTAGTTTTTCTTTAAGCTCACCAATATCCTTCATACTAGATCCCGCAATAAGCATATCATCCACATACAATAAAAAAATAATATAGCTCCCATTTCCAAGCATCTTGAAATAAACACAATGGTCAAATTCAAATCTCAAATAACCATTCTCATACATGAAACTATCAAACCTCATATACCATTTCCTTGGAGCTTGTTTGAGCCCATATAGGCTCTTTTTCAATCTGCACACAATTTTCTCTTTACTCTTGACTTCATACCCAAGCGGCTGATTCATATAAATATTTCCTCTAAATCACCATGAAGAAAAGTCATCCTCACATCTAGTTTCTCTAAATACAAATCTTCTACTGCAACTAAACTCAATACAGTACAAATAGAAGTCATCTTAACAACAGGAGAAAATATTTCACCAAAGTCAATACCCGCCTTTTGTGTAAATCACTTTACTACAAGCCTTGCCTTGTACCTTTTCTGTCCACCATCTTCTTCCTTAATTCTGTAAACCCACTTGTTCTGTAATGTTCTCTTTCCTACTGGAAATTTAACCAAATCCCAAGTCTGGTTCTGTTCCAATGATTTCATCTCCCCATCCATGCCATGCTCCCCTTGAATGTGAGTTTTATCCTACATTATTTCTTCAAAGCTTTCTGGTTCACCACTATCAGTCAATAATAGATAAAAATAGAGAAGGTGAAAATCTTTCTGGAAGTTTACTTACCCTTTATGACCTTCTCATAAGAGTTTGGGGTACCGAAGGCTCAATCTGGACCTCCTGGACATTAGTATCAACTTCTAAGAGTGATCGACATCGGTCACCTTTAACCGATGTTGGTTTGGCTAACCAACACTAGTTTTGATCCTATGTAACCATCGGTAGTTCATCTAACCAATATCGGTCAGGGCCTAACAGACCACAGTTACTGTGTATTTCTGAAGGTGTTTCTTTAAAACCTGCGAGTTCATTTTCATCAATAAACTTCTTAATTTTCTCATCCTTGTGTACCAAAATTTGATCCCTGTAAATTCTCTTTTCATTCCATTCAACATCACGACTCCTAACAATTTTAGAATTCTCTAAATCCCAAAAATGAAAACTGAAATCACCAAATCCATAACCAATGAAAGTGCACCTTTTGGATTTAGCATCCAATTTCTTTCTATTTTCCTTATCAATATGCACAAAAGATTCTGAGCCAACTTTAAGAAAAGAAAGTTCTACCTATTTTCTGGTCCATGCTTTCTATGGTATTCCTCCATGTAGTGAACTTGAAGGGCCACGGTTAATCAAATAAACTGATGTATCAACTACTTCTGCCCAAAACTACAAGGGCAATCCAGAATGTATCCTCATACTCCTAGCACGTTCCATGACTTTAATGTTCATTCTCTTTGCAACACCATTCTCTTGTGGTGTTCTTGGAATTGTTCTTTCTCTACGTATCCCATTCATTGAACAATAATCATTAAAATACTTGCTACAGTATTCACCATCATTGTCAGATCTAAGGCACTTTAACTTAGAATTTGATTCATTCTCAACAAGGGCTTTCCATCTTTTAAAAGTTTCAAAAACATCATATTTGTATTTAATACAATAAACCCATACCTTTCTTGTAGCATCATCAATGAAAGTAACATAATATTGGGATCCACCATGAGAAGCTACCTGAGCTGGTCCCCACACATTTGAGTGTACAAGCTCTAATTTTTGCTCCTTAGTTGCCCCAACTTTGAGAAATCTCACTCTCTTTTTCTTTTCAAAGATACAATGCTCACAAAAATCAAGATCTAAATCTTTCAAATCTGATAACTTACCCTTAGCCTTTAAGATCTGCATTCCTTTTTGACTCATATGACCCAACCGATTATGCCACATGTATGCATCTAAATCTGAAGTAAATAATGCAAAAAAGGAATCAGTAATAAAGGTAGATAAATATAACATTCCTACCTTCTTACCTCTTGCTACAACAAGAGATCCCTTAGTAACTTTCCAAGAGTCTCGACTATGAGTGTAACCATGTAACTAGTTTCACACTAATTGTCTTACAGAAATTGGATTTCTTTTAAGGCTTGGACACATGCCTCGCATTTTTCAATATCCATGTATTTCCATATTGTAATTTAAGATGAACTTCACCTCTACCAGTAATATTGCATGGTTCATCATCTCCTAAATAAACATTCCCAAAATTACCCTAGACATAATTTCTGAAATAACCCTTATTATGGATTGCATGGAAAGAAGCTTCTAAATCTAAAACTCGTGACTCAATTTTATTATCTAAGGAGAGAATTAGGGCATCTTGCACTACCTCTTTTGCAACAACATTTGTCTCTTTACCTTTATTTGGTAAATTCACTTTGTTTTCCTTGAACCAGCAATCCTTCTTTACATGACCTTTCTTTCCACAATTCCAGCAGATTATACCTCTACCTTTGGATTTAGATCTTGCATTCTTAGACTTTGATTTCCCATTATTCTTGCTCTTGGATCTCTCCTTCTACCTTCCCTTTCTTTATACATTCAAAGCATTCCCAAATGATGATTCTCCTGTACTTTTCCTGTGTATTTCTTCATTCAGGATTATACTAACCACATCATCAAACTTCAAAACATTAGTAGCAGACGGTGTATTACTAACATCCATTACCAAGTTATCCCAACTATCTAGCAAACAGCATAATAATAAAAGTGCTTTCACTTCATCCTCAAACAAAATACTAATTGATTTACAATAGACTGGAAATCATTCAAATGACTTGATGCAGATCCACCTTCTTGCATCTTTAAATTAAATAATTTTTTCATCAAATAAACTTTATTTGAAGCACTAGGTCTTTCATATAAATTTGCTAAAGATTTCAGCAACTATACTGTAGATCCTTCTTCGGTAATATTTGAAGCCACAAATGCTTCCAGGCTCAATCTTATAGATCCCAGAGCCTTTTTATCAAGAATTTTCCATTCTTCATCAATCATCTTTGCAGGTCTTGCCTTCTCATCCAACAGTAAGTATAAATATTTCTGATACAGATAATCCTCCACCCGCATCTTCCATAATAGATAATCACGACCATAAAATTTATCTACTCTTGAATTTATCCTATCTTCTCCTCATTACTTGTAACTCTCACTCAATCAAGAAAACCCTCTGTGAGTAAATCTGCCAACACACACAATCCTCAAACAAATATGCTCTGATACCAATTGTTGGGGTTAGCACACCAGTTGTATCAGATATATTACTCATATATGCAAGTATAAAAATGGATATTCTAATAGAAGAATTATACAAAACAAGAAGACATACAATCAACACCAATATTTAATCGTGGTTCACCCAATGTGGGCTACGTCCACCAAGAAACAAGCCAATTTATTATCCACAGCTTTAGGAAGATGTACAATGAAGATTTTCAATCTTCCACACCTTCTTGGATGTCTTAGTACTTTCTTCTCTACAAGCTGTCTCTTATTCTCTCACCAAGGAATTCTCTCTCACATATTTAATCTTGTAATTATGATACATTCATTACTTCTAAACACTAGCTTTTATGCTTATCTAGTTGTTTATGGACTTAGGGAACTTTAGTTATGCAATTACAAACATTAGATTTACTTTACATGTTAAAGATAGATCCAATTCCCGCAGACTTAATTATAGTACTTCATCGCACAGGAAACCGATGTCGGTTTAGCCTTAACCGATGGTCAGTCTCCTTCCTTGCCTAACTGATACCGATCCATACCCTGACCGACGGCGGTTCGTCTTTAACAGACGTCAGATTACTGTGTATTCCAACAAGTCTGCAAAAGCTTGCTAAAGTGAAGTGATTAAGCTCCACAACTCAACATCTAGGTAGGCCCTTGGGGATTTATCATCCTTGGTTGGCAATCTTCATGGGCATGTCCAAGTGCATTATCCAGCCAACTATTATCCATAGTATTAAATATTGTAAAATCAATACAAAGCTGTGATACATTATAAATTTTAACCCCAAGAGTCATGCTTGGTAAAACAACAAGCATTATTACTGCTTCAATAACCAACACATACTTAAACTTGCAAATTAATAAATATAAATAAACGATGATGTATTTTCCCTTCACCTCCCATGCACTTTCTCAAAATATGTCATATGCTAATAATAACTATGTACCTTTACAAAAGTATGTAACACATGCAGGTGCTCTAACAATAAACTTCATATAGTTAACTCTGAGTAGAAATCCTATTATTAGCCTAAACTATACATGGCATTTAGTTGATGCTTGTTCCCAAAATACCATTGCATGGATCGTAAATCTTCATGTATTTGTGTTCCTAACACTCTAACTCTAGAATTAGCTTGGACCCAAAAAATGAATAAGTTTGGAATTCAAAGTGTTCTGGCATGTGCTTGTTTTGTTATTCCTCTGTGTATTCAAATGCACCTTGATCCCGCACGTGCATCATTTATGTGTATTTACTTTAGAGAAATTCTCCATCTACTCAACATTACCTGACACTAAAGTACACTGTCACCCTGAAAATGGGAATTACCTCTTATTTCTCTGATAACAAAGAATAAAGAAATGAAAGAATGAATTTTTACTTTGTAGTACCCTCTTCTATAGGAAGGATCAACTCTAGATATTCACCCTTAAGCTCAGCTTCTAATGTTTTTCAGTCACTCAGTGAGTCCTCTATTTTTTCTGGAATTTCTGTCACTATGGCATCTAATTCATCTTGAGTTATCTTCTCTTTTTCATTATGTAGGACTTGGACAATATTGGTCATACCTGACACCATTCCTTCCATTTAATCCATTTTCTACACTATAAGTTTCCCAATCTCTTTGTGTGGATCTTGGTCTGTTGTGAGGGCCTCATGATTTTTTTTTCACCAGAGCTAACCTTTTTGCGCATCTAAGTGACTCATCCTTCATTGAATTCAAAACTTCATTATCTTCTGTTACAGTTCTCATCCTCATTATCACGTCTGGTTCCGCACACATGTTAAGATCTTGATCTGATTTCTTTAGCTCATCTTTCAAGGTTTGGAACAAAGCCTCATAACTTGAAACTTTTATGGAAATATTGGCCTTTGCTCTTGGTTATTCTTCGATAGATCTTCTGGTGTAATCATTCGAATGAGCCCTTCATCTAAAACCAGGTTTACCAAAGTGACTCTTGTGTTTGTGGAAATTGGAGTGCCCAATGGGTCAAAGAATAAGATTTGAGAGTATCATATAGAGAGGAAGTATCTCATAGAAAGGTTTGAGAAATATTTATGTGAAGGATCTATGAGTGACCCATTCAAGAAAAGGGAAGAGATGTGGTATGACTAACTTCACATGGCATTCGAAGAGGAATGGAGAGTTCTTAAGGAGCTAAGTGGTAAGCAAGTTGGTACAATTTGTAGTGTACCAACACTTTTGCATCACACTATTTGTGATGAAGGATGGGACATAGAGTCCCTAGTGCAAACTACCCCACACCTTCACAACATGGTTCTTCCAGGATGCAGTTCATAGGTTTTCAGACGCACATCAATTGATATACAAGTCATCAATAGTTTCTTTTAAACATCACAACCATAATCTTCAAAAATAAAGAGGATTTGGTTGGGGGTCAAGTGCTACCTACAATTTTTTTTCTATAATGTAAACCATTAAAAGTCACATGAATATACAGGTAAAATTTATAAGTAAGTAATACCAAGAGTGTATAATTCCTATAATATACAAATATTCTTGGATATTGTTATATGAGTGATACGTGTTCCCAATACTTTATATGTATATAAATTTTGAGCATAAAATTATAAAATCTAATGCAGTTGTGTTTTCCATTGTATAAGTAGGGTATGATCATTTTGGCTATGTCAATTCATTATGAACTATTACAATTATACCATTATTTTATAGCATATGTATCTTAGATCTTAATGCTTGAAAATTATTAGTGTCATGGCTAGTATAAAATGGTAGTCACAAAAACGTTTACATGGTTTCTTGGATAGTCTACTAATTGCGTAATGAGGCATAGTAAGTAACAATAATAAACCATGATCAAGCAATAAATATAAGAGCTCATGTAGTATGTATGATTATTCAAAAATGGTAATAGAGATAGGAGTGCATAAAAAATCAATATTATTAACATAATAATGCATAATACATGGATTTACATGATGCAGTATTTTTTACACTTTAGGTATTCTATAGTTGACCCAAAGATACCACTAGAGGCATGAAATTAACAAGATTACAAGAGTTGGTAGATATTTTTGTTTTCTCTAGGGTAATGGATTCCTTATAAGGAGAAGTGTTCTTAGTTTTATTCATAGAAGGATCAAATCAATAGTTCCTAGGGATATTCAATGTAAAATGAAACATATAATCGTCCTTGTCTATATGATTAAAATTTATCTCGCTCAAATGATCATCAAATAGATCTATATCGTTGCCATCATTGTCATAGTAATAGGTAATCAAGTCATCATGTTGTTCTAAATTAACTAATAATAGTAGTTCTTGGAAAAATTTTGATTCAAGTAGTTGTGGTGTAGTACATTACACTTGCTTCGAATGTGTAATATGCACTTCATCTATGTTTACATTTGGTTGTGTCAATTGACTTTTCTTAGGTGTAATGGTGGATGACATGAGAGGCATAACATAATTATTTTTTCTTAAATCACAAATCTCATACGTGTGTAACTTTTTAAGAGGGATAGTCTGTGTTGGAGGCTTGATAATAGAATCGTGAGAAGCAGTATTTTTAACTTCATTTTGAAAGGTTATTCCTTTGTTAGTATAGTATACACATGTCCATCATCAAAAAAAATACATATCAATGAAGGGTAGATGAAATGGCTTCCATATCATGGATCCAAGGGTGAACCAATATGATATTGTACCAATTATAGATCACCTATGTTATCAAATCCTTTAACAACATTAGTAGTCTTATCAATAGTGCTTATGGAGATACCCATTTGTTTGAGTAAGGAATTAGGGAAAACATTTAGTTTGGATCCATTACGATCAATTAACACCCTTTTAATTAGAAACCCATGAATATGTGTCATAACAAGTAGTGGTTGACAATAATTTCTTATATGCTTAGGAGATGATTATGAAGGTCTAAAAGTGATAGCCTTATCCATGTATTTAAATGTATTCATGATAGAAACAAAGGAAGAAGGATGTGTGTTGATAGGAAGAGAAGTAGATTGTAGTTCCTCATATAGAATTCCCTCATAAGTGGTTGATCAATTAATTAAGTCTAAAGAAGATATCTTAATAGATGTATTTCTAAATTGGTCCAATATTTCATAACCCTTTGATGGAGGAATAGATCTAGAAGTAGGAAAAAGAGGTAGTGGAGGATTAGGTTGATTGTCCCAAGTGGGTTGCCTTACTCATCTTATATTGATAACATGGAAAAAAACATTCCAATATAATCTTAGGGTAATTAGTGGGAGTTGGATGGTATTTATATAAATATGTGATCAAGGAGGAGCCGATGCAAAAGAGTACATATCGGCCCTTTGGTGTCGAATAATAATAGGATGACCTCACATTGAACATTGATATGAGTAGGAGTAGACTGAGGAAGTACAAAATGAGTATAAAGGCATGTAATATGGAAGGTTTTTTCCTTTCTTTCAAGATAACAAAGGCACAAACCCGATTAAGGGAAAAGAACATTATACTTCATGTAAATTTCATAAATGATTTGCATAGAGGATTTGTAGGCTATGGTAAATAAATAGATATAGACAAAGAGAAGTAAAAACCCTATGAATAGGATCATGCACGAATTGATAAATAGAAAATCATAATGATAATTAGTGTTATAGATAAAATTACTAATTTTGGATAGGGTGGCCTAATCCAAATAGGATTAAGATTTGATCAATTAATAGGTGCATTAAATAATGTACCCTATAAATAAATAAGATAAGATTGTGTGGATTCTTACTTATTTAAATTTGGATTAGGGTTAGCAATAAGATATATGTTTAGATTATTAAATAATCATTAACATTCAAATTTGAACATGTATACATAATATATTACAAGGTAAATCAATTAGAACATGTTCTAAATATAGATAAATAGATAAATCATAGTGTACTTATCTTCTTATAAGGTATGGAAGCTGATATGGTTGTGAAAAGGGTATGAACAGGTTGGAAATGTTCTAAAAATGCTTTGTCTCTGATTCTAGAACTAAATTGTGCTCATAGACAACCAATTTGTGCATGACGGAATTGTTGAACAATTTATCCTCCTGAGCAATTTTTTCTAGGCTACAAATGATGCTCTATAACTTGCATGACATCTAAAATTAATAGGTATATGGCCCTCTATGAATATGAAATCTAGATCATGTGTTAAACCCTATGAAATTAGTCACCTTGGCCCAAAATCATGACACAAGGTTCACTCACAGAATTAGAACACAAGGTTTAGAAGAATTTTTCTTCAATTTGAGTAGAAGGATCATTTCAAGTAGTCTCTCAAAAATAAAAGAAAGAGTAAAAGGTTTGTGAGTAAACCTACAAGAAACTGGAAGATAAGCCCCCTGACCAAGGTTAATTTAAGTGATTATTGAACTTTATTAGGTAGTGTTTCACTCCTACAAACTATTTTTCCCAAGATGGTAGCACCAGTCTCTTATGGAAAACATATTGGGCCTCTAGCTTTAGCCCAACTACTCCAAAACTTGAAAATGGAAGCATAAATAGTATTCCCCAGTTCAAAGGTGATGGGAAACAACATCCCGATGAACATATTATGGTGTTTTAAATTTCATGTGAATTTTTATGAGTTTTTCATGAATATTTCTATGCTATAAGTTTTATCGAGAGTATACAAGACAATATGGTTGAGTAATTATATCATCTCTCACTCAATACTATCACCAATTGAGATACTAAGTGGAGAAAAATTGAGGTCAAACTAGTAGAATATGTTCATTATCTCCTAGCATAACTCACTCAAATGAAAAAAGGATCCTTATGATCCTATGGGGGAATTTTTGGAAGATTTCAATAGACTCGTACATAACATTCTCGTTAATACTTAGATAAGAACTAAAAAATCACAAATTCTTCTTCATTAACGCTCAACTTCCTAAAGTTGATTTTTCATTGAGGATAGTTTAGTTGATAGACTTAGATGATTCTCAACAGTTGGTTATCATTATCAAAGACAATCTTGTCATGTCATGGAAATTGAGGAAAGATCTTGTTAAAATTATATCTCAAACTTCTAGTTAGACTAGTTTTGATCCACTTTTTTATTGATAAGGTGGGTTGAAGGGACTCGTACCCTATTCAAAAATCTGAGGCTAAATCCTCAGGATAACAATAGGCTTTATCAGCCAAAATTAAACTATAGCAACAGTTGATTTCTAGCTTACTGACATATACAAAAAAGCTATATATTAAACATACTAAACAATGATTAAACCAAAATTACTTCCCATCCTGCGATGGAAAATAATCTTCAATGCTACCCATTTGTCCCTTTTTTCTTTTCCACTTATTTACTTATTTCCACTTTCCCATGTCAAATGAAATAACTAGCGCAAGGTCACTGGGATTTGCTGAAGCAATCAAATTCTCTAACACAAAATCCCGGTTAGATTCTGAACTTTATGAAGATTGTCTCCTTTTTGTTCCACCTACTACCAAGTGATTTTCTTGTATTTCCTTCTCTATGTCATCCTTATCTATAACTACGTTACCCTTAGATTTAGGATTATGTGGAACATCCTTGAAATTTGAAGTAGATACCAAATATGGGTTTAAAGAACCCCATCCACTAGAAGAAGTTGATCCATTAATTTTTACAGAATTTTGGTTTTTATTGAAGGGAAAAGAAGCTTGCATGACCCATATTTCTACATAATCTACACCAAAATGTAGTATTCTCATAGTCTAAGACTTGGGTATGCTGAAAATTACCAAATTTAAGATTAATTTGATCTAGTATTCCTTTGCTCAAATCAATTTCAATGCACAAATGGGCATACGAACACAAACCCGAATGCGTTATATCCAAGTATTCTTTTATAAACTTTCTCAAAACATTTCCAATATCTTCCAGGGCATAACACAGATGCAAGTGGAGGTTAGAAATCCTAACCCAAACAGGTGTTTTGGTAACCAAATAAGTATTCAGAGTGAAATCTGGAAACAATGGAGTTACAAATAAACTAGCATGTCCCCAGAACCACATACCATCTGTCAAACAACGCTGATAATCTTTAGATTCCCTAAAATGGACAATAAAAAATCCCTTGGAACAAAGAGATATTTCACACTTGTTAGTCCAGTTCTCGAAAACCCACTGATATAGTGTAGAGGAAGAAAGCCAAAAATCGTTAAACCTTCTAATCACTGCATCTCATGATAAATTTTTGTAATACTCATCCACTTTAGGAATATCCTCAGCCAAATCAAATAGGTAGGTCGGCTAAATTGACCAGGTAGGCTTGATTGTTTGATGTTTGCTTTCCTGGGAATCAGCCGCCTTGATTTTCCAACACGTCTTTGAAAGAAGTTGTCTTATGGGAGTGAGCTAAGCCTCAAATTCCTATAGCACTTCCCCCATTAATCTTGTTACAATATTCACCTTGCGCACTAACCCCAAATGAAGTCGTGGCCATTTTTGAAGCCCTTGGATTAGGGTACATATCTGCCATAGTCTTAACCCGACCATCATTACCTTGTTCTCCTCCACTAATCCATATCCCCCCTAAGACCAGGCCATGGCCATTCAATTCCCCTTTTAAATCCTGTGTATCTTCACAATTACAGAAATTGACTTCTCCATTGTTCGTTGTTTTCTCACTTTTTCGCTCCATCCTCGCAATCTGAGTCCCTCTGTAGAGAAGGTCTCTAGTTTTGATCCACTTATTCATAAGTTGGCTAATGATTTAATTTCCTTAAAGAAACAAGTGTCTCAAAACATTCTAGATAACATGTATAAAGATATCCCAAGGAGGAATTTTGGCAATAGAAATGATCCACCCATTGTTCAACCATGAATTTCCTCATGTCAAAGATCTATTCAATACATCCTGTGAAATTCAATAAGTAGAAGATGATGAAGCTACCACAAGAGAATTTGAGGAATTTGAAGAAGAGGAAGAGGTTGAAGAAACTATTTAAGATTATTTTAATTTTTATTATGAATTTGTTGAAAATGATTACGATGAAGGGGTAGAAGATATAAATATCTATTCTTGTGTTGTTCTAACCAAATCGTATCTAACTAAGAAAAATGAGATTACTCATCCAGGAATAAAAATTAAAAAACCAAGGATTATCCCAAAACAATCACTGACATTGCTAACAAAGGGTATCATCTACCTATTCTTCCCAAGCTAATAAACAAGAAAGTAAGTACTACTTCTTCTGCTTCTAAAAATATTCTATCTCCAAGAGTTTTAAGTGTTAAATTTTTTGTTCATGTTTCTTAAGAAGTTACTTATTCATCGTCCTATTTTTACATAATTTATCATGTGAAAATATCTAAGGTATGAATTTCTAAAGCTAAATATTTTCAAACTCGTCCTAATCAATTTGAAAAATTGGTCAAATATATCAAAGGTGCCTCCTTGAAGACAACTCAAATTGCACCATCTTCAAAAGGAATATTTCCAAGTCCAAAATCTTATCCCTCGAAACAATTTCTAGCATCATACCCATCCATCTCAAGAAAAAATTGATCTTTTTATGTAACATTTTAAAATCAAAGATCATAAACTCAGTAATTGTATTATTAATTTTGGGGCTTCCGATAATGTAATTCCTACCCAAGTTTATCTTGCTCTTGGTCTTACTCTCACCAGAAAATTTTTCTGATGTTACTTCATGGAAACTAAGCAAATACCCTTGGTTGGGTGAATAAAAAATATCATGTAACTATTGGAAGCACAACCATTGGGGGTGAATCAGTGGCCCATTAAAACTTCCATTCACTTAAGCATTAACATACATCAACCATTCTATGCATTCACCAATCATTCATCTACATAATGATTAAAAAACACACAAGAATGCACCATGAGAACATAAGAACACAGGTACACCATATTAAAGTGGGAAATTCTTATAGGAAAGGAAACCCACTAAAACAAATATTTATTACATAAATTAATCAAATTTATTCAAGCACTAACCCCTAGGTTTAGTGAGGCACCAACTCAATAAGGAGCACAAACCCCTAGATTTAGTTAAGCACCAACCCTATAAGGAGAAACAACCCTAGATGACTTGGCACCAACTAAATCCACTTGATTTCTTTCTTACCTCTAGAATGTTGTACCAACAATTGATTATGACACTTGTTTAGCTCTCCTTCCTTCTATCCTCTCCAAATATGCCTTTCTTGCTAACTAGCTCAAGAAATTATACTTCAAGTCAATTAGTTCTAATGACTTATCTTTCCAATAGCAGAACAAACTCTAGAACATCACAACATAAGAATTTACCTCTTTATGGATAAAGACCTTTTGCACCTCCACAAACTGCCCTCTCACTCACACTTTTCCACCCTCACTAAACAACAAAATAGGTCACTAAGAACATGCTTAAATACCTAACTTAAGCATCTAATTCATCTAGGTCAGCCGTATTAGAGAAAATATCATAAATAAAACTTTAAAAAATCATAATGATATCATACAAAGGACCACTTAGGTTGGAAATATAATCTAGAAACATCATTTCTCCATTAGGACCTAACTAGGCCTAATATACCCAAACCACCCTCTCGCCAAACTCAACCTTCTTGAGCCAACATGACATTTTCCAAAACTTATAAACCACTTAGACATATTTTCTAAGTCCACTCTGTTCCTCATATAATATTATTCATCTCTGCACCATCAAACATGCTATGAAGTCACCTTTGGGAGCAACCCTCCTAACTAGGTTTATGACCTACAAAACTAGTCCTCGGAGATGAAGCTCAAACCAGCACCAAAACACTCAACCATGAAAGTGTAATATATGGATGGAAATCTCATGACCTCAGGGTAATTACCAACTCCATTAGACACTAAAACTTAGAATGAAACATTATGAAAACACCTTTGCAACTAGGACCACCAAAACTGCCCTAAAACTAGTCATGCAAGAATGACTTCCAAAGATCTAAAAATGAGTCAAAATTGTTTTGAAACAACTCCTGACATGTATAATGACTTCCCACCTTCCTCAAACACCAATTTATCTAATAGTTCTAGTGAAGAACTTTGTATAAAACACCACTTATTCATAAAATTACAAATTTATGTGGGGTCCAGACACTTTCATGACACCTATATACCATATGGATAAATTTGAAGGATTCCTATACAAAATCCAATCACTAACCAAGAAAAAACAATCCATTATAGGCCATTATGATTAATTTCTTCTTCATCACTTTTCAACTAAGGTTCAAGAAGGGTTTTAGACCTCCTTAACTTCTTAATGATTGTTCATAAATATCTAACCCTTAAAATATGAACTAATCATTGGAACATCATCTTAGGTCCCTTCCCCAACTACCATGAAGAGATAGGTCCACCATGAAAAGTTTACATGTGCCAATGAGCACAATAAATTTGATTTTGAGCTATATTTCTCACTTCCTTGAGCTTGGTAGATCTCAAAATGCTACATCTTTATTTCTCTTTCAACCTGAGACCTGAAAATTTATTCACATGCTTGAACTAACATGACTCACCTATTTCCATGCTCATAGTTATATATTCATGCTGAAATAATTACAAATCACCTCATTAGGCCACCTAGGGCTTGAGAATAGGTCTAGTGTAGACCTAGAAAACATGACTTACACATGTACCTACATTATGATACACTTGTGGGTGTCTCAAAACTTCATCCACATGCTCTTCTTTCTCTCACCATGCATAACTAGATACTACATACTTGTATTCCATCATGACATACCTCATACAACTTACTATACCTTCTTACAAGGCATCTAGACCATGCTTGCACCACAAATGGTCACCTCCTCGTGAATTTTCCACTCTTTCCAACCTACGAGAGCCTTCAATACACGTCATGAAATCATCACAACATTGAACTATCACTACAATACCTCTGCATCACTCCTAAAATTCATCACACTACTCAAAACACCATGTTACAACATCAATGAGACCAATACCAAACAACACAACATGACATCAATGACTGACACTACCAATTAACCTTAATGTTACTTTATCCTTTTGACATCAATGACACTTATTAACATCAATGACAACAATCTCCCCCTTTTTCAATGATTGAAAACACATGAAGCTTACTCTGTCAAGTCATTAGCTCATTATCCCCCTTTTGACATTAATGAAAAAATATCATACCTACAACTTCTTCTAGTGATGTCACAATAAGCTCACCTTTTGGTTAGAAACATCAACCAAATCAAACAAGGTCTATTGACCTTATTCTTCTATGTTTGGACTCTTTGCTACATTAGAGCAACATAGCTCCCCCTTAACAAATGCATACCTTCCAAATCTGACTCAACCTTTATCAAGTACCTCTCAACACATAACCGATACCAATAGGTCAATGAAAAAATACCAATAGATTGGAAAGAATGAATAATTTTCTTACCTTCCATACATCATATCTTAGCTCTGTTAGCATCCTCATCTTTTCTTGACACCTTACATACCTTCTTGAAACAACCCACATTCTCATGGAGCTCTGCTCACCTCCCCCTCATACCTAAACACCTTAAGACTGATTTCAAATGTAATATTATGCAAAACCATACTCACATGATCTTTAAAAACCTTTTCAACCAACATCAGGACCTTCTCCATTTTGAATTCATCAAACAAAATTAGAAGTTATTCATGAAAGGATCAATTTTTTATACCGTAATCATCAAATCACTAAGCTAAATAGCTCTCTTTGAGGTCAACCTCACTTCTTTTGAGCATAACAATCACTAATCTGTCAACCTGTAACTATTACATGCATATTTCACTATGACAGACTTCACACCATCATGACTTCTTCATGATATGCTAGAAAACACTTCAATTTTGTTTTCTTCAAGCAGACCCAGATCTGTCCTTTAAAATCAAAATTCTCTTCCAATAGTTACATGATCATGACCTTAAAAGTACTTAAATGAATCCATTAGGATCTTTAAATCCCTTATAACATTATATACTTTTATATCTCAAGATCATGTTGGTCTTAACAGACCAATCCATTACTCACAGACTCAAAACTCAGGCTACTTCTTAGTCAAGCACATAACATATTTCAAAGCTATCAAATAACCTACCAAGCCTTCTCAAACCAACTTGAATCCTATCATAATACATCATTAGTAATTGACTAAATAAAAACATACCTCTTATGTACGTTCACACAATTATCTTTGATTCTTCAGCATGACTCCAACCCTGTCAAATCTTCACAATCCTTCACAACAAGTAACATATCTTTATGAATGAGATTGAATATGCATTTTGTTGCAACTTTTAGGTCTTGTAATAAAATTTATTCAACCTTCCAAGTCACAATAATACAAACCACTGCCTAGATTTTCTCATACCACTCTCATGCACACAATCATACTTCAAATCAGTCTTATTACCTTCAAAAAAATTAAACTAAAAAACAAGCACATTACACTCCTTCATCATGTATTCTTTTACTTGGATCTAAATGATGAATTTATTAGCTCCCCCTGAGTCCTTGACTCCATTAATTATTTTTGGGTGTAGGTATCACACCCAATTCCATACTAAGGTGTTCAAAATATTCCTTTGGTAGTGGCTTAGTCAAAATATCAACAATTTGATCCTTAGTTGATACATATTCAAGATTGACACTTTTTTCATTCACTTTCTCTCTTAGAAAATGCTACTTGATAATAATGTCGTTTGGTCCTTGAATGCATGACAAAGGTTTTTTGATACACTTATTGCACTTGTGTTGTCACAAGAAATAGGAATGTGACTATTATACTCTACCTTGTATTATTTTAGGGTATGTTTAATCCAAAGCACTTGAGTGCAACATGAAACAACTGTAACATACTCAAATTTACAAATAGACAAAGTTACTTACTTGTTATCATGAAAATGTGTAGCATAAAAAAATCAAACTTTCAAGCATGACAACTAAGCCAAATTTGGGGTTATCTAACTAAGCATGATGACACTTAGGTAGGTGAATATCTAGGATAAGATGATTAATGGGATAAAGGTTGAGATTATAATGTAGAAGTAGATGGTTTTAATCATTCAATACTAAATTTCTAGACTTGATACCCTAAAAGGAGCATGCGTCTGATTCTTAGCAGTTCATATGATGAGGATGATGATATTGGCTGCAACAAGGATGATCAACAAGTGATGGCTCTAACTAACGTTGCTTTGAATTAGGGGCCAAGTTCAAGAACCAAAATCTGTAAGAAAAATAAATGCATTATCAGAAATTATGTTGACTATATCTTTGGTTTGTTTTTCTCTGTGTCTATGTTGTTGTTGGTTTTCTCTCTGGTCAGTTTGTAAAAAAATGTATTAAAGGTTATATGTGCCTTGTCTTTCTCTGGGCTACTGCTTTAGCCAATATTTTCACCTTGCCATGGCCCTAGCTTATTGGAGGGGTGGTTATCTTCCCTATCTTCTCTCATTTTGCTATGTATTGTGGGTTTTTGGGCCCCCTCAAAACCAATATATTTACCAAATAAAAAAAATAATCCAAATTTGAAAATTTTCTCATGAGTATTACCGATTCCCCCTCCATGGTCAATTTTCCTTTTATACTATACTCATCCTAACCTTTTAGGTCCTCCCAATTTTTTGAAAAATATTTCCTTAGCATTTAAAATTTTGTGGAAGGGTCATTCATCCCATTTAGTAAAGTGCTTCCAAAGGCTAGTTCTCTAATAGGATAGGAAAGGCTAATTTTGCCCTTTCAGGATAGGTGTGCATCCTCCAGGATGGATATGAAGGCCCAAAATCATTCAGAGGTGGTATTGGAGAATTTTACAAGTTTGGGATTTGTTGTAGGAATATTTAGGGATCTTTTGGAGGTTTGGTAACAATTGTTGTGAAAATGCGTTTTTCAGGGGCAAGGAACATGTAGTCAAAATTGGCACCTAAAAATTTATAGAGAATTCCAAGAGTTCTATAATGAATTTGAAATAAAACAAATATTAATTTGAAATCTTAAAGAATCCTCTACATTATGGAATCATATGATATTTCACACAAGGAAAATTTTAGTGGCGAATATTTGTTAATTCACGAATATTCCAGTTTTTGAAATTTGAAACTGGTGAATTTTTGGGGTATAATTCAGAACTAGTTCACCAAAATTTTTTGGGTACAAGTTAATTTTAGGGGTCAATCTGACATTCCGTGAAATAGAAATTCAAAACATTTACCTGAATGTCATCAATTGGTAGCATATTTTTATGCTACCGGCCAACAACATATAGTATGATGTTGGTCGGTAGAATAAAAAGTTCTACCGGTCAACAACATTTTTATGCTACCAGCTGACAACATAACTTTCAGCCATTAACATAAAAATGCTTTTGACTAGTATAATATTTTATGCTACCGGCTGACAGCATACTATATGTTATCGGCTAGTAACTTAAAAATATGCTACCAACCGGTAGCATATAAAAAAGCTACCTTCTAGTAACATTTAATAGTGATGTCGTGATGTCTAGATATTCACCATTCATGTGAAACATAATTTTCACATATTCTCCAAATATATTCTAAGGTTTTTTTCGAAGGGGCCCTTAAAATTTTCCTTGATTTCACAAGACCTGGTGGCTTCTCAGGTTAGCTCAATTTTTGCAGAAACACCTTGTTTCCTGAAGAAAAAATGGGCAATTTTTGTAAGATTCAAGAAATATTGGTGTCTAAAACCCATCCCATTATTATTGGAATGGTCTTGGAAGTAAAAATAAAATAAATCTTCATGATAAAATACCTTTTGGAGCTCCGGGAATCATCTCTTCAAGTTGTCTCTCTTGCAAGTATGCTTCTCACAGTTAGTCAAATTTTCAAGTGACACATGTCACCTTTTGGTGAGGGAACAATTTTACATCCCTCTTGTCCCTATTCCCAAGAGGACACAAAAATTCACCCCTCCTCAGCCTTTACATGTTGTTCTTCATATAACCAATTTCAACTCTCTGAATGGCTTATCTAATTTATCTTGCCTCTCCCATCTCACAACCTATGAATGACATATGAAAGCATCTGGTGAGGGCACATTTTGATACCCCTATTATCCCCATTCCCAAGGGGACACAAAAAAATTCCCCTCTTTATCTCATCTTCATGTTCTTCACTTGACTTTATGATAAGCCCCAGGAGCTAAGGCACACTTTCCTCCATCTCTCCATCCTTATAACTGAAGGCGCCACTTGTCCTTACCTAGAGAGGGCACATTTTTCTGTCCCCCTTGCCAACATTCCTAAGGGGATATAAGGGACACAAAAATATTCCCCATGCCAATCAATTGTAAACCCTATTTTGTGTCATGGTAACTTCAACCTTATTTGTGAAGAAAATTAACTGTCGTGCAGCCAGAAAACATGAAAAAAAATTGACAAGCTCATTTCTCCTCACATTTTGACATGCCATCCATTTTTAGGCCATTTTTAACCTAAGACCTGACATAATTATGGGTCTTGTAAGTTCGTTTTTCCCAACTAGAGCTAATATCACAAAAAAAGACAGCTCTCTCTTTTAAAATAATTTTTTATCCTTTATTAAGCATGAATAAGCATACCACTCAACACATCAATGCTTTAAACCACATACATCACACACACGCATGTACACACACATTCGCGCGCGCACACACCCACCCACACACACACACACACACACACACACACACACACACACACACACACACACACACACACACACACACACACACACGCACACACACACACATCACAATCACATAAAATTCAGAAATATACGTTTATATCGATTTTATTCATATCCCTCGTTTTTTAAATTGATTTCTCTTTTTCTTCTCCATGATTATATCATCTCTTCTCATTCATTTTAATGATATCCTCTTCCCCCTCATTTTACATCATTATATAGCCTTTAAAAGGAAAAATTTATGTCTTTTCACTCATAATGACTCATGGTAACCATTGGTTAACTCTTATTTACATTCTGAACCAGTAATTAGTGGATATTTACATTTATATCATGGTTTTTATGCATTTTACTTGTGTAAACTATTATATATTCTTCATTTTTATCATTTTAATATTTTTCTTGCTTCCACGGTCTATTATAATGCTCATATAAATTCAATAAAAATCATAAAGTAACTTCATAATATGAAGAACCCTCTCAATAGCCATGAAACCTACAAATTCTTCAGATCACAATCACCATGCTGCAAAATTCATTCCGTACTAGCCATGATTGCAAAAAATGAATCTTGTCTCACATTTCTTTATCCAGAAACCTGATTGCACCAATGTTTAAATTGATTTTTATCCGCTCAATGATCTATAGGATCCTCATAGAGAAACGCTAGTCTATAATATTCTCAAAATAAATCACAAGAAGTTGCATTGGGTAGAGAAAAATGAGAGCTTTTCGATGGTATCTTGTTTGCTGAAAATGAAGCCCGTATGCAAAAGATATAGCCCGCTGAAATTTTTGGCCAACTAGAAAAACATAATGGACTACGCACAGGTGACATGGACGCATGCACATCCACTAAGTGGACTAATGAAATTGCAACAAGTCACACATGTGATGTTGAAGAAAAATCTAGATTTGTGACATCAGTCTTTGACACTTGTATACGAATGGGTGGGCCCCGCTATTTGTTGAGCTGGGGGCCGTCAGCCAAGGTTGAAACACTCTTTTTGCAGAGGGATGCATTTAGCCTCCAATCTTCATATCACCATTATTGAGCTTATGTATATATTTGCTCATGTTTTTATCACATGATGAATGTGGTATAATTTGTTATGTAATTGTAAACAATGTGCATTGTATTGTCTCAGTGGACAACCCGACTCGACGAGTTGAGGTGACCCATCTCAGCCAACTAAGTCGACCTACCCACCTCAGTATTTAACCATCAAAACTGCACTATCTGCCAGCTCACCATACATTTCCACACGGTTCTACCATTACCCTCCAACTCACCTTACCTCCTCTAACTTCCTCACCAACCTTACCTTATCTCCTTAGCACATCTACCTTATCTCCAACAACTCAGCGCTAACTTCCACGCAGCCAAACGTAGCCCATATTACCCAATGACCCTCACACTTAGCACTGGAAAAAGCGGTCTTATGACCAAGTAAGCCTAAACTGCTACCCCAATTTAAACAATTAAACTATTGCCCGCCTATTACATGTGGGATTTTCCTACAATAGAAAATCTATGTCACCGATAGGGGATAAGGGGATTCAAACCCTTATCCCATGGTTTACCAAAATAATGGAGCATCGTTACACCAGGTGGTTGAGACAAGCTCTATATAAAGAGCGTTATGTGTTATTTGAAGGTTAATTTTCATAAGACTGTGTATACTGTAAAGGCTGATTTGTGAGAGCTAGGAGACATTTTTGGAGAAAATTTCCAAAAGAGACCTAGGCATTATTTTGCTGAGAGGAATATTGTAAAGCAGATCTGGAGATCAGGTCTGATTTTTCCTTTTTAAAGCATTGTAATTGTATTAAGGAATTTTCGATAGATCGTTGGTATTTATATGGACCCGGACACGCAGGCTTTAACACCAAACTTCGCTATCAATCGTGTGGCTCAATTTTTCTTCATTTCAGTCTATTGGTTTTCTGTCTGATTTACCACAGAACTTGTGGTATTTTTAAAATTAATTAAAAAATAAAGAAAATTTGTAATGTCGAAATCAATCCGAGAAATCATCTTATCAAGCAAAATTTTTGATGAATGTTTTACAATTTTCTTATGATGTTGGATCATTTGGTATCAGAGTTGGTCTATGATCAATTTAATAGTGTTTGGATTGCAAGTTGTGTTGAATTTTAACAAGGTCCCATTCTAGAAAGGGTGAAGGAGAATTAGCATGTGTTGATCTAGAAATTGGTTCAAGAAGATCACAAAGTCCAGTGATGGAGGAACAAGAGGAAGAGTTTCGTTAATCACTCTTTCAAATGAAAGGGATGGTGGAGGAATTGTATCAAGATGGGAGAAGAAAGATGGAAAAAGAAGCTAAAAAGGGTAAAAAGAAAGATGGCTCTTCATCTGATTTTGATTCTTTTAAAGGTGAGAAACAAAAATCTGATATTCCTAAAGGTGAAGCACAAAAATCTAATTTTCTTCCTTCTTTAAAACTACATATCAAGTTTTAATTGCCAATGTATAATGGGGAACTTAATGCAAAAAATTGGATAACTAGATCAAGTAGATTGAGGTATATAGCAGGGTTTAGAAAATTGTTGATGATGAAGAAAAAAATCATTTAGCAACTCTTCGAATGGGTGGCACATCACTCATATGGTGGGAGAGTAAGCTTCAGGAAGCAAATGAGAACAAAGGTAAACCAATCTCTTCCTGGTCTGATTTTGTTTCTGATCTAAGACAACAATTTTATCCTTTGGGATATATGCAACAAGTTATGATGGATTGGAAAACTTTGAGACAAAGTAAGGGACAAAGTGTTCAGGATTATACACAAGAGTTTAGGAAAAGGGCTCTTATGCTTGGTATTTCTCTACATAAACAAGAAACGCTGCTTAAATATATTGGTGGATTACATAGTTATCTGAGACATATGATTCTCATTCTTAATCCTACTAATATTGATGTGGTGTGTGTGCAATCTACACATTTAGAAGCAAGAGGGAAAATGACTAAGGATTCTTCCTCCTCAAAACACAAGAACAAGCAATCTAAAGGCAAGGAAAAAGGTTTGAAAGAACAAAGTAAAGGAAAGGGTAAGAAAAAGACTAATTCTAATGTTACTGAAGAAGATGAAAAACCATTTTGCAATCATTGTAAAAGAATCATGATGAATCTAAGTGCTGGAAATTACATCCTGAAATGAAGCCTAAATGGATGAATAATAAGAAGGGAAAAGAGCATAAAATGAATAATGTGGTATGTGATCTTGGGTCTGATTTAGGAGATGAAATGAATATCATGGCCATGAGTTTTCAAGGTTGTAATTCTTCCTCTCTTTCTAACACTAGGTCATCAAATTTTGCATCTTCTTCTAAGCAACAATCTATGCATGATGAAAAGAAAAGAAATGAGCTTTTCAACCTTAGAGTTGTTTCTAAACATACAAAAATAGACACTCTATTTGATGGTGGATAAGATAATATGATTTTAGAGGAGGTTGTGGAGAAATTGGGAGTCAAAACCAAGCCACATCCTAAGCCTTTTCCTTTGGGTTGGGTTTGTTATGATGTAAAGTTACAGGTAATAAAAACTTGTAGATTCAAATTTTCCATTACAAACAAGTTTATTGATGAGGTTGACTTGGGTGTTGTTCCTTTAGATATTTTTGGTGTGGTTTTGGGAAGTCCTTATCCATATGATTATAAAGAAACATTCTATAGGGAAGAGGATAAATACTTTCTTGTTAAATATGGGATTGAATATATTGTTAGAGCTCATCGTGTGTAAAAATAAGTCTTTCTTTACGGTTACTATCCAGGAAAAATGAAAAGGCTTGTAAATTCAAGAAAGAATTTTGTTACTCATGGTGATCACAGCCAAAGAGAAAGATCATGAAAAGGATTTTGAGGATTGTGATCCTAAACGTTGTAATGAGTTGGTTAAAACAAATTCTAACTATGATGATGTTTTTCAAGATCCACAGGGTCTACTCCTAAAAGAGGGGTTCAACATGAGATATAGTTGTTGTAGGATGCACCACTTCCTAACATTGGTATGTATAGATTGTCTATTGTTGAAAATGAGGAAATCAAGAAACATGTGATGGAAATTTTGGAAAAAGGAATTATCCGTCCAATTTCATCTCCTTGTGGTTCACCTATCATTTTGGTGCCTAAGAAAGATGGCACATGACAAGTGTGTGTTGATTTTCGTGCTTTAAAAAAAATCACAGTGAAAAATCATTACTCTCTTTCTTGTATTGATGATTTACTCGATCAGTTAAAAAATGTTGTTTATTTCACTAAGTTAGACTTAAGAAGTGGTTATCACCAAGTTAGAATCAGTGAAGGCTATGTTTGGAAAACTGATTTTAAAACAAAACATGTTTTATTTGAATGGCTCGTTATGCCTTTTAGATTGTGCAATGCACCGACTACATTCAGGCATGTGATGAATGATGTATTACAGGCCATTCATTGATGATTTTGTGATAGTCTACTTAGATGATATTCTGATTTTTAGTAAATCATGGGATGATCATGGAATTCATATTCAGAAAGTCTTAGATGTTTTAATAAAGGAGAAATTGTATATGAACATGTCTAAATATGAATTTTGGAAAACATATTTGGTTTATTTGGGTTATGTTGTAGGACATGGTGAATTGAAAATTAATCATGAAAATTTGAGGCCATTGTTAATTTTCCTAGACCCAATAATGTAACAGAAGTTAGAAGCTTTCTTGGTGTAATACAATACTAGAGAAAATTTATTACTACCCGTTTATTGTATCTCCTTTACATTCTTTAACTAGTATTAAATAGGTCTTTCAATAGGGAGGAAAACATCATAGATATTTTGATACGCTAAAAGAGAAAATCAATATTGCCCCTATCTTATCACTTTCATATATACAATAGTCATTTGAGATTGAGACGAATGCCAACGAATATGCAATGGGGCAGGCTTGATGCAAAACATAAATCCTATTTGCTATTATTCTGAGGCCTTCACGAGCACGGTAAGAAACTATCCAACATATGATAAATAATTGTATGCACTGGTGTAGAGTGTAAATAAATGGAAACATTACTTGATGGGAAAGGAAATAGTAATTCATATAGATCATCAACCCCTCTAGTACCTACAAACACATACCAAGCTACAATAGTCTAGACACTTCCGTTAGATGGGATTCTTGCAGCAATTTCACCTCGTGATCGTGTATAAGAAAGGTATACAAAATAAGGTTGTTGTTATGTTAACTAGACCTCCAGTTATTGTTACATCTGTTATTTTACAACATTGTTCTTTGACTTATAATAGTTATAAAGAATAGTATGTTTATAATGTTGATTTTAAAGAAGAGTGAAGATTTAATGAGTGGAAAACAAGTAGGAGAATTGTATTATTATGTGCATGATGGAATTTTGTATCATTATGGTAAAATTTTCAATCTGTAGAATGAAAGAGTGCATATGATTAGGGAAGCTCATACTTCTTTTATATATGGGCAATTTGGTGTTGGTAAAATAGTTGCACATTTACAGATGTATTATTATTGTCCTAGAATGCAGGAACATGTAACCATGTATATAAAAGGATGTGTACTTTATGCCACGAGAAATCCTAGTAACAGGAAGTTAGGGCTTTTCACTCCTCTTCCTATTCCTACACATCCGTGGGAAAGTATTTATATGTATGTTTTAGGAGGTTTTCCCATGTCACAAAGGAAACACAACTATTTATATGTTGTTATGGACAAATTTAGAAAAATGTGTGTTGATTCCTTGTACTAAAAAAATAACTGGTAAAGGGACTACACATTTATTCTTTCAGTTTATATGGGTTCATTTTGGTTTTCCCACTTCTATTGTTTCAGATCAAGATTTCAGGTTTCTTGACGAATTTTGGTCAGCTTTGTGGGGTTTGATGGACACTAAATTGAATAAAAGCACTACTTTTCATCCATATAATGATTGTCAAATAGAGGTTGTGAGCTGCATAGTGGTACATCTTCTCAGGGGTTAGTGTGGTAAACATCATAAGTTGTGGGATGAACATTTGTATTATGTGTAACATGCTTATAACCATGCACTACATTCTTCTACTATGAAGTCTCCTTTTGAGACTTGTTTTGGTTATCTGCCTAAATCTCCCTTAGATTTATCTTTTGGACAAGAATTTTTTGTTAGTGGACTAAGTGATACTGAGCAAAGATAAATAAGTTTGTGCAGACGAATACAATAGGTCCAATCAATTTGTCTTAGAACAGATTGGAGAAAAGTCAAGAAAAATATAAAGCTAGGCATGATAAACATAGAACTGATCACAAATTCCAAGTGGGTGATTCAGTTTGGCTTCACATCAACAAAAAAAAGGTTGACAGGTGAAGGTAAATAATTTAAAACCAATTCGTTATGGTCCATTCCAATTTTGGAGAAAATTGGTTATAATGCTTTCTAGTTGGGTTTTCCTCCATATATGAAAATTTATTCAATTGTAAACATTGAAAATTTGAAGTTATATGAACCACCTATGATTATTGATCGTGATGCTAATATTGTACCTTATGTTGATGATTTTGCACCTGAGTATTTGGATGATTTATAGGAAGATATCATTCTGGACATAAAGGTTAGAACTTCACAAAGGGGTAATGTTGAATATATTTTTGTGGAAAAGGCATGCATCCAAATAAGGTGAAATAGATGGAAACTGAGAAGGTGGGTGAGAAGTACCCTCACCTCTTTACTAATTAAAATAAATTTTGGAGGTCTAAAAATTTTTTAGTGTGGAGGAGTGATCCAAAGGATATTTATTGAGAAGTATCCATCTATAATCTTCTAAAAATAAGTCATTGGAAGATGCATTGCGTAGAGAAAAATTAGAGCTTTCCAACGGTATCTTGTTTGCTAAAAACGGAGCCCATATGCAGAAGATATAGCCCGCTGAAATTTTTGGCTAATTAGAAAAAATATGGATTGCGCACATGTGACATGGATGCATGCACATCTGCCAAATTGACCAACAAAATTATGAAAAGTGGCATAAGTGGTATGAAGTAAAATTTGGGTTTGCAATGTCGGTCTTCGATACTCGGTTGTGAATAGGTGGGCCCCACTATTTTTTGGCTAAGAGCCCTCATCTAGGGTCAACACACTCTTTTTGTGGAGGGGTGCCTTGGCCTCTGATCTTCATCTTACCATTGTTAAACTTCTGTATATATTTTATTATATTATTCATAGCAGAGTGAATGTGGGATAATTCATTATGTATTGTAAACATTTTGCATTGGACCTAGCTTGGTGGATATCCCAACTTGGGGAATCAAGCTGACCAAGCTCGGCCGACCAAGTCGACTTGACCACCTCACTATTTAACTGCCAAAACTCACCATTCTATCTGACATGCACCTTCCACCTCAACGTTATTTCCTCCACTAAATTCCTTATCTCCTTTACATCTCACCTTATCTCCTTAGCACATCTACCTTATC